>JAYKKI010000011.1:14547500-15147500 GCA_039881145.1 Druceiella hillmani | reverse complement strand
TGAGAAAGTTTTCGCTAAATAGTCAAAATAATGTGGTGGTATTTATATAGACCTTGATCAAACTCATCATTATATGATTGTATTTTCAAAAACCGTATCAAGCGTCTGCGTTTAATAAAATTAATTAAAATGTTAATTATAGTTTTAATTGTGAAATTTTATCAATAGCCACATGATATTTAAAATGTGGCAGTCGATTGAATTAATGCTCATTCTAATAATTTATACATATCGGTCCAAGAAAAATATGTAAAGAATTTTATTTAAAAATGTACCGCATTTCTTTAAGACTACTCGCCGACAATCTGTGAAAAAAAACATGTGAGAAATCCTCAAATAATAGAAACTTTTATCACTTCCACTCGTAAAAACAATAATAGTAAATAAATAAATAAAAAGTTGTTAATTAAAGCTCATAACAAGAAATTTTAATTCTCGTTTCATTTTGAAACCCCTCTTAAGATATAAAGATATTACGGTAGGGAAAACAGACCGTATGTTATGTTGTTAACTCTTCGATAAACTGTGAAAAAACACGTGAGAAATGGACCTCAAATAATGGGAACTTTTATCACTTCCACTCGTAAAAACAATAATAGTAAATAAATAAAAAAATATGAATTAAAGCTCATAACAAGAAATTTTAATTCTCGTTTCATTTTGAAACCCCTCTTAAGACATTATGATAGGGAAAACAGACCGTATGTTATGTGGTCAACTCTTCGATAAACTGTGAAAAAACACGTGAGAAATGGACCTCAAATAATGGGAACTTTTATCACTTCCACTCGTAAAAACAATAATAGTAAATAAATAAATAAAAAAATATGAATTAAAGCACATAACAAGAAATTTTAATTCTCGTTTCATTTTGAAACCCCTCTTAAGACATTATGATAGGGAAAACAGACCGTATGTTATGTGGTCAACTCTTCGATAAACTGTGAAAAAACACGTGAGAAATGGACCTCAAATAATGGGAACTTTTATCACTTCCACTCGTAAAAACAATAATAGTAAATAAATAAATAAAAAAATGTTAATTAAAGCTCATAACAAGAAATTTTAATTCTTGTTTCATTTTGAAACCCTTCTTAAGATATTATGGTAGGGAAAACAGACCGTATGTTATGTGGTTAACTCTTCGATAAACTGAAAAAACACGTGAGAAATGGACCTCAAATAATGGGAGAACTTTTGTCACTTCCACTCGTAAAAACAATAATAGTAAATAAATAAATAAAAAAATGTTAATTAAAGCTCATAACAAGAAATTTTAATTCTCGTTTTATTTTAAAACCCCTCTTAAGATATAAAGATATTACGGTAGGGAAAACAGACCGTATGTTATGTGGTTATGTATCTACGTTACAGAGGAAGGCGACGAAGTTTTAGCGACTACTTAATAATTATCACTAAGTGCATAATAACGAAGTATCACGAGTAATGCCCTGTGTTTAGGTCATTGTACCATATATATCATATACGTTTAGAGCAATGTAATAATATTCAAAATTCTTAATCATACATTAGGTTTTTGCCAAATTAATAACACTTATTTACTAAGAAATCGTGTAAAAATAAAAGAAATAATACTTAACCTGAACATCAAAAAGATCAATGGAAGAACTTATGTCAAATTCATGAGTTATTGGAAGAGGATAATACTGGAGAGCTAATAGAAAAAGAATGTATATTCAGTTTTATTTCCCATTATACACCTATATGAAGCATGCAAGCTTCATGTCATGTAGTATTACCTCAATATAATAAACTTCTATTCTACTTATGCAGTAAGCCAACATTATTTTTTGAAGTAAATTTTTTTTAAATGTTAATTTTGAATCGCAAATGGCTAAATGAAATCTAAATTACGACAAAGTAAATCGAGTAAGTTATAAAGCAGTCGTGATATTTCAATACCTTAGCGGGACCTTCAGACATGGGTGATTCCTGAGTATTGTACGGAATTATTTTGAACTAGCAATTCTATCCACCTTTCCCGTGGGAAACGGTGAGCTAGTTACCAATTTCTAGGTTTTCATTTTCTGGGATGTCATTTTCTGGAATACACCTGGAGTGATTTTATTGCAGTTTCTAATAAAGGATGTAAATATAAATTCATTAATACTTAAAAACACATTTATTAAATATAAAATAAGTATCACTGTCTGGCAGAGAGTTATAAAACCATCCTTGTTATGATTAATATTGAAGGAAAGAAAAGTCGCTATTAAATAATTACCTACTCAATACGGTAGTTGACTCATTCTAAATTTTGATATTTTTCGTACAATAATGTGAAATATAAGTTAATTAAAAACCAGCCTTGAAAAAAATTCAAAAATTGATTGAAAAATAAGCCAGTTGTAAGCTTCTAAATTTGAAGATACAGGTAGAGTTGGGTATATCCCTGTCTCTTTTCCTCTCGTAGAATATAATGTGCAATATTAAAAATGACCTCACAACACAGTACTGCCGTCCTTCTCTGAAGGTTAAATTTAAACTTTTATAACTCGGTCAATTTTTAATATTATTAAAAAAAATGTTCACTCTTCATAAGCTTGTACCTTGAAATTATGATTAGCGAAATAAAAAAGAATTAGTCAAATACTCAATTTAGGTATAAAATATGTTGATCAAGCCTATAAAGAATAGCTCTAAAAAGTTTCGTTTCAAATTGACAGTTTTTTTATTATCCGCATACAAACGCCACTTTGTAACCAATTTATTAACATTTCTATATTATTAACCGATGCAACAATGCAGTAACTGTCCTGCAGAGGATTGAAAAAATGTTCAATGTTTAATTTATAAATTAAACATCCCTGTGTTACTCTGGGATATCAATATCCGAACCAGGCGAGTGCCAGAAAATATAATTATGTCATAACACTTCACAATTAAATGAAACTACGTGATGTAATATTATTTCTACTTTCTTTAAGTTCTTCTTTAAGTTTAACTTAAAGAAAGTAGAAATAATACTACATCACGTAGTTTCATTTAATTGTGAATAATGAATTTCTACAAATTAACGCCAAATATATTCAATATTCATAATACTTTACAACTTTAATCAATCGTATAAATTTTGAAGCCTACACTAAATTACATTTTATCTTTTATTTAGGGCAGTGAGGGAGTCTCCCTTAAAGAATCATTTAATTTCAATCCATTTTTTATGATCTTTCTTTCACGAACTTGTGTTATTTTAAAATGTTAAATCTTAGCACGTTTCAGATATGTATGACTTCATTATATCAAAATATAATTTATAACGCAAACATTATTGTTTATTTTGTAACGTACTACAGAAAACGTTTTCAATACTCTCTCCTTATCCATCTTATTACAAATGCATTACTCTTGACATACTTAGCTTAGCAACCTTAATCTCTTAAAAATGGATATCTTAGAATTCTACTTGAGATTTCGCTCAAATATATATATATATATATATATATATATATATATATATATATATGTATATATATATATATACATATATATATATATACATATATATATATATATATATATATATATATATATATATTATGAAAACCCTAGGAATTATATTTCATAATTCCTAGGGTTTTCATCCTCAGTGTTTTTAAATGATGAAAATTTAACGCTATATATAAATTTATGGTGCGAAGTGTGTGACAAATTTATTACTTTCAAATATGTCTCGAGAACTCAAAACTTGTATTTAAGACAAATGCGTTTAAAAAATAGTTTATTAGGTACGAGACTATGGGTCACTAAATTTTCTATGCAATACGCGACCATTATAATAGAAATTACACAACTAATAATATTATAAACTCACGTAATGTATATCGACATATGCATGTAGTTATGTTTGAATTTGCTTAAATACAGAATTTAAATATTTTCTTTAAATGAATAAAGAAAAACAAACAACCTACATAAACTTTTATTGATATGATGATTATAGGGTTAAATAATATTTGAAACCTGTAACAAGTATCACATAATCACTTACATAAATTACTTTTTATTTTATTTTGGTATCATCTGAATAATTGACTTAACTGTTGTCTTCAATTGACTCAACAAGTAATAAATCAAAGGAATACGCTGTTCGTTACACAAATCTCAGTGAGTGCAATTAAGTAAGTTTTATCACCGATTAAAAATATTACATACGATAAAAATGTTCTATTTTTTGACACATTTTACATTCACTTCCAAAGCCGTTTAGGAAATTTTCTAAATAAATATATTTAGGAAATTTTCTAAATAAATATGTTTAGGAAATTTTCTAAATAAATATGTCTAGGAAATTTTCTAAATAAATATGTTTAGGAAATTTTCTAAATAAATATGTTTAGTAAATTTTCTGAATAACTGTTACTATCTTAATAACACTAGACTTGGTAATGCTGTTAAAGTGTGAGGTAATCTGGCGAAATATGTAAAGATTTAATTTCCTTTCGTAAATAAGTTTTCTGTGAGACGCGAAGTCGGGAAAACTGTGATGGTCCATTATTTGTTTTTGTCAAAATTCAATACCGGCTTTCGAAACTTTTGATACTCAAAAGAATATTCTATCCATATGATGGATAGATTTTACTTTAACTTAATCATACTATACATCGAGTTATTACCTGTTTTCCAGTTCAATAATATACTTGATATTCAATTCATAAGCATACAGTAATAGGAGGAAGATATATTCTAAGTTTTCATCAATTTATTTGTATAATTTGCGTACAAAATACGAAGTAAACGCTTGGAACTTCAATGACATAAAATAGCCATATGAAAAAAAGATGGATAGATTTTACTTTAACTTAATCATACTATACATCGAGTTATTTTATGGATAGATATTACTTTAACTTAATCATACTATACATCGAGTTATATAAGATGGATAGATTTTACTTTAACTTAATCATACTATACATCGAGTTATTACATGTTTTCCAGTTCAATAATCTATTTGATATTCAATTTATAAGTATACTGTAGTAGGAGGAAGATATATTCTATGTTTTCATCAAAGTATTTGTATGATTTGCGTATAAAAAAACGAAGTAAACACTTCAATGACATAATATAGCAATATGGAAAAAAGTGACTGAAAAAATTCCAATACAATCTCAAAAAAAAAAATCTTGACTTTAAAACAAATTAGTATAGCGTGGCGACCCGTCGCCACGGCAAGCGTCGCCATGCCAACGATCCGGTTTATACCTGCGCCTATAGATGTTTCACATCAATAAAGTATTACGAATTTCTTACAGAAAATGGTGACTTGTAAACAACAGCGTCGAACTGAGTGAGGAGTGGGTCGCGTAGTCGGTTGCGCATGGCGACACGTTGCCATACCGTACACTCTACTACATATAGACTATATATATACCTTAGTATAGCGTGGCGACCCGTCGCCACGACAAGCGTCACCACGCCAACGATCCTGTTTATACCTGCGCCTATAGATGTTTCACATCAAAAATAGGGGACTCTCTCCACTTAATTCTCGATTCACTGGGATCCACTTTCTAAAGTGTGGAGTCTACGTACTCTAATTGAGACAGTTCACATAACCAAGTCTATATCATGCACAAAAGCCGTGGCCTCTCCACTAAAATCCATAGCGTCTGTAGGTCGCATGTCGGTCTATGAGCAACACCCGCAAGCAGATCACGACAAGGCGCACTCACCCAAGAGCGAACGGATGACGGCCGCAGATTAGAGAGCGCGGTCACGAGCAAGGCGCACGACTCGGGCGCCACCGGTGTGGTCGCGGCGCCAGCCGACTAGAAGATAAATGGGACAAAATATCGAGATTTCTTAAACTACGGCTGTCACAAGATGCATCGCGAAAGGTTAAGAGTATGTACTAGTATTGACAGTGTCGTGTCAACAAATGTGTAATAATGTAAAAAGTATAAAAATTAAGGTCATACCTTAAAAGTTAGCTAATTTATTTCTAGTGTAAATAATCGAAAACTAATATAATTTTTTGATTAATAGCATTTAGGTATTCGTAATTAAGACCGGTAAAAAATGGGACAAAATATCGAGATTTCTTAAACTACGGCTGTCACAAGATGCATTGCGAAAGGTTAAGAGTCTGTAGCTAGTATTGAAAGTGCCGTGTCAAAAAAGTGTAATAATGTAAAAAGAAATAATGTAAAAAATATAAAAATTAAAGTCACGCATTAAAAGTTAGCTAATTTATTTATAGTGTAAATAATCGAAAACTAATATAAATGTTTGATTAATAAAATTTAGGTATTCGTAATAAAGACCGGTAAAGAAAAAATTATGAATGATAATAGGAAAATGTCGACAAAAATCAGGTATTTTTTGATTACCCTAGTTTCATTGAAATCTTTATTACTGAACACGATTCGACCCACGAAACAGGGTTTCACACTGGAACAGTTGTGCTATGTGACACTTTTTTACATCTTGACACTTCGTCCGTCTGTGTCAAAAATTAGAGACTTTTTTTTGTTTAAGTTTAATTAATTGTTTCAATAAAACTTAACAGTTTGTAACTCTTCTATCATTTTCATGATCACTCCATTTATATATGAAAACATATTTTGTAGTATAATATTAATAGAATTTTTTATAATGAAACATGGAAAAACATAGACTTTCTTTGCGCATAGTTATATTGCATAATAGCTACTAATTGGCATTTACCATCAATAGGTAATGCATCAAGATTGCTTTTTAGACAAAGTTTTATAATCACAATTAAGCATTGCAATAATCATTCCTTATTAAATATAAAGATTTTGATTTAATAAAACTTTTAATTAATTCGCAAGGCATGTGCGTATTATTTTAAATTTATTACGAATAATTATGTGGCATAATATTAATAACAACAGTAGAACTTTAAAATATACATAAGCGAAATAAATTATATTAAACAAGTACACCATACTTTGTAGTATATTTAAAAAATAACAATTTAAACTTATAAAATATTCATATGAAATTGTTATCTACAGCATGACGAATGACATCAGCAAGTTTCTTTCTATCTTCAAGCCCTTCCGATACCTTAGCAATACAAAGTTTCTGTAATGGAGTCATATCGTTATCAGCGTATTCTTTGAGCGTTTCGATTATATCAGACATTTTACGAACCACCAACAACAAAATAACACTAAAAGACATACTGAGACCAAATCTCATAAATTTCCTGACATGCTCTCGAAAAATCTCAGTCGGAAAAACGTCATCAATGTGAACATGCATATCTGTCAAATAGGATGTCGTTGTACGGTAGTAGAGCTCCAGAGACGTATCGAAATTGTTATCCCTAAATGCCTTAAAAGTACCTGAATAGACCGAGAAGGACAAATCTAGGATCTGAGGAGTCTGAAAGTTCAAAATCAGAGCACTAGTGTCATTTAGCGTGAAGTTGGGCATCCAGCAATAGCCGTGACCAATCACGAAACAACTATCACATGTTGAAACTATATTGATTTGTCGAACGTAAAAGTGACCCGATGTCAAGTTTTCCAATCGCAATACGTATTTACTATTCGCAGGGTCCGCCTCGTCATTTGAAAGAGCATTTTGAGTTATCCGTAATATATTCTCTTTATAACCACTGTAAAAGTAACGTTTCTTCTCAAAGTAATATCCTTCCTTTAAGACTCAGCCCAATTCTTGCGGAAGATTAGAATTCAACCTCCTTATTGCGTAAGATAAGGCGTGAAACTTGGCTAGCGTAGCTATGCATAACAACGATTTCTCGTCTTCCATGCCTTTGTGTTTATCTATAGTCCTAAACCCTGACACTGTCACGTCTTCTAGTAGAATGGAATCATTTTTTCCATCAACGTGTATTGCGTAAAAATTCGGTATTATATCTTAAATATTTATACCTTGCTCCTTAGACTTTCTGTAAACTCACAAATACAGGAAGTGTGGTGTTGCAAAAGTGTGATTCCTTTCTGAAGTAGAAGTTGCTGCCAATCATCTTCCTTATCAGCTCCTTGCTAGGCATACATTAGGCGATGAAACGCGCCACGAAACCCTCTTCACCTGTCACGATCACTTTTGAAACCGAACTTAAATATTTCTCCCCCGTACTCGAAGCATGATTCACTTCCAGTCTCTTAATTTTGACATTGCTTTCCGTCGCCAAACCAAAGTCTTTATGGACAGCTTCCTCGGTGAGATGACTGGAAATATCATTTAACTCTGCTTGTACCATTTTACGATTTTTTTTTTCACAAGTGTGACAATTAAACTGGTCCTAAGTCTGATATATAAATTAACTAAATTATCGTTTCACAAACGCTTTATACTCTTTGTTATCTTATCTTAGTGCCGTTTATATATCTTTAACTATTTTCGACTAATATATATGCATTATGTTTATATGATATAAATACAGTTTGCGACTGGAATATACTTAGACAACAGCGGCGATAGATAAAATGTTGACTTTATTTAACCAAAAAGAAAAATAAATCCTGTCATGTCCATGCACACACTCACACACGTGTATATATATATATTATAATTGGCTGTGTACTATTTAGAATTGATTGTTTTACTTTGCTTTAACGGTACAGTTGCCACACGACCAGTTATTCCAAAGAAACAGGCGACCATTTGCTTCGAAATGCTTCGTGCGCGTACAACTTTTGTTGGATTTGGCTCGCCTTGGAAGACCCATACAGTAAATTGCTGTTTTGTTTCTAGCTATATATATATATATATATATATATAGATATTACACATTTCAAGCACCGCATTTGAAGCACCGCGTATTTTTTGATCATTTTTTTGCTCCGATTAACACGATTCTTCTTATGAACGATAGTCAAATTATGAGAAATCCAACGCGAACAAACCTTTTTGACGGCCAAATTTTCATGCAATATCATAGATAGATAGATGCCTCTATCTCATAATAAAGTCACATGATTCAATATCTGTTCGCGCGACGTGACAACGATTTATGATACAACAACCGATTTTGGGCGACTTTTACGAAATTCGTCCGAAGTCGAACTACAGCCACGATTAAATTCAGTATACCATCGATATACAGAGGTTTTTAAAGGTGCTTCATCGCCAAAGATCGAATTAAATTCCTGGATGACTCAATATACAATCATTATGTTCCCTTGTTGAATATCAAAACCGTATAAAACAATACGTAAATGTCAAAATATATTATATAGTAAGAAAATTACTTTATTTTTCATGTATACTAGTTTGATAAGTATATAAGTTTCATATATAAGACTGATGACCCCAGTCGTTTTGGTTGTTTATAAAATCATCAATTCTCTAATATGCTTTTTTGAGTAAACGTGTCTTAAAAACGTGTTTAAAATGTTTTCTGACGATTTCGGTACATCTTCTGGTATTTTATTATGGAAGTGTACACTCTGCCCCACAAATTAATTACTAATCTTTGTGAGTCTGAAGTTGGGAATGTCCAGTTAATTTTTATTTCTAGTATTTTAATTGTGACGATCACGATTTTTACGGTGAATGGTTTTTTCCGGCAAAAATATTGTGCTAACTAATTTAATTCCTTTATTATCGAACATTAAGTTAGGGTCGACTAGTCAGTCTTACATTTGGAAGAATAAATTTAACGTACTTAGTTTTTTTTTTGCATCGAGTACCAAATTATTGATCATAAATTACAATTAAATTAAACTACATGATGTAGTATTATTTCTACTTTCTTTAAGTTCGTCACAAATATTTAATTAATGTATGACCTTGAATTTTGAATATTGAATATATTTGGCGTTAATTTTGTAGAAATTCATTATTCACGATTAAATGAAACTACGTGATGTAGTATTATTTCTACTTCCTTTAAGTTCTTTACCACGACCTAGGTTTCGTTGTATTTATTGAATCTTTGCTGATAGATTATTGAATCTTTGCTTTACTGAAGATGTTGTAATACAACGAAACCTAGGTCGTGGTAAAGAACTTAAAGAAAGTAGAAATAATACTACATCAAGTAGTTTCATTTAATTGTGAATAATTAATTTCTACAAAGTTAACGCCAAATATATTCAATAACTCAGCTAATTTGTTAAACTTCCATTTGCAGTGTAACGTTCTATGATGAACACAATCAAACACTTTAGGCAGATCGCAGGATACGCCAATAGCATCGTGGCTTTCTTCCCAAGCACTATAAATGTGCGAAACCAATTCCACTGCTGCATCTGTAGTGAATCTACCCTTCGTAATGTCAAATTTCTTGCTGTGAAGTAGTCCAAAAAAGTTATAATGCTCAAACATGATCTTTTCAATTTTATCTTCCAAGCATGATCCCTTTTTCTCAAGCATAATCTTTTCAAATATTTTGCTGAGAGTAAGCTAAGTAGACATTGGTCTAAAATTAGAAACACCGTGGTTACCACCGGATTTAAATATTGGTATGATTTTACTATGTTCCATAAGATCTGGAATAAACCCCTAGATTAACACAATTATTGAATATGGTAACTAAATGTAGAGAAACAGCATCAACAACTGAACCGACAACTTTGCCAGATAATACCCACAATTCTTCAGTGTAATATTTTTAATAATAGGGGTAATATTTTTAATTTTAGGGGACTCAACCTAATTTAAAATGCAGGTCGTGGTTATTGAACTGGACGTCTTCTCTCAGTAATTTAGCAGGTAAATAAGATGCAATCATGGACCCTTGCCTTCATTTTGCCCAAGAAAAGTAGGGTCCTTTGCCTGGGTAAAAGTGAACCTAATAATGAAATAGGCTGTTAGTTAAATAAGTATCACTTGCTTTTACTTCTCTATGCACTTAGGAACGTTCGGCGTCCTTATAGGCCGATAATGTACGCAAAGCGGCTATGATCATTCCTACGTAATTAAAAACTAACTTAAGTTTTAAATTAACTAATTTGTAATTAAATATAAACTAACGAAAGAATACATGGTAAGTTGCCGCCAGGATACCTGAGACAATGAGGGTGCTATTAGTCCCGTGTGAGTGGTACCGATCAGATACCTGTGTTGTCATTAGGGGTAATTGGTTATGGCGGCGCCACACGGCGACTCTAAGCGACTCTGGCGACTTAAAGCGCCCTCTTACGCTTTAAAACGAGTGAAGCGGTTATATCCCCGTCGCCCACCAGCTTTAGATTAAACTGCGTCTTGTCGACAGGCGATAATATTTGAGATTTTAGAGAGAGAATAATTACATGAGAGGGGGGGAGGGTAAGTAAATTAAGCTATCTTGACCTTTCAATTCTAATCTTAAGAGAATACTTATTTTACTAGCAGACCGTTCCATTATTAGGTCCATTTTTACCCAGGCAAAGGACTCTGGTAAAAATGAACGACTGCATTTTATTTCATTTTTTATTTAAGATTAATTTAATAACGGAGTTTTCAATAAATTAGTATATAACCGTGCTTTATTTGATTACATTACTGTTCGACCCAATCTTGTAACATAATAATGAAAACAAACAGTAGTAAATAGGCATGTACATCCTGGATTTTTTTTTTACAGGTTCTGTTGATACGTGCAATTCTCTTACGGATATAATTTTTATATAGTTGCTACTTTTTTGCATGTTAAATTTAAAATTAGTTCCATTATGCGGCTTTGCAAAAGAACAGGGTTTCAAACCATATTCAATAATTAGGAAAACATTTATACTTGACATCTTTTGTCTATTGTCACGTAGTGTACATCACTGTCATACTAATACATTGATTTAATGCAACTATATAGTACCACAATCTAACTAGTTCAAAAGTTAACCTAGAAAATATACCTAGGATAGCCTCTTCGCTTAAACCTTTATTGATCATAACTCACACGTCCTATAACTATATTATAGTCCCTATGTCTATATGTATGTATCTGGACACTATAAGTTATACGATGATGTCAAATTTCCAAAAATATATAATTTTATAAAATTAGTTTGACATTGCTCTTACCTACTTATATATATATATATATATATATATATATATATAATCTACAGTAATAACGTATATCTATATCAAGTATTGTAGATGAGACGTTTTCCAGGTCGCCGTGGCCGAATGGCAAAAACGAAATATTTACAATTTCTTCACACATTTCCATACGTCAGGCTATCCATAGATCACCGCATCGTTTTACAGGAGCAGATGAGTTACATGAAAATATACACTGTCTAACAAAAAAAATTTTAAACTTAAGTTATACTACTCTTATTCTGAGAATAGTTATACCGTTCATAAGGTTGGTATAACGGAAGTATTAATTACTACTACCAAACTCAGCAAAACGATAGAATGCAATTCCGAAGTTATCCAAAATTCCAAAAATTTACCGTTGAACGTCGCTTTTCATAGACGAATAAATAAAATATGAGGTGTTTCTATTATCGTGAATGTAAGTAACATTTGTCACATCAGATGGCGTAGAGATGTTTTGCCGACATGTTTAATTATAGACACGCTATTACGCAATATAAAGTTATCATATTTTCACTCATTATATATAAACACTGTAATACTACAAATACCCATGACTAGGAACGATGTACAAAGTCTGAACTAAGCGTGACCTAGTTACCAAAGGCTCGATCGGTCCTGTCACAGTGCTATGTTTACAAGCTTATGATACAAAAGTCGTGAAGTTATTTATTAAATATATCTGTCTATGAAATTCTTGTTTAAGTACTTTTGGAGTGACGTGACGTAATTGCAAAATACCACAGTTATATAAAAATCGTACCTCATCACTTTTCATGATATATGAAAATAATGTATGGGAGATAATTGTAACACTGTAACGCGAATATTAAAAGGTAACATGAGAAGCCAAGATAACCATGAAAAATGTTTATACTAAAATTTTTAGTCACGGATTTATACATCTTCGCCCACTCGCTAAGGTCAGTCAACTTAAGTGAATATTTTACTTACATGTTTGTATATACATTACCATTTCACAAGTTATTTTCTTTGGTTTTTAGCTTTCTTTCCTCATTCAAGTTATCCAAGTAGACCTTTCGTTATCATAGTTAAATCATGTCTCCTACTCCAATTGTTTCAACAACATATATTTTTCGCAGTGTTTTATACTCTCAATTCTGATCGCCACGTGGTCTTTCTACAATTATTCCTAAATCCTTCTACCCCCATTCCAATGTACACATTTACTTTCATCCTTAGTTTTATGTGCTCCATCTGGCAGAAAACGTTGGTACATTATTTCTAAGTAGTATTTTTGTTATATTTATATATTTATAACGAATTGACTCAAATAATATTGAGCGAATTACAAGTAGCTGTCTCAAATAGCGGTAAATTATTTTTTGGAATATATAGAAACCTGTTATTTTTAAAATTGTCTTTAAGTACAATGAAACATTTTAAGAGCAAAAAATTTACGTAGTTAAGCTTCCGACTACTTAACTAATTTAATTTTGAAATTAGTTTCCAAAATATGCCCCCGATTCATAAATAAATATCGTGGTTGTCTATTGCGGTGTTCATTTTTAAAGAGAAATGGGCATTATGGAACTTCATTTTCAGAAATATTAAGAGAAATATATTATGTAATTAGGTCTTTAAATCTTCGATTTTTAAATTTCTACTTTTTACTTACGGGTATCACCTATTTATTTCCAGTCCTCGCGTCGGTGAAAGAAGTTTGTCCAAATTTATTAAATTTTGATTAGTATTTTATTCACATTTTGATTAGTATTTAATTTCTTTAAATCTTCGATTTTTAAATTTCTACTTCTTACTTACGGGTATCACCTATTTATTTCCAGTCCTCGCGTCGGTAAAAGAAGTTTGTCCAAATTTATCAAATTTTGTTTAGTATTTTATTCACATTTTGATTAGTATTTAATTTCTTTAAATCTTCGATTTTTAAATTTCTACTTTTTACTTACGGGTATCACCTATTTATTTCCAGTCCCCGCGTCGGTAAAAGAAGTTTGTCCAAATTTATCACATTTTGATTAGTATTTTATTCACATTTTGATTAGTATTTAATTTCTTTAAATCTTCGATTTTTAAATTTCTACTTCTTACTTACGGGTATCACCTATTTATTTCCAGTCCTCGCGTCGGTAAAAGAAGTTTGTCCAAATTTATCTCACTTTTGATTAGTATTTTATTCACATTTTGATTAGTATTTAATTTCTTTAAATCTTCGATTTTTAAATTTCTACTTTTTACTTACGGGTATCACCTATTTATTTCCAGTCCTCGCGTCGGTAAAAGAAGTTTGTCCAAATTTATCAAATTTTAATTAGTATTTTATTCACATTTTGATTAGTATTTAATTTCTTTAAATCTTCGATTTTTAAATTTCTACTTCTTGCTTACGGGTATCACCTATTTATTTCCAGTCCTCGCGTCGGTGAAAGAAGTTTGTCCAAATTTATCAAATTTTGATTAGTATTTTATTCACATTTTGATTAGTATTTAATTTCTTTAAATCTTCGATTTTTAAATTTCTACTTCTTACTTACGGGTATCACCTATTTATTTCCAGTCCTCGCGTCGGTAAAAGAAGTTTGTCCAAATTTATCAAATTTTGTTTAGTATTTTATTCACATTTTGATTAGTATTTAATTTCTTTAAATCTTCGATTTTTAAATTTCTACTTCTTACTTACGGGTATCACCTTTTTATTTCCAGTCCTCGCGTCGGTAAAAGAAGTTTGTCCAAATTTATATGAAAATAGTAAAATAGTTACTAAGATAGTGGTAGCTCTGAAAACTATTAACAACAACAATCAAAATCCATTCCATAGGTTTAATGTGTGGCTGGTGCATACGATCGAGTTTCTGGAGACGAGTTTTAAATAAAACTTTTTTTAAAAATGCACCTTAATGTATTACGTCAATGGCCTTCTTTGACTTCAATAGTGTAACCATTATTTTTTTGCTCCAAATATTAATATTAAAATTAAAATTCAAACCGTATTTTTACCCCATCTACGGCAAATTATCCCACATTAGTACAACTACCCTTATTTTAAATATCGTCATAAATAAATCTATCAATGTAAAGAATTTTGTTTTTGGAAACGACTACGCTTTCCTTTACATGATTACTTCGCTTTTAACAAGTTTAACTCCAACAATTAGAAAGTGTTAACTTCACATTCCATAATGTATTCACAACTCGCACCGTATATGAAATAAATATAACGCAAGTATAAAACAATATAACGCAAGTATAAAATAATATAACCCAAGTATAAAACAATATAATGCAAGTATAAAACAATATAACGCAAGTATAAAATAATATAACCCAAGTATAAAATAACATAACGCAAGTATAAAATAATATAGGGCATATTTCAAGTAAAGTTATTAATACATGTAGCCAGTTCATTGCTTTTGTAATAACTAATGCATTTGGGGCTGATTGCAAGCTACAATTATTATTCAAAGTAAGCAAATGTAAATAAAAATCTATCGTTTTTTATTGTTATTAAATAAATGTTTTATTAAAACTTTAATTAATTTTAATGGTAATGTTTTAATATAGCTTTATTAAAATGGTAACGCTTACTGATTATTTGAATCCTACAAGTAGCATTTTAAATAGCATTGTTTACAAATTTATCACTTACAAAGACATTCACATTATTACATTCTTATTGTGTTTTTAATATAAATGTGGAAACGTTATCAAGAAATAAACAATACATTAGTTTAAAACAATGTTTATTTTTATAAATTGTATTGTCGACGTAAACAATTAGTACTGTTTATAAATGTATATACAATCTTGTTTCAATGCACCAAAGCAGTCGCCAAATGTGGGCGAATAACGTCGTTCTTTGGAAGGCTACATTACTTCGTCTTATCAGTACAACGAATGTTTTAAAGACCTTGAAGATAATTAAATTATTGTTAATTTTTAATTACAGTCAAAGCAAAACAGTGCTCTTTGAAAAAGGCGCTAAATTTAATGCTATAGTCCACTGAAACAGAGGGTTGATATCTTACTAAGGGAGGAATTTCATATAGTAACTAGTTATTCAATGGATGATTACTTCTATTTTCCAAGTTATATGCTATTGCTATATAAGTTGTAGTTCTGTTAAAAAAGTTCACACGGTTGGCTAAACAATGTACAAAAACTAATATAAAAATCTTATGATTTCTTTTAGAAACAATCGTCACACACTTTTTACGTTTTTTGCCTATTTAGGTCTAAAACTCTAAATTTCTCTTTTAATTGAATATCTTTCGAACAAGCTTTTCAGTCCCAAACTCTGAAAATAGTAAAATTATCTACCTTTTTTGTGGAGCACGTCTTCTCTATTCGACACGTATTGAGGAATCATATAGCACGATATAAACAAAATCACTTGATCGCGTCTAATCTCTACAATATGTATAGAAGATCGCATATATAATCATTAGTCTTTTTTTGACTTCGTCCTTCCCTATTCAATACTCGGTCACAATTCAACAACTTGCTCAAAGATGGAATACGACTTTTGGGGAGGTTTCCCTCGTATTTAGTATACGAGGATATTTTTATGAAAATCGTCTTCCTATACTCTCTTTTATATTTTACCTCTATGGTTAGGCAGGAATTGTTGAAATGTCATTGATTCACGGGCATAAATACTTTCACGTTAAGTTCAATTCCACAACGAACTTTACTAGCAAGATTTGATATGAATAAAGACAATTATTTCTTAACTACGATCGCTCGCTTCATTCGGTCGTTCTGTATGACTTCTCATAATATTTTCACTTGCCTAGTAAGCTATCAAACGAGTTTTATCTACAACAAATCACCATATCGAAACCGATTCACAACCTTAAAATTCAGCATATGCGTGTTAGTCTTCGAGAGTAGTTGTGTAAATTTTGGCACACCACTAAGTGAAAAAATTATCTCATTTGTCTATGATAATAATAATGACCAAAAAGTATGAAAACTGACCCTGCGATCGATAACTGTCAGTCATACGTCATAGGGAAGTTCTTTTTATGTATTGCAACTGTAACTGCGGCGGTTCGTCTCAAATCCTTCTGAGTAAAAGTTATGTAAAGAAAGAGCAGAAGGCTTAAAAAAGAAGTATATTAGAAACAAAAATCGTTTATTGAAGGAAAATAACGTGGTCCAATAAACATGCCGACGCAAACAAAACAGGCAACATTTCATGAACTCCGACTACAATGCCAAACTCCAATAGTTGCAAGAAGAAAATGTAATAGTAGTGACACAAAATGCTCAAAAGACATGTGGAAAACTAAACATAGCGAGACGCGTACGAATGATAATGAGATCCTTACGCCGCCTTAATTTTTAACCACAACGATTCGAAACGTACCATAGTAACATTATAAATACAATAAAATAATATTTCAATGACGTATGGCTGACTGTCATTAGACCGAGAGCTAAATTGTCATATTTACGTATTTCCATAATATTTATTTTCTATTGTGTTATTGTCCTCTTTAATTGTCAATCTTATATTAATAAACACCAATCTTATCAACATAGTTACTCATTTGTTTGTACAAAACTTGAACAGTTATTCCGATTTGATTTTTATTTTTACGTTTTGAGGGCAACCTTTCCATTTATGAACAAAGTTTTTACGTTTGTGGACAACTTTTCATGGATACCTTTCTATTATATAATAATTAAGAAACCTGACTGCGGCTTCATCCGCATATTTTTTCCAATTATCAATTAGGAATAAAAATATGCTGAATTTATTTATTACTTTACATAAATTATAACGAAAAATAATATTATTGCTGAAACATAAGGTAAAAAATGCTTGAAATTTATGATTTCCCCATAAGCTTAGAATAAAAATATCTCTAGCAGCTGCGAACCGACATACCTATTTTGATCAAACCATACTTAAAATTTAATCAAATGTTATAGCTATACAAAAAATAAATAGCATGGAAATCAACGAGCATCTAAAATCAAAAAAGCAGACGAGCAATAAAGAGACTTAAGTCGTTTTATAACGTTTGTTGCTAACAACAAAACGACCTCCAGTATTATTATATATAAGGAAGATAGACAAAATAATAATTTAAAACTACGACAAAATAATAAAAAGTGCTTATTTTGTAAATACAATTGTGCTCTTATTTAGATGTTTTATTTATTAATTCGTATTAAGAAACAGTCAACTATAAATAAATACATAAAAAACTTTATCAAAAAATAACTTACTGACTGAAACTGAAAAGAAAACTGAACTGAAAAGATGTTACTAACTTCTGTATGATTACTTAGATTCGCCTTCCTTCAGGATTACTTTTGAAAGCAGCTAACTTTTTGAAGTAAAACCTTTCAGTTACGCACGCTTGACTTGCGGAGTAAGCTGGTGAATGCGTGACGAGAGCGTTACGAAAAGTGTGATCGGGCGAGGCGAACGGAAGTTGAAAGGGAGATATAAGTTAGTGAAGACAGAAAGAGAGAGAGTTACGTTTCATATATTACTGTAGGTGCAAGAGAGAGCAGTGCGCGCGCACATTTTCTTTCTCTCTTCCTCTCATAGCCAGTGCATGAAATATATATATATATATATATATGTATATATATATATATATATATATATATATATATATATATAATGTGTATATATATATATATATATATATATATATATATATATAAATATATATATATATATATATATATGCGAGTTTGCTAGCGTTACGCGAACGGTGATTTTTTGATTATTTTGTAATTTCATTTCGTTCTTGAAATTCATTTTAAAGTTGATATTTTGTGAATTTGAAGTTTTACTTCAGTCGTGTGGTCTAAAGCACACTCGTTTTTTTGTCATTCAGATTTTATCAAAAATAATAAAGGAAACAGTAACTTATCTCGCCGTTTGCTGACCAGTCGCGAGATCAAGGGGACTGTTTGTGATAAAAAAAATTAATGATTGACCAATGTCTCTTATATAAGTCACTCAACAAACTGACAACCGATAAACTTTTCTTGTTATGTAATTTACATATTGGATGTGAGTCTTTAAGTAGATCAAAATTGCATTTTAACATGTTATTTAATTTATTAATGTAATTTTTTTATTATTTTCAAGTTTTCTATTAAAAAGGAAAATTAAAAACGATCGTCCAAAATGACCGTGAGTTGTAGTTGATAAGTTTTAGTCGATTTTTGTTGTGTATCTCATTAAGCTGTTTAATTTTTAATTATAATTTATAAATATCTCCTACTAAGTACGCGTGTTCTATATTATCCTAACTCTAACACCAAGGGAAAAATATTATTATTTCAGCGAATAATTAATAATTCCCTATTTCTCAATATATAATTTAGATAAATTAGATATTAATACACTTTTAAACACATGTTATATGTGTGTGTGTAACAAATATGATATCACAAATCATCATCATCATCATATATATTAATACGCTAAGGTTAAGATGTTACTCTCCCTTTTTAGAAAAAACCTCACAACTAATCCACATAAACTATATATCATTTTATAGATAATTGCTTGCTCTACCGGCATACACAACTAAAAAATTTATTATTGCTATTGTTTTTGCAAATTAATTAATTATTAAAATTATATACACAAAACAGCAATGCTGCCATCTAACGGCTCAACGTCAATATGATTGACGGTCGGTAAAATTTTTGTTTAATTTCAAATCCACTCACGTATAAATAAAGTGGCGCTTTAGCTCAATGCTTTTGATACTTGCGCCTCTATATGTCAATTTTAGTAAAATATTTGTTTGATCTGTCATCTGAGCTTCATAATGGAATAAAAACGTAATAAGCAGTGTGCAAAATTAGAAATGAATTGAATACCTGCAATCAATTTTGATTTATTATATTGAGTTGAATAATTTATAATGCGAAGACTTCGCGCGGGTCACGCTAGTGTTTATTAAACCAATTATGGAACATTTGTAGTCTCTCTCGAGCGGACACCGACACTAAATGTTCAATCAAAAATCATGTAATTCAGAAAACTAAAATTTTACTTAATTACTGTCTAATTGACTCAAAACTATTGGAGTAAAGGGTTTGTACATTTTATTCTCATTCATCATTTAAAAATAAACTTATTGAGATTGACGGAGACAGGTAACTTCTGCTCGTTAAAAAATGATATTTAGTGTAGAGTTATGCTTATATTTAAAATAATAATATGTTTTATTGATTAATCCCTTATTAATTGTTATTTAATTCACTATAATTAATTAAACATTTTAATGTACATTTTATTGATCAACTCCATTATTGTTCACTTATTGAATTTATTGAAATTAATTAAAATGTTTCTTATTGTTAATAACATTATATGGTAATGGTAACACCAAATTAATCATACTGTGCTCACTGATATTAGTGTTGTCACAAGAAAATTACACATTTATACATTACGTTTCTCGAGTAATATTGTTAAAATTGTGACAAATCTGTTTGTGTGTCAATAGTAAATAAATAAATAAAAAAAAAAAAATCTCCAACATATTTGAAAGCAAACGTAACCGAACCACTATAAAAAAATGTTTAAACCATAGAAAGCTGACTTTAGATATCTCATTAAATATATGAAAAAAGTAAACACAAAAATAATCGTTTATCAGAAATGTGATAAAAGCTTGTCCCGCCGTAATCTTTAAAAATGATTTTTCAGCCCACTTATATATAAATGAAAAAAGTTATTTACATATAAGTGAAAAAAGATGCATTATAAACTTCAATTTCTAATGTTTGAATTGAAATTCGTGTATCGAAGACACATAGTTTCGATGTTTAAATTCTTTCAATGATCTCATTAAATATTTTATACACGTCAAAAATTGCTATTAAACAAGCATGCGTGCTCTTCGCGGATTAATTGCCATTAAGTGTGGCAAGCAAGCGTTGTATACGTTAAGTTGGTATATGTGGGCATACAGTCAACAAAAATATAATTGATCTCCTGAATATATATGCCTTTGGACGTAAATAGTGTGACCCTTGTGAACATATAAATAATGAATGTTGCAAATAATTATACCACTGTGGCGCTCGGGTTAACTCAGATTTGTTAATCCTACTCGTCTGTACTTTTGTATATGGCCACTTCGATACAGTTGTTAGTATTGGTTTTTATGCAACAGGTGTACAGACAGATAATCATATGGACGCATTGGTTATACTCAAAATAAAAACTAATAATTTAGTTTTGCCAAACATATATATCCGAATGGAGAATAAAAGTTTATTCTCTGCAAAATTCAGCATATTTCTCTAATAAACTGATGATTTTATGAGAGTCGGACGAAAGTATGGTTTTAAAATAATATTATTAACTAAGTCTCAAGCTGTATCGACCTTAAAATGGGCATTGCATTTCTTTTCTTTCTTATATCTATTCAAATGTTTTTCAGATTATTCAAGTAGTTTAAAAATTACTATAGTTATGTCAATTTGAAATAAATATTTATTTGAGATGAGGTAAACATTAGGTTTTCAGCAGCCATTGACATACATATATTACTTTTTATACTAAGTTACAGACGTAGATATGTCTTTTTTTCAGAATAATATTCTAATGATTATATCATTTCATCTCATAATGCGTTTTCTTTTTAGAAGACTATTAAAATGTGTCAATGAATCACTGTGAATGCATTACGTTTAGTGGCTATAATATGTAAAAATAGAATTACGGTTACGTTTCGGTTCCAGCGGTAATCAGCGTCTATAATTCCTCCTATAAAAATAATTGTCCTCACGAATGATTTTTTTTTTCTTCGACTAAACGTGACGGCCGCGGTCCTCTATTTAACTATGCCAAACTCAAGATATAGTAAATAATTCATAATTAGGTAAATAATTTATGAATATTGAAACACGCGACCAGGAATCGAACCTTTAGCCTCTTAGATGAACGCCTAGAGTCTTAATCATTGCGCTACAGGTCCGTTATATGTATAATGCCAAGTGCGTATAAATAATGCCGGATATTAAGATTAAAGGTTTTTCTAATGTTTTTCAAATAAATATGTCTAACATTAAAAATTATAATCGAAAATATACATCGAAATAAGAGTAAAAGCTGAGGTATTATGAAAAATATTACCCTAACGTTTATATAAAATATGTAGTCTTCACTTCAAAAAATTACACTTATGTGGAAAGAAAATAACATGTCACAATGTTTGTTTCATTATCTATACCCGAAATATAACATAAGTATATTTAAATAGGATACAATCAATTCTAAAAATATAGCCGTGTAAGCTGGCATATTACAGCTATCTCATTCTAACGCCTTATAAAGTTAATGAATAGCATTTATGCTCCAGGCTTCTCAGCGTCGAAATTTCGATTATTTTCACAAAATGTTTAAAACGAATGGTA
Organism: Druceiella hillmani; assembly: GCA_039881145.1. Taxonomy (NCBI): domain Eukaryota; kingdom Metazoa; phylum Arthropoda; class Insecta; order Lepidoptera; family Hepialidae; genus Druceiella; species Druceiella hillmani. The sequence goes on along the minus strand of JAYKKI010000011.1, from coordinate 15,125,111 downwards.
ATTTCGCAACAAAAATGGAGGGTTATCCATTTTTACCATAGAAATTGACAATTTGTATCAGTAAGATAATGGCGTAATACTTGTACTTATAACATGATTTACGTTGAAACTTTCTGAAGCTAATCTTTTGACTATGTATATAGATTAATAATACTCTATGTATAATAAGAATGAGTTTTATAGATAGTCATCAGCTGATCAAATATATATTTGTGCCAACCATATTCTAACTGTCAAATTCGTTTATTTAGAAAGATTCTCTTTTGAAATTGAATAGATTATAGGTGTGTATAATTCAGCTTACTTCCAAGACACACCTTGTATTTATAAGATTCGTATTAAATTACTTTCTAATATATCTCGTTACGACATTGGGAGACAAATATTTCCTGTTAGAGAATGTTCGCCCGTTAAATTGGCTTTATTTCTGTGTAATAATATCCTTCTCGCATTCGATTATAATTGATGACTTGCACCGACACCATGACAGCGGAAACAGCTATCTATCTTCATGTTGGATCGGAAATAGAAAATGAGATTTCGTTTCTAAAACGCAAGATGTTCGACTGTACTGGTTCCTTTGTTTATCAGACAAATTGGATATTTGACTAATTTTTTTTATTTTATTAATCGTAATTTCAAAGTACAAGTTGATGAAGAGTGAAAAATTTTTTTAATAATCTTAAAAATTGATCGAGTTATAAAAGTTTAAATTTAATCCTTAGATAAGGGCGGCAATACTGTGTTGTGAGGTCATTTTTAATATTGCACATTATATTCTACAAGAGGAAAAGAGACAGGGATATACCCAACTCTTTCCGTATCTTCAAATTTAGGAGCCTATTACTGGCTTATTTCTCAATCAATTTTTTAATTTTTTTCAAGACTGGTTTTTAATTAATTTATATTTCACAATATTGTATGAAAAATATCAAAATTTAGAATGAGTCGACTACCTTATTGCTAAAATAGAGTACTGTTCATAAATTAAAATCTATAAAATAATTTATGGGATATTCAAGACGATGTATAATAACGATACACAAAACTAAATTAAATTAAAACAATGAAAATTATTTTTTTAAACCGAAAGACAAGAATACGAAAAGGTTAATATCATCTGAAAGTTAATTTAATAATGTTTATTAGATTAATTTCATAGGGATTAGAAATAAAAAAAATATTTTTCTTGTTAGAATAAGTGAAACAAATTTACGGAAAAAGATAAAAAAATACGGAACGAGAAAAAGCGTTGGCGCTAGAAATAAGAAATACTTTCAAATATTGAATATATTTGGCGTTAGTTTTGTAGAAATTTGTTTTTATAGATACTAGCAAAGATTTTTGCTAACAGCCCACCTGAAGATGTTGTGATACAACGAAACCTAAGTCGTGGTAAAGAACTTAAAGAAAGTAGAAATAATACTACATCACGTAGTTTCATTTAATTATGAAGAACTTTCGAGATATTTTAAAACAAATTAAATATCGTGTACAAATTCACACATGATGAGGATGCAACATGAAAAAAGAACTAAATTGTATTTGTACTTCCAATGTTTAAACAACAATAAAATGACAAAGTAATTTATTTGGAACAAATTCTCATACAGAACAACAGCATATCACCATATTAATTCTGTACCAGCAATACCACTGACGTTCAATTATGTAAACTTCGGTTATATTTCATAACCAACTTTGTCCGCAAATTTGTATATATGTGCAGACCCATTTTGTCAATTTATGTTCAAGTAGAAAACTTCGTTGTGATTTAAAACACATGTAGCGTCCTCTGTTGATGTACATAGGTACATGATACATTTGTGTAATTATCCCACGTTGAGTGACGTGGCACTTCTTGTTGTACCACTAAACAAAGTAAATGAATTTTAAAAACATTAAATACAAATCTTCTGACTGTATAAACCGCTTATGATGATATTAAAACTAAGTATTACTTCAAGTTGACACGACATTTTTCTAAATTACTTTAGCGGAATCGAATAAAATAATGATACACAAACAAACCAAGAAAAATTCCAAAAATTTTCTTTCGAAACATTAAATACAAATCTTCTGACTGTATAAACCGCTTATGATGATATTAAAACTAAGTATTACTTCAAGTTGACACGACATTTTTCTAAATTACTTCAGCGGAATCGAATAAAATAATGATACACAAACAAACCAAGAAAAATTCCAAAAATTTTCTTTCGAAACATTAAATACAAATCTTCTGACTGTATAAACCGCTTATGATGATATTAAAACTAAGTATTACTTCAAGTTGACACGACATTTTTCTAAATTACTTTAGCGGAATCGAATCAAATAATGATTCACAAACAAACCAAGAAAAATTCCAAAAATGATCTTCCGATTGCATTCTGTCAAGACTTTCATACCTACGATTCTTTTTTTGCAAATGTTTTCAATGTACATGCGCGCATAAACAAAATAACAATCATACGATTTCTTAATTTCGATAATAAAAGAAGGGTTCGTTTATATTCATTTTAAATTGAAAGAAAATTTCAACAAAAGAATATTTATTGAATATATTTGGCGTTAATTTTGTAGAAATGCATTACTCACAATTAAATGAAACTACGTGATGTAGTATTATTTCTATCTTTAATTTCTTTTCCGCGACCTAGGTTTCGTTGTATTACGACATCTTAAGGTGGGATATTATCTTTGCTAATATCCCACCTGAATATGTTGTAACACAATGAAACCTAGGTCGTGGTAAAGAACTTAACGAAAGTAGAAATAATACTACATCACGTAGTTTCATTTAATTGTGAAAAGAATATTTGGCAGAAAGCTATTAAGTCGAATCATCCAATCGGAGTCATCGAAGGTATATCGCTCTTGAGAGTTGTATAATTTTATAATTGGATCGTTTTTTATAGTTCCATTGTTTTCATTTATTTTTATTTGATTATATATTTATTATATTCAGCGCCAACTTAATGTCCTACATATATAAACTACTGAATTCTTACAATATAATAATGTTTCATTGTGTATCTAATTACGTGTGTATTGTACCAACCCAAACTAATCAACTATTAGTTATCTGTATAATTATCTAATTCGAATATTCTCAAACTCAGTAAACAAAATTATAGATTATTTGCATTATAAAAGAAATATCCTGTATAAAGTAATTTAGAACCATTTGATAAGCCGCTGTTGCCCTAAAATAATCTCCTCAAACCTAAAACCATTTTCTTGCTAACGGAATACTTCCAGAATTGTTTATTCATATTATCAACAACAATATTCGATTCCTTTGTTCTATGTTATAAAAGACAATATATAAACCGGGCTACAGCTCATCAAATAAGATCATTCCAATTCTTTCATTCACTCTGTTACGTTCTGCTCACGACAGTAGTAACGACTTAGTAATATTATATATATATATATATATATATATATATATATATATATATATATATATATATATATATATATAGTATTATTGTCAGTATTTATAGTTAATAATTATAAATAATAATAAGTAACTGTGAGTAATATAAATAAATAAAGTCAATTTAAATACGCTATATATATTTGAGTTCATTCAACATTCAGTTCAACATCTTTTCGTCTGACGCCTGAAAAAGGACCTTCATAGATGATTTAGTAAACTAAATACAAATTCTGTAAGCATAATGTGAATTGACCAATAATTACCGATTAGTTCAACTGAACTAATGAACATTAAAATTAGTTCAACTGAACTAATGAAAATTAATTCAACTGAACAAATGAACTAATATTAAACACACCAAAATAATTAATGACCAAAAATAAAACACAGAACAGTTAATGACCAAAAATATCCCCACAAAAATAGCCAATAATTGCAACATGTTATGCAATTAAAAAGTATCTTTCCCTGCATCACCGTTGTGTGCCGTGCTCCGTCGTTATTCTAAACCCAACAATGCAAATTGTCTACTAAATCTAGTAGTTTTCTAGATCTTCTATTATCTATGCGTATCTTCTTTTTCTTGAACTTTTTATAAATAATAGACTGAATACTCTCCTGTTTGTGGAATTTTCTCGAAATGATCTTTTCAAAAATATGTCCTGTTCTGAGTTTTGACACAACCCACAAGTCTTCAAAGAGATTGTAGATCTGTCCAGTATTCTCACATACTACTATTTAGAATAGAATTTAAACATCAAATTAATTTCGGTAACTGACTATAATTTTTATTACAGGCATTTTTGTTTCTAATTTTTTAATTTTATTTAAGAATTAATTAAATTTCGAAAGTTTGTACCGTAACTATTCCACAACTTATATTACACCCCCAAAATACTGCAACCGGGCCAACTGCCCGGCCCCAATGACCCTCGGCATTAAGCGATACTTTGTATCATTCGTCGGTGTAAAAATTAAAAAAAAGAGACGTTCGACAAAAACTGAAGCGGTTTGATTTGATGCATGGGAGTTTTACCGCTCGCCCGGCCGCCGTCTATTCTAAAGAACACGCCGACGACAAGGAACAAAAAACTGGTAGGAAATGCGGGATTCTACCCAGGTATATACGATCGGACTCGAAAAAACTTGTAACATATTGCTTGTTAAGTTTTTTGTTTCATTTTCTCCGATAAAGCCAGTACAAAGTGTTTCATTTTTATACAAATTAAGTCCCCTATTTAGGAACATTTGCGAGCTACTCGAGGTGGTTTGTTCATACAACATCGTTATGCTAATTCGTTTGGCCAATTAGGTTGTTAATTTTCGTGTGATACGTCATTTTGGAATATTAAGCGCATATTAAGCGTGATTATTAACGTGCTGCGAATTAGCCGATAAAATTTCGATACGAAGGTCGGTATTGCACTTCTATGTCCTTGATAATTGGACTCGTCGAAACAATCCAACTTACTTAATAATGAAACTGACACACAAACGCCAATATATGTCACACACACACACACACACACACACACACACACACACATATATATATATATATATATATATATATATATATATATATATATATATTTATATATTTGTGTTTAAAGGGCCATTATTAATATTTTAGAAAACGTTTCTATTTCAATAATTTCTATCGTCGCTACCCATCTCATCCATGTGCAGCGCAACTCGAGACCCAAAGGCAAGGATGCATCGAAGTAAGAATGCTAGAAGATTGTCTCGATAGCGCATAGCAGGCAGTCGATTGACCCCCCGCCGGCGTTGGAATCCACTAAATACGTCATAATGCCAACATGCTTCTTTTAAGATGATTTTTATTTGTTTATTTCATATCACAATATGCCTTTCATAATTATTGCTGTTCGTTTGCGCCGTGAGACGCGCCGTCGGACGTGCTCTTGGAAAAAAACGCGGCCTGATTGAGTTGGTTTTGGAGATTTGGAAGATAGTGGCCGCAGGTAGAGCTGCACGGGACGAGGTTGAGAACGCTTTGTTGCGTTTTGGCAGTCGATAGGAAAGTATGATAACAGATTTATCCGTAATCATGATAAATTTTTATATTTATTATATAATGCACATAAAATAAAATCGTGAAGAAATTCCCCGAATTTTTAGAAATAATTTTTTTTAGAGAAGAAATTTTTGAAGAGAATTTTTTTTACAGCCAGCTTTGTAACATGGAGAGAACATATTACAATATTATATAATAAAAGGGTCTTAGTTAGTTTGTTTGTCTGCTTCTTTTAGTTACTTTTGTATCTGTAAAGAATTCAGTAAATGAGCAGTTAGTACTAACTGAAAGAGTAAATAGTAAAAAAGAGGAGCTTTTATGACGTTAACCATTTTATCTATTTTTTTATTTTAAATATGCCATGTCAGTGTAGTTGAAATATTTTACTATTGTAGAATTATTTGCAGTATTTCACGTATCAATTTGAATGATCATCGCATTGAATTAAACGATACTTGCAATATATAATAAAATATAATAGATTAAGAAAAGACTAATGTTTTTTTAAAACAAACGTATAGTAAGACTGAAAACTAATATTTAAGTTTGCGTGGTTTCACAGTAATAAGACAAGTCTGCTTAACATGTCATGTCATGCACTTGTCAGTGCGGGTTGCTTAGGTTTCTATAAAGGAAGACCGGATTTACCTTATAACTATAACTATTTAGAAAGTATATACTTCTAACTATAACTATTTATCTTATAACTATTAAGAAATAATTATGGTAGAAAATACATTTTGTATTTTAGTGAATTTCAAACCTGAGCTCTCGCGATTGTCGAGTGTTCATCGTTGAAGAACTCAGTTAATTGAAAATGCTCTCAATTAAATGAAACTACGTGATGTAGTATTATTTCTACTTTCTTTAAGTTCTTTACCACGACTATTAGCCTTTGCTAATAGCCGTGGTAAAGAACTGCGATACTATAAAACCATATTAGCCTTTGCTAATAGTCGTGGTAAAGTCGTGGTTCAGATGCACGTGGTAAAGAAAGTTCTTCACAATGAAATAAAACTACGTAGTATTATTTCTACTTTCTTTAAGTTCTTTACCACTACTTAGGTTTCGTTGTATTACAACATCTTCAGGTGGGCTGTTAGAAAAAATCTTTGCTAGTATCCCACTTGAAGATGTTGTAATACAACGAAACCTAGGTCGTGGTAAAGAACTTGAAGAAAGTAGAAATAATATTACATCACGTAGTTTCCTTTAATTGTGAATAAGGAATTTCTACAAAATTAACGCCAAATATATTCGATATTTGAAAATGCTCTAACAGATATAAAAAGTTTAGGTAGAATTAGTCAATTAAAATAAATATAAACGGATTGCCTGCAACAATAATAAGAGGTATAACCTCTTTAGAAGAGAACAAAGAAAAATATATTTAAAACTTTTAAGTTTACGGTTTTGAAGTGCACAACGTTTTGAGAAACTGTGGTCTGCTTTATAATAGGATTTATCCTACTCTTGTAAAACGTTTGGAAATTTTGAGTTATAAAACAATGGATGTCACTGAATTTCAAGGCTCTGTGAAGTAAAAGGCTTATTAGTTAAATATTCGTATTTATTTACTGATTGCTGATATAAAAATGTTTGCCAGATAATTTTTATGAATTACTATTTTGCTTTAACAGAAGGTTTACGCTGATTAGCTCAATTTAGAAATTCTGAACCCTTCACAGGTTTTCAGGTTGCAATTAGACTGAAAAAAAGTTTTTCTACGAAGTAATAAAATATTGTGAGATTCAAAACTAATATAAATATGTTTCTTTTTCGCAAAATAATATTTTAATTGTTCAATCTTGCTTGAGAAACATCTTATAACAAATTAACGCTAGTAAATTTCATATTCCATTAATTACAATTAAGTACCCAAGCAACCCTTGTTTTTTTTTTTACTTTGTTCATTTTTATCTTTATTTCATTTTAAGATGCAGCGTAAACATGAATATCTTTTTTAATTACAGTGTTATTTTATTTAATTACAATTCTTTTTTAATACCTGGTTAGTTAAAGAAGCTTCCAATTACTGTTTAAAATAAGAACTCGCATTGAAAGATATTTATTTCAAACAAGTTTTGAAATTAAATGAAAATAGCCGAAATAAAGTTTTGTAAAATTTTAACTAACAATTTCCATGTGAATTTTCACGTTCCTACTTATGAACTAATTAGATTACATTGAAAAATTAATTATAAATATTTATTCGTTAAGCTAATGCCATCTCCCTTTCTCGCTAATAAATCATTACACAATAGTTTACCTACCTGCTCTCAAACCGTAGAATCTCGCGCCGCGGGGCGACTTATGAGGCTTTATACCATTTAATATTAACCATTTATTATGAAACTTTTTTTCTAATTCACGGAACACGATTAAGTTAGATGCATAATTATAATGTAGAGGGCTATATGTTGAATTAATAGTCCTTTGTTTAATAGCCACCTTCGTCATGAGATTGATGGCGTCCCTTAGAAAACGCTTACAATAGGGTGATCGCTCTATAGATCCTATGAGTAGTTTAAATTTAAAAAAAGTCCAGAAAATATCTGTAGAGTAGTATTACCTATATTACGATATAATAAGAGACAGTTATTTCTTTGTGTCCTTAACTCCGCAAAATTCTGGAAGCGAAAAAATTTTGTGATATAATCTATTGATTTTTGTCCCAGTTTCAAACAAGGTACTTAGCAATTACGAGTATATTGTGATAATTGGGTATTTGACAATTTTTTTGAAGGTACAAGCTAATGAAGAGTGAAAAATTTGTTAAATGATCTTAAAAATTGACCGAGTTATAAAAGTTTAAATTTAGCCTTTAGACGAGGTCATTTTTCATATTGCACATTATATTCTACGAGGGGAAAAGAGACAGGGATATACCCAACTCTATCCGTATCTTCAAATTTAGAAGCCTATAACTGGCTTATTTTTCAATCGATTTTTGAATTTTTTTCGATAAGTCAGTTTTTGCACCACTGTAAATGGGCCAGCTTGTAGATTACCATATCATTTAAAAATTATCTACATAAATTAAGCTTTCGAATAATTCGATTATTTGATAAGATAAAATATAAATAATTATGCAGAATTCACCCTTAGTGTCTATATTCAAAAATCGTTTAAAACCATATTATCTAATACAAACTTGAGATCAAAATCTTCCTTCTCTGCTCCTAACATTTTAATTTTGTATTTATCTAACTTGTCATTTACAGTCTACCATCATACTATTCTAATATAATATATACAAGTATATATATATATATATATATATATTGTTTGCAACTGAGAAGAAATTGCTTTTGCAATTTAATAAATTGATCCATCGAATTGATATAGAAATTTGACATTCTATATTACCCTAGATGGAACATAACGTAACACTACTGTAAGTTGAAAAAGTTTCTTAGCTCGCTAACATGCCAGACGCCCACCCCTAATAACGCGTTCTCAGAACAATGTATACTCGTATTCCGAAAAAGATTCGACAGAGCGACGAAAGTGCAACATAACAAAAAACAATCGCGATTTATCGTCGGACTCATTACGAATTTAACCTTTTAACTTGGCCACGACTCGGTTTTCCTTGTGCTCGCTCTATTGGTAAACACGATTGTAGTCGACGCGATAACCCGCACGGTAATTGTAACATTTTATTAATCCCGAGATAACGGCCGCTTAATAATAACATCGGGGCATTTGTTGCACGTGCTTGCGCGTTGCACTTACGTGGGTAACTTCGAGCCGTGGCCTCGTGGCCCACTGCTGCTGCTTCTGGTTTGAATGATTTATCCACACTATCGGAACCTAAATCGCACTTTTAAATTTTAACCAAAATTAACTTAAAATTTACTTGAAGCTGAAAAATAGAAAGACTACAGAAAATTGTCTCAAACTTGTATTTGAACGTTGTGGAAATATAGAAGCCATTTTGCTGCACTCAGGCACTAATTAATTAAAACGATTTTTTTTCTGAAATTGATTGGAACTACGTTAAATAAATTTAATAATTTGTTTTGACCCTAGAAACCTCACATATTATCAACGCAAATTTTAAAATTAAGTTTTAATATTTCTTTGCTTATTTATATATCGTTCGCGATTTATAACTACTATAATTATTGAAAACTCCTTATCATTTGCTAGCTTTATGAAATTAATAAAATTTTTTAAAGTAGTATCGTACATTTTTATATGTTTACGAATATGTCTGCGTTAAATATAAAATATACCAATATATTATTCAGTTATTCAGCGTTGTCACATCTATTGTGAATGTGTTTCACTAGCATATTGCATTATCCTCCCTTACATAGCGTTACTTCTGTCACTAATTTTCGTAAGGCGAGATAAGTATTGTCACTTAAAAATAGATAAACATATAAATAATGTTAATACTACTTAAGGCTCAATAACATTTAATTTTTTAAAAATTTTGATGCACTTATTTTCCATCCTCATTATCCTTACGCCGAATTACTAGTCGAGTGTATTATATAAAAAATGGATAATATAATCAAACGTATTTAAATGTGGACCAATAAATTATTTCTTTCATATATATACCAATTTTGCACAAACATATTCATTTAAGCATATGTAACATTGTGCAAGCTGATACATGCGATACAATCACCTCTATACTTGTTACCCAATATAAAAATTGGATAATAGAATTAAACGTATTTAAATGTGGACCAATAAATTATTTCTGTCATATAAAGACCAATATTGCATAAACTTATATTCATTTAAGCATCTATAACATTATGGAAACTTATACATGCGATAGAACCACCTCTATACTTGTCTAAATATTACCCAAGCCAATTTTTTACTATATAAAAAATGGATAATATAATCAAACGTATTTAAATGTGGACCAATAAATTATTTCTATCATATTTAGGCCAATTTTGTACAAACTTATATTCGTTCAAACATCTATAACATTGTGCAAGCTTATACACGCGAAACAATCATCTCTATATTTGTTTAAATATAACCCAAGCTAATTTTTTACTATATAAAAAATGGATAATATAATCAAACGTATTTAAATGTGGACCAATAAATTATTTCTTTTTTTTTTAACTAATTTTGTTTTGAATACTACGTAATTTATGTAATTTTATACATAAACATTTCGTCCCGTATCCGCCCGACGATAATTGATTATAATCGTGATTATTCAACGAATATATGAGAAGTCAACGGTTAAAAAGGAACACCATTATCCTAATGTTATACGCAAACTCGTATACGATCTTTATTAAATACGAATTCTGTTAACAATATCCAGAAATCGTAACTTTTTTGTGGTTAAAAACAGCTCGTTCTCTTGTGATGGGCGAAGGGAGTAAAAGTAATAGTGAATAGCGTTCTAATACAGACAGATAAACAAACAAATTAAAATAAATTCTCATATTTAAATACATATATATAGTCGGAAGCGTTTCTCGTTTAAAGTGGGGAGCATCATAAAACTAATCAACTTAGGTAGATACTCCGCTAATGATTTCTTCTAATAAGCGTAATGAATGATATTTGAAATATTACTTTACCATTTGTATATAATTCGAAATATCACTTTACCATTTGTATATAATTTGAAATATCCCTTTACCATTTGTATATAATTTGAAATATCACTTTACCATTTGTATATAATTTGAAATATCACTTTACCTTGTGTATATAATTTGAAATATCACTTTACTATTTGTATATAATTTGAAATGTCACTTTATCATTTGTATATAATTTGAAATATCACTTTACCATTTATATATAATTTGAAATATCACTTTACCATTTGTATACAATTTGAAATATCACTTTACCATTTGTATATAATTTGAAATATCACTTTACTATTCGTATATAATTTGAAATATCAGTTTACCATTTGTACATAATTCGAAATATCACTTTACCATTTGTATATAATTTGAAATATCACTTAACTGGCATGCGCTCGCACCGTGGTAGAATGAAATAGTTACGCCAGCTATCGATGAATATTCATTGTTTTCGTGTCAATAAAAAAGGAAACATGAAATGATTCATATCCGTTGGTAAGTCGAGCTTCGCGTTTTATGACCGCCGTTAACGACGATTTAAAAACAATATTATGTCACTTAGAGACAAAATTATGCGACTAACAGACACCGTCATTAGGTTAAATAGAAACAAAAAGACAAAGTTGCAAATCGATGGCGCGCAATCAAGTTTAGGCAGAGTCCGCCTGCGCTACGTGTTATGTGCATGGTATCGACATTATTTGAAGATATGATAGTTTAAAACATATATATTTCTAAAAAGTTTAAAAAATATCTTTCTAAAAAAATATATTTCTAAAAAGTTTACAGCAATACAAAATATATTACAACAATACAATAAATACCTGCAGGTATATTCAAATTACTTTAATTCGTAATAGAAAATTCTCTTCGCTATTTTATATATTTATATTTCACAAATATTTTCTATTCATTAGCAAAGAAAATACGAATAGTAGAATATATGTAGAATATAATGTGTGTAGAATATAATAGTAGAATATGTGTATATAATATGGGTTAAATATAACAAAGCATCACTATGCATATTCTACACACATGTGTAGAATATGCATAGTGATGCCTTGTTGTATTTAAAGTTTATTGAAATTGGTCTATTAATTTAGGCTCTATGAGTGAACAAATGAAAATACAAACGCATACAAATGTTACTAAAACTCCTTATAATATAGCCCGTTTCAACTTCACTTTAATCGGGTGAAAAGATGAATGTATGAAGATATTTACTCAGATCTACACCTTATGTTCTACTTGGAAAACCTTACCCATTATTACTATACGCCCTCTCCTACTGGGTAAGATGTGAGGACATACGTGTAATAAGAAATGAAAATCCAAACGCATACAAATGTTACTAAAACTCCTTATAATATAGCCCATTGCAACTTCACTTTATTCGGGTGAAAAGATGAATGTATGAAGATATTTACTCAGATCTACATCTTATATTCTATTTAGAAAACTTTACCCATTATTCCTATACGCCCTCTCCTACTGGGCAAGGTGTGAGGATATACGTGTAATGATAACACTATTTATTTTTTTTCAATATTATCTTCCATAATATTCCTTAGTTTCCTGTAAAATCTTTCCCACTCCTCGTTTTCTCTAAAGATGTATATTAACATTTTTTTACAATCATTTAGCACAAAATTATATTTAAATTAGTGCAAAACGGTGGACGGTAAAAAAATTGAAGTAAATAATGACGTCACAAAATTAGTCTCAATATTAAAAAAATCATATATTTTATATAAGTGTATCCTTACGTCATATTTTTGCAAGAGTATCCTAATATTTTGTATCACATTATTCTGAATAAAAAATTTTTTTAAAAAGTCTTTAATAAACCCTTTTTTGTTATTCTTTTTGATAATAATGTGCAAAAATGTGATATATGATTACTTTGCGGATTGGGTGATCCTTTTACTGGTATTTAATTTTCTGATAATTTTAAAGTTTTATTTTTTCTGGAAATAGTAAGATTTAATGTAATACATGGATTAAAGTGATTTTAAAATAACAAATTAGAATTATTCCCGAAAACGTTTCGAAATTCGAATTCAATTATCTCGGAAACAATTAGATTTTTTTCATATTCACCAATATTTTAAATTTAAAATTATGAGGGGAATCGGCTCTAATGAAACATTACAATTATTCCCGAAAACGTTTCGAAATTCGAATTCAATTATCTCGGAAACAATTAGATTTTTTTCATTTTCACCAATATTTTAAATTTAAAATTATGAGGGGAATCGGCTCTAATGAAACATTACAATTATTCCCGAAAACGTTTCGAAATTCGAATTCAATTATCTCGGAAACAATTATATTTTTTTCATATTCACCCATATTTTATATTTAAAATTATGAGGGGAATCGACTCTGCGAAAATATTTCTTAAGAAAAAATAATGAATTCTCTGAGCGCGCAACTTAACATTATATATCCTAAAAATTAAATATTAAACTGTATATATCCACAACAACATAAAACTACTGAACATGTAACAGGCATAGATAGATTCACAAACGGATATCCGATCTTTAATTTCGAACCGTATAATGGGCCAAATAATTACTTCCGGTCAATCGACCGTGATCGTAAGCAAATATTAATTGCGAGACCGATTTGAAAAAAAAACTTGTTTTTAGTTTGGAAATTGTAAGTGAATATAAAATCTTATTTGAATACGCGTTACTAAACTCAACCTTTCAAATTATTTCATTTAAAGTCAACGACGCAACGTTAGAAAAAAAGTTTATAACTTATAACAAATAACGTAAACAATTGAAACCCATATATTTATATATATATATATATATATATATATATATATCTCGGAAATATATATATATATATATATATATATATATATATATATATATATATATATGGGTTGGCAACTTATAAACCCACCATCTCTGTACACAAACATTTCAACTTTTTATATGTAGTCAATAAAATCAATCGTTATTTATATAAGCACCTTCGCCGTATCTAATGCTTGTCGCCAACGTGTAGGCAGAGCTAAAATTCCGTTCATTTGACTGAGACCGGTGAACTTCGATTTTGATATGATTTTCGTCTTTAAATTTTCTGTCATGTAAATTAAGAGACAAAGAGCGAGACAGATGGTAATTAGGTGGTGAAAGGTTTTGATGAAGTTGAGGTATATCGGACAGGTCAAAATTCACTGCTTCGGATCTTTGAAACCAGTTCTTGACTGTGCCGTAAGAGGTCATACCTTCACCCATCGTTGTGTATATATTGCGTGATTCTTCGCTGGTTTTTCGCTCTAACGATATTCATCAAGAAAAAGTCCTGTAAGTTCACTTCGATACACTTCCATTTTTAAACGTTGGATTAAAAATAATATTCATGATTATTTATTGTCTTTTTCGAACATACGATACTTGTGCACATTATTCACCGCCGCTCAGGGGGATAACCCGCGAACAGCTGCGAAGACATCTAGCTGCCCGGGTAAGCACCGTACTCCAAGCAAGTATTGGATGTGTTAAAAAGAGTTATGGGTGGTAAAAAGGGTGTGCTTTACGTTTGATTTCAACGACAATTTATTTCTATATAACCAACGAATAGCGTTTTTCTTTGTCCGGCGCTCATTCTCGGACACCGTGTTATATATATATATATATATATATATATATATATATATATATATATATATATATATATATATATATGTATATATATATATATATATATATATATATATGTATATATCTTTCCGTAAAATGGAAGCTTTATAATTTCGTCGCCTATATCTTTTTTGTAGGATGCATAACTTTTCCATTTTAAATCCGTTTGTGATGAAATTTACAGAAATGCCTAGATTTATTACCTCAATATAATAGAATCCTCCTAAAAAATAAAATTGTTATTTTTATTTTATGGACCTCTTATTACGTCAAGCTTGTGGTAAAAAACGTTTTCGATTTGAGTATCAAAAAAAATATTTTAAAATGCTTGTTCGCGTGTGTGAAGCATTTGTGTGAACATTTGCATATATCCATAAATATAAACATACACTACTTTTTTTAATCGCGTTTTCGTCAAACATACCGTACCCGTTTTATTTGATCGCCAATTAGTAAAACTATACTATTTATACAATAATGAAAAATAAATTTGCATTTAACACGTTATCAAGTTCGTCATAACCACGCGGCTTTTAATTTCCAATACTATTTAAAAAAATCTAACCGAGACCATAAACCGAATTGTTCAAATCGTGCATCACGAACTCTCCACCCAACTTGTAATATCGAGACAAACTGCACCAGCTAACGACAGATATTCCGTGAACGACAACAAATATACAGAAATGAACACAAAAAAGGCCACTTGACTTAAAAACGAAATAGTGTCCGAACAATATTCGGGCCCTTTGTTAACGTTTACAATAGTCATTATTTCTCTATTGTGTGGCGGCAGGCTGCGGGCTCCTTCCTTGGCGTTCACTCCCGCATCCCGACCCCTCTACCTAAGTTTTGGAGACTTTCGCCATTTGATGTGCTCAACGGAGACGCCGGACGAATACACTTGTAAAACGTGACCTTTTTCTGACGTCAAACATAGTTTGCCGTAATTTTGAATAAACGCACATTTTAAGTGCGCACGTAATTGAAGCCTAGTAAATAACAAACTTCAAACTCTCATAAATTAATGGTTTGGTTGAAGTTTGTTATTTACTAGGCTTCAATTACGTGCGCACTTCAAATTTGCGTTTAGTACCTCTGTACCGACCCGGTGTAAGTATTACAAAGGAAGCGGAACATTGACTGAAGTACTTTTAATATTTTATCTATCTAATATTCACGTGCTTAATACAAATAATTAAATTATGTAAATTAAGCTCACAACCTTATCTGACTTCGCCCATTTTAAATTTTAAATAAACTCAATAATATATTTCGCCCATTTTAAATTTTAAATAAACTCAATAATATATAAGCTACAACAATTCGTTCAGAAATCGAGGAAGACAAAAACGACAATACAATATACAATAAATTAATCTGTTGCAACATAATTTTATGAATAATTGCAGGCATGTAATATACAGATAAATAAATATAAAATTTAAATTCCTTCTTCTGAATATAAAAAATCTTTCTTCGGAATATAAAAAATATACAATAAATTAATCTGTTGCAACATCATTATATACAATAAATTAATCTGTTGCAACATAAGTTTATGAATAATTGTAGGCATATAATATACAGATAAATAAATATAAAATTTAAATTCCTTTTTCTGAATATAAAAAATCCATCTTCTGAATATAAAAAATCTTTCTTCTGAATTATGTAAATTATACTCACAACCTTATCTGACTTCGCCCATTTTTAATTTTAAATAAACTCAATAATATATAGGCTACAACAATTCGTTCAGAAATCGAGGAAGACAGAAACGACAGTTTGGTTGCAATACATTATATACAATAAATTAATCTATTTCAGCATAAGTTTATGAATAATTGTAGGCATGTAATATGCAGATAAATAAATATAAAATTTAAATTCCTTCTTCTGAATATAATAATTGTTACTTCAAATTTTTTCTATAAACAATTCTTAGGTATTCCATAGAATTACATATATAACAAAAGAAATGTTCATAATTTTAATACACAGCAACAAATAATAATTATTCAAAATGGAATTCATTCACCGCACATGGCGGTTTATGTGCGTTGAATGTTTGTTTCTATCGATCATATTTCTTAACGTTTGCAATCTCTGCCATTCCCCCGTTTGAAACGCTTGTAAACATGTGATGACTTCAACAAAATCTGCCCAGTTATTTCAAAGAATAGTACTTAATTATCAAATAAACAAATTTACGTCTTTGCCTATTGACACACATTATTGTGTAACATGAAAAAACGAACAACGCAATGTCACGTGCACAATACACATTCAACGGTCTAGAATTTTTTTTAAAAGGTTGACGAGACATTCTTAATATAAATCTAGTTCCTCCATTCTTTATTGTTTCTCTTAAATTTGATTCTGTCGAACTTATTATTCTCTGGTCGTTTATGCTTTTTAAATTTTTTATCTTGATTTAAGATTACGTTGCAAAATTTTGTGTTATAAGTAAATTTATTAACATAATATTTACCACTATGTATCATTTGCACCATATTTTCGTATATTTCAGAACGACTGGATATCATAGAAAGATACCGTGTAGTCTAAAGTCGATGTAAACCGTAGGGTAAATCAATGAATAATCACGGTGATAGAAACAGAAGAAATATATAAATCGATTTTTTAGAAAAAACGGTAGATTATATATCTTTTGTTTAATTGTTATCGCAAGTTTATTTAAAAGATCCCATTTAGACTTCGCTATGTTCATATCGATTCTTCGATGACTGCTAAGAGCAATCATAAAACATTATATAAATTGTTAACTTAAACTTACTAATATTTTACATGATAATTAAAAAGCTTTTAAAGAGTTAAAATGATTACTTAATTAAAGTAGTGAATCGGAATATCATAAATACGCACTCGGCATAATTCTGTAGGAAAGAAGACTTAGCTTCAATCTTTAATTACTTGTCTAAGTATATGCTTAGGTACACGTTGAAGTATAGCTTGATTCATCTACTATACTTACATCTTCCATACTCTACGTTATACGAAGCAACAATACTAATAGTTCGAAATCGTTAAAAACTTACCACAAATATTCTTGCGCTCCTCAACATATTTGATATATCTAATATCAAATATGTTTGCGATTTTAAAATAATTTTGCTTAGCTTACGCTGAACATAAAATTTTATGCAATTAAATAAAACTACGTGATGTAGTATTATTTCTACTTTCTTTAAGTTGTTTGCCACGACCTAGGTTTCGTTTTATTTCTTTGCTAATATACCACCTGAAGATGTTGTAATATAACGAAACCTAGGTCGGTGCAAAGAACGTAAAGAAAGTAGAAGTAATACTACATCACGTAGTTTCATTTAATTGTGAATAATGAATTTCTACAAAATTAACGCCAAATATATTCAATAACATTTTATATTCGAGTGAGAAATTTAAATTCTGCTTTAACAATAAAGAGGTTAGCAGAGGCCAGGAAGTTGGAACCTCGTTCGAGGTCCGATAATGTAAATATTTGTCGATAAGTTCGAACAATGACGGAGGAGTAATCGATTTAATTATCGAATACATGCGCATTCCTTTAATATACTGATTTCATCCACTTTGTTAATGCGTCTCTATATTATATGCGATTACCATTTTTTTTTGTAATTCACTGCGAATGTAAAGAATATTCACCTCGGTGCGGTGCTTGAAATAAAAAACATATAAATAATTTATAAACACAAATAGGTCTTTCGCTTTTTTTCAATTACAAAGACATCGGTTGCTATGAAAACAAAACTGGTATGCGGTGAGTACCTATGATAATTTAACATTTTTGTCTAGTGTATTTCAACTGAAAATCCTGTATATTGCATAAATCTGAAGAACGTCTTGAGTCAGTAAACCCTTAAATTATGATCAGGTATCTAGTATATTCAACTGAAACTCTATTTGTCTAGTATATTTCACCTGAAGCTCTTATATCTTGCATAAATCTGATGAACCTGTTGAGTCGGTAAACCCTTAAATTATGATCAGATATCTAGTATATTCAACTGAAACTCTATTTGTCTAGTATATTTACACTGAAGCTCCTATATATTGCATAAATCTGAAGAACCTGTTGAGTCAGTAAACACTTAAATTATGATCGGATAACATCTTCTTTATATATATATATATATATATATATATATATATATATATATATATATTTATAAATTATATGACCATTGCTCATAATTATTTTCCACTTTCGATTTCCTAAGTAATCAATTAATCCCAAAGTATCGGTGGCTGTAAAATGCTACAAAGTGGTGGATTGTAGCCGACGGAAATGGGATTTGGTGCTATACTCATTTTAAGCTACAATACTGCCAGCATCAAAGTGAATGATGCATAATATAGGTTCACATCAACGGGTGCTCGAAGTGGGTATAAAATCTATTACTTCATGAATGAGAAGATGACTGCTAGTATTGAGTGACATTTCTCTGATGATTGTTTGATTATTTATATTATCTAAAATTACTCAAACTAAATATATTATTGTGGAACAATGTGTATAAAGTTAGCGACCCTATCGAAACCGGTAATTTTTATATACATCAATAAACAATGTTTTTTTCTTACTATGTTAAAACCGACTAGTGGGAAACCGACCATTGATCTCATTATCCGACTTTGTTTAACACTAATATTGTCCTCACTCAACATTTAGGCCAATTCCATTTACCATAAACGCTAGAAAAATACGGTTCAAGTAGTGATTGGGAAAGTTTTGCTTTTTAACGTAAACAAGTATAATATAAGAAATTTGCATAACGCATACGTTAGGCATTTTGGAGCTGTCATTAAATCCGACTCGAAAGCATTTTGGATCTACGTGAAAAGGATCTTCGCATCAGAATTAACTGCAGTCTGAAGTATTCTCACTTTGTGACTCGAAGGGTTTATAGCTAAAATGTTTCTAGACTCACTTGAAGATACAGTTTTGTGATTTGAGTCATTTACACGTCAGTCTGATTTAATCCACTTCGACCAATCCCGTAAAAAAATATTAATTTACCATAACGTTTTAGAAGAGATTCGTCACGATTAGGCTAATTGAAATTAATATTGTAAAATCTACAATAGATTAATAATGAACATTCGCGAGCAGCGTCAGCGTGCACATCTCCGCTAAGTTTCCTTGGCCGAGATGCGACGATCATCTACCGAAAAATATTAATGTACCATAACGTTTTAGAAGAGATTCGTCACAATTAGGCTAATTGAAATTAATATTGTAAAATCTACAATAGATTAATAATGAACATTCGCGAGCAGCGTCAACGTGCATTCCTACATCTCCGCTAAGTTTCCTTGGCCGAGATGCGACGATCACCTACCGACTATAATCGAGGCTGCATTGCACACCCTGCGTAATGCGAGCCGAGAGTACAATTAGTGAGATACCGGTCGCGCAATCTCATTGGTTCACCGTACTCGGGTAGGCAGAGTCGTGACTCTGTTCGATTCACCGCATTGCCACCTTACTTATAATAGTTGCGTACCCTTACCTAGGTAGGTTTGTATCCCTACGAATTAAAGTATAATATTAGCTTAATTGTCGACAATGAAACATTGCTTTGTGGAGCTATACTAGTTATTTTTTGAAATCTCGATGAGAGGCCTAGAAAGATACCAGCACACTTCTTTTAAAATATATCTATGGTACATGACTTTTTTAAGCATTTTTCACAAATTTTATAGAATGAGTTACAGACTTCTTTCTAAAAGGCCAGTTGGGCCTTTTGTGATTCTTACTCCAGAAAGAATAATTTTAAAAATGAAACTAGGATAATTTTTGTAATCGGTTCAACATTTTTATTATGAGCCCTCATTATAAAGCTATATCAACCCCAATCATGTCTTCCGCAATACTCTTCTTTTTTCATAACCTGTCACTGCCATATGCTACAAGAGTGAGGAAAGCACTCCATATATAATAAGGTGTGTGTGCTAGATTCAATCATCTGGCGAGGGTCATAATTGTGGGGCACTGCAAAAACATCTGATATAAATTACATCAAATATCTCGACATCCCACTTTAGTAGAATTTGCGATTTGGGGTAGGTAGGTTTGTTCCTTCTGTGTTATTATTTTGTTACAATGGTTGTATATATATTTAATTTGCTATACGTATATATGATAACATTTAATTTTTACATTCTGAAATACTAAACTATAGTTAGAACTACTCCCTACATACGTTTGTTACATTTAAATTTTGTTTCTATATTGATGCGCAATTAAATGAAACTACGTGATGTAGTATTATTTCTTAAGTTCTTTACCACGACCTAGGTTTCTTTGTATTACAATATCTTCAGGTGGGCTGTTAGCAAAGGACTTTGCTAACAGCCCACCTGAAGATGTTCTGATACAACGAAACCTAGGTTGTGGTAAAGTAATTAAAGAAAGTAGAAATAATACTACATCACGTTGTTTCATTTAATTGTGAATAATGAATTTCTACAAAATTAAAGCGAAATATATTCAATGTATTCATGCCATCAAACTGTATTTATTGGTATTAACATTTTTATTGAATCAGAATTGTATACTCCAAAATAGTGCTAACAATACAATTCTGAATAGATATTTTTTTTCATTTAAAAAGAAAACAAAATAATTGTTAATAAATGTAGACATAAGTGAAAGTGTATAAAAAGAAGTCGTAGGGGAATAACAGAATTGCAATATCAATATTTTCACGAATAATGTATTCTGTACCGTATTATAAAATATATTAGAAAAAAACCTTAAGTTACAGAATAAAATACAATCATGGGATAACAGAACAAGAAAGATTTTCATTTGTTAATTGAAACAAGAAAGATTTTCTGAAATAATTTAGATGCAAGTTGTAATATATCTGGATGTGGATAATATTAGAAAGCTGTCATAAATGTAAATAATTGAGAGCAGATATCTCTCCACCACAACCATCTACCCCGTTACTGAAACTTGTTGCATGTTTCTCTCCAGATACAAGAAAAACTGCCATTATAACTTGATCAGAATACGCGTCGACCTTTTAAAATTTAAATATAGTCTTAAAGACTGTAAAAAAAGTTTTGTTTACAACCGCGATATATGCGTATAACTTTTCCTATGTACAAAGCGTATTACGTATATCTAGACATGAGTATCTTTCGTTCCTCTTGTTTTAAAATTTCTTGATCATTTTAACAAAACGACGAAAGGGTATGGCCGTGTGTTCACCCTGATTGCCGTGCGTCGTAACAAACGGCCTTATGCATTCAGTCGTAAGAGCCACGTTTGAAAGTAATTTTTGGTCAAATCCATGGCAGAAACTTGTGCGACGAACATTCCCGACCTCACGAACTCGCCGCTCGACCGCGCAGTAGAACGACGTAAGCCCGTAATAAGTAAAGCAGTCACTATTTCGTTTCCGGCGATTTGCTCACTGTATTAAAAAAATGCACTTGTATAAATTTTTCTGAGATTTTTGGGGTATATATTTCATTCCATATTAAGTAATATAGTGCCACGTGGAATGAAATATACACTTTTCCACGTGGAATGAAATGTATAATATTGCATTGTGTTACTAAATAGATTGAAACTATCCTTTTTTTAAATTTTCACATATTTACTACTTGATTAAGATTTTGATTATTATGTCTTTATAAATTATTAAGTATTGAATATATTTGGCGTTAATTTTGTAGAAATTCATTATGCACAATTAAATGAAACTAGGTGATGTAGTATTGCTTCTACTTTCTTTAATTTCTTTACCACGACCTACGTTTCGTTGTATTACAGCATCTTCAGGTGGGTTATTAGCAAAGATTTCTCTCTTTGCTAATAGCCTTATAATAATCTTTGCTAATAGCCCACCTGAAGATGTTGTAATACAACGAAACCTAGGTCGTGGTAAAGAACTTAAAGAAAGTAGTAATAATACTACATCACGTAGTTTCATTTAATTGTAAATTATTAAGTACTTAAAGCTGCATCGCATAACATTGATTTCAAAAAGCTATATCGAAGAACGACCGCACAAACTTTTAAAAAATTTTAAACATTTCGCGTCATTTAATAGTCTCATTACAAGATTTAATAAGATATTCTTGAAGTTCAATGAATGTGCAAGTAAAATTTGGCCGCAATCGATTTATGAAATATGAAAAGAAAATTGTCGAATTTACATTTTATAAAAAATAAACGCCATTAATCAATTCATTTGTCTGACTACGTAAATATATTCAATATCCATATAAACGTTACGAAGTGAAAGGAATACTCCGAAAAATACACCGCCAATAAAGAAGCGCTTTCAAAATCACAATGCCTCTCTACTCTCCCTCTTTCTACAACGCTCTTTTTATATTTCGTATTTTAAATACTATTTTATAGTTTTGTATTTCGTATTTTTATATTTCGTATTTCGTATTTTTATATTTCGTATTTTATATTTCGTATTTATATGTCGTATTTTATATTTCGTATTTTCGTATTTATATTTCGTATTTTATATTTCGTATTTATATTTCGTATTTTATATTTCGTATTTTATATTTCGTATTTTATATTTCGTATTTTCGTATTTATATTTCGTATTTATATTCCGTATTTTATATTTCGTATTTTATATTTCGTATTTTATATTTCGTATTTTCGTATTTATATTTCGTATTTATATTCCGTATTTTATATTTCGTATTTTATATTTCGTATTTATATTTGGTTTTTTATATTTCGTATTTTATATTTCGTATTTTTATATTTCGTATTATTTTTATATTTCGTATTTTTATATTTTTATATTTTGTATTTCGTATTTTTATATTTCGTATTTGTACTTTTTATATTTCGTATTTTAAATACTATTTTATAGTTTTGTTCAAAATTGTCATTTATATTTTGATGCCATCATTTTTATGCATCCCCTACATACATTGTAGGCACTTACTGAAAACAGCGAATAAAACAATTACCAATAACGTTAGTCAGTGATTAATCAGAAACGATTATGTGTAATGTTAATAACATGTAACTTATTTTAAAAATCCGAAACCCTTGTACCATCCCTTAATTACTCATAAAAATCGATGTATTTTGCGAGCTAAATTAAAAAAAAAATTTCAAATATGTTCACGTATTTGTAAAAAAGTATTATAGTTATTTAAAGATTAATACACAAATCCTAAAATTATTTCCAAGTTTACTCAAGATTGTCCAAATATTATAAGATTACATCATAAATATTATAAGAAAAGGCTAAAATAACTTTGAAAAGACTCGTCTTTGAAACGGTGTGCGATATTCTATACTGATTTTTAGATCAGTACTCAACACACAAAGAAAAATAATATGATAGGGTCGCCATTGGGAAGTAAAAGTAAAATAACTAAATATTACTGTGTCCAGTTTTAACCCACACCCGATTTCCCCTACTCTCTCTTTCATTTCCATTTAAAGTTATTATTATGGAAATAAATATGGAACACATTTTGGAGATTAGTATTGTGAAAAATTTCGTATCCCGTAAACATTAGTTTTGTGAAAAATTTCGTATCCCGTAAAGAAACCTTCACTAATTTTTTATATTAATACAATGTTGCGCAATTTGTTATTAAGTAAATCGTAATGAGTACTGTTTACTCCTTTATCTGTTTTTCCATATTTAATATTATTCTCTGTCGTAGATACCCATATTCTGTCTTACAAATCGCACTATGGTAATTCACTATTCAATAAAAACATTTGCCAATATGTTTAATTACTTCCATAAAACGAAAATCTACAGTGTTGATTTGCATTCAGTACTGAATCGCACTATGGTAATACACTATTCAATAAAAACATTTGCCAATATGTTTAATTACTTCCATAAAACGAAAATCTACAGTGTTGATTTGCATTCAGTACTGAATCGCACTATGGTAATACACTATTCAATAAAAACATTTGCCAATATGTTTAATTACTTCCATAAAACGAAAATCTACAGTGTTGATTTGCATTCAGTACTGAATCGCACTATGGTAATACACTATTCAATAAAAACATTTGCCAATATGTTTAATTACTTCCATAAAACGAAAATCTACAGTGTTGATTAGCATTCATTACTGAATCGCACTATGGTAATACACTATTCAATAAAAACATTTGCCAATATGTTTAATTACTTCCATAAAACGAAAATCTACAGTGTTGATTTGCATTCAGTACTGAATCGCACTATGGTAATTCACTATTCAATAAAAACATTTGCCAATATGTTTAATTACTTCCATAAAACGAAAATCTACAGTGTTGATTTGCATTCAGTACTGAATCGCACTATGGTAATTCACTATTCAATAAAAACATTTGCCAATATGTTTAATTACTTCCATAAAACGAAAATCTACAGTGTTGATTTGCATTCACTAAGTACTGAATCATTTAATTGTTTAAGATCTTTATTCATTTATTTGTTTATCTACTTTAGTATATCTGATACATATGGCGGACTTATTGAAAATACGAAATTAAAATTTTAAAGTGATTATTCAATTTTAAATAGTCAAAAAACCCAGCAATCTTTTTGCGAAAACACTTTCATGTTTCTGAAAATAACGAAGCAGAAAAATATTTTAAAAATACCGAATACAATCGAGGTTAAACACTAACGAAAAGGACAAAGTACAATCAAAACTTTCAATAAAAACGCACAACTTAGAAGGTTCTATTGAAAGGCACACAACCTGCCGAGATAATAGTTCGTTTTTTCAAACTGCCTACTCTTTCCGACACCACAAAGTTGATATTACCATCTCACTCATCTTGTAGGTTATGGAAATCTATCACGGCGTTACCTGAGCGGCAAACGGCCGTAGCGTGCGTCGTCCAGTTTTGTTTCTTAGTACAAAATGAACTTCTTGACTGTGCGGCTGTGTCTGGTGAACGTCGGAACCGCGAAATTATTTCTTTTAAAATAAATATATATAAACAAAATATTTTTGCTGACACGATATGACGACTCAATTAAATATAATATTTATTAAAATAAAATATATATCGATTAAAATAAAACATTTAAATAAAAATGAACAGTGCTGAAAAATTAATATTTCGCTGTTGTATATAGTTGAATCTTAACATTTCGGAAAACGGTTAACTTCATATTTATGAATAAACTTATCAATTTGAAACAAAAATTGAATCGTTGTGCAAGTTCGGACTTCTGAATATTGGTTTAATGAACATTTAACTCGACTAAAAACAACATGTGATACTAAAATGGCAATCGATTGTGTTTACGCAAGTTTAAGTTAAATAATATAGGAAAAAAAGGACAGGATGACATTTATAATAAAGGCTCGTATGTCGTTAAAAAGTTAAACTTGTGTCATGGTTTGGCTAAACGACCATGTGGACCAATAAATGGGCTCGATATTGCCAGCAGTTGACGTTGTTGTGTGCAGTCCTGGCATTAAGCGTGGCATCCGCAGCCAGATCACACCACTCTCACCATCACCGTCCATCATCGGAGTTCGTCAAAGGAAAAAGTACGTCAACTTCAGTTATTGATAAGTGTTTGATAGTTAGCTGGATGTTTGTTGTTGGTTTCCTACACGTCGTAGGGCACGTTGCATGCCGACATATATTTACAGGATCGATGTCGAGAAATAACTATTATTTTTATTTGGTATTGTTGACAATTTTATTTTAACATTTTTAGTAAAATTCAATGACAAAGTAGGCTTAATTTGTACATGCCCTTTTTTTTATTTTTATTTCATAATAATGTCTTATTTCCCGCTTTCTTTTTGTTCGTGACTCGATTTGGAGACTATTTAGGCATGATTATTGATTCATTATCATTCTTATATAATTCCTCCATAACATTGCCAAAAATTTACAAATAACTAAACGTAGCTTCCAGATTTTTTGACGTAGTATGTCAATTTTTATAAATATTGTCTTGTTTCTCCAAATTCATCATAATATAATATATGAGAACATTTCAAAATAATTACTAAAAAATATAAAACAAAGGAACCCTCTCCAACAAGAATCGTTAAAAGTTGCTAGCGTTTGTTCCATAGCACATCTAATAGAACCTATTTGTTGCATGAAATTTCACCTTAAAAAATTATATTATTGAATAAATATTATTGATCACCTAATAGAACCTATTTGTTGCATGAAATTTCACCTTAAAAGATTATATTATTGATTATATATTCAACTTTCTACTTTAAATTGTTTCTTATTTAAACGGCTACATAGTGTATATTTTGCAGAAAAAGGTGGTTTTACAGAAAAACTATACATGATTGTTTCATTGTAGGATAACAATTGGAAAATATTTATACCCAAAACAATTTACTAGAATCACATTGGGCTGGATAAAGCGAAAAATTCAAAGCAGGAAAACGTTTCGATCACATCGAATTGTACGAAGCGAGTAACGCGGACGACACTACGGCCGGGGTCCGCCCACGGCGGCGCGGCGCGGCGCAACGCCGATACAACTCCCACGCTCAGCTTTCACTGTTGTCGTCATCCGAGCGCCGATACCGATTGTGACTCGTGTCAAAATGTCTCGGCGGGCCGTGTCGTAAGCGACTTCATCTCGGAGTCCGAATAAGTGTCTTTGTTTAATTCCGCATATCAAGAAACTCAAAGCAAAAGAGCGCTCAAAGCAAAAGAGCGCTCAAAACAAAAGAGCGCACATTTGAATACGTCAAATTATAAATCATAAACAGAGTGTTTATCACCACACGTCGTACTAGGTATATTCAACTTTCTGTTTTAAAGAGCTTCCTACTTAAACGATTACATAGTATAGATATTACAGAAAACAGTGCTATAAAATCTGATGGCCCGGTTTAAAGGTGGGAATGTCAGGACTTGGTCTCGATAATTTTTTCTCTTGTCAACAGTATATTTTATAACGAAGAGTTATACAACTGTGCAGGCTATTATAGGGATTCAATCTACTAACATAGAAGCGCCGATCAAAGTCCATTTAATCCTCAACTAATTTATAACTCACATTATTATTCAGAATTTTCATAAACATGCAAGTTTATGTAATATTAAAAAGAAAAGGTTACCCCTATTCCTTATCTTATTCTAAATTAGAGATTATTTTTATGACAAATCCAATAATCGTATTCAGGCGTATTTCTATATAAAAAGACATATATTTTTGAGGTTAATCTAACCGATCTGTTCTTATTATATTTCCGTATCTATCTTTAAATTATTTTACATATATATATATATATATATATATATATATATATATATATATGTAAAATAATTTAACGATAACCAGTTTCAATATAGGTATTCCTCTAATTGATTAAACGAATCAAACTACTGAATAAAAAAGTGCTTTTAGATACTGGAAATTTTTAAATACGAAAGCTTTAATTTATATTTAGTAGTGATTAAACTTTGCGTGCGTATTCATGTATTTGTGTATGTGTGTGTGTGTGTGTGCGTGTGCGTGTGCATTAGAGCGTGCGTGCGTGTTTGTTGATATTTACTATACTTCCTCTATGAACCCCGTCGAAATACGTAAAGTGTTGTCAAAAATTAAGTAATTGATTACCATTCTCGATCTTGATTATCTAAAAATGACCATCAATAAATTTTTATCGAATCGACAATTAGAAAAAAAGATTTATTAATCCACTAAATTACGGACCGTCACATTCATGCGTGTCTCTCTCCAGTCTTAACTACCTACAGCTAAGAAACCCGTATGCTTTTTATACATCAACGCGTTATAATTAGACAAGACAATCTGACTTGCAGATTAATATTATTATACCACCATTTACCAGTTTAGCCAGTCCAAAATCTTCAGATTTAGGTATAAATAACCAGTGGATAAAAAAATTCCGACCTCTCGGATGTTTCAACTGACGTCTAAATTGTAAGTCACAAGATTAAGCATTCTCTATTGATATGATGTATAGCTAGAAACATCTCTTATAGTACCTAACAAAACAGCATGTTTAGTTATATATCACATTATGTATTTAGTATCACGTTCTTAGTCACCATTGCACTTAACTTGCAAGAAAAAATATACTTTGTATCATTTGTTGGTATCTGTAAAAATATTAAATCTTGTAATTATGTTCTATTCAAATATTTGTCTTTTTAAAACTGTTATTTTAAAAATATTCTAATATGAATAAAATTATTTGACGGACGGTCAGACCAGTAGTGGTATAGTGGAACATTCTTACAACAAACCACAGCATTTAAAAAAATATTTGAGTGTAAATTCGCAAGTGTGGCACGTCAAGAGTGTCCCGATATACAGTGCTCCAGCGTATTCTAGCATCGCGTCGCCGGTTGTTTCCTTCTCGTGTTATTTATGCGTTCTCAACCATTTTCAACGCTGCACAAAATACATATCGTTTGTGGGACAAACTTGTTTTGTATTTACTTGATTGTTGTCTCATATTTCGACCTCATTATTTTATTTCTTCCGATTCCGTCATTTTAATTCTGGTCTTGCGATAGTACCTATCAAAGTATACAATTTAATTTGCGCAATGCAAACAAAATGTAATATGTTTTACTACAGTCGTGCTTCCCTGACACACATACGCTTTTTTATTATTCCTCAAGATCTACCGTATCATTTTCATTAGTCTTTAGTTTAAGACTTGACATCCATATATGGGATAAACCATTGTATTCTGTTGGTAGAAAACAAGGAATGATAAATCGCTAACATATGCAAAATCCTGTATATTGGATACACTTTAAATTTCATACATTCCTCCGTTTCAGTATCGTTTATCCGTTTATTAGAATGATGGCTTCAATAACTATATATAAATGTAACCGTGCGCTGGTAACTGGGTCGTGTACTTAGGTCGATATTTATACATTTTTACAAGTTATTTATTTTAGTAGCTATCTTTGATTAACCAGGAAATATATTGAAAAGACATTTGAAAGACACGTTATGAATGAAAATGTTTCCTGTTCGTAATTGATATAATTGTATAGTTAGTTGTTAAAAGTAGATACATTTCCTTTAAATAGGTACGTTTCATTATTTCAAAATCGATAATTAATTATCGATAACCGTCCCGCTATTAAAATAATCATCAGCAAAATCGTATGATGCCGCTTACTTAATTCACGCTAATTATTAACCTCCCGCAGCATCTTTCCCGCACTCATCAATAACTCGCATGAATCATCTCGCAAGATGTAAACACGAATCGATATCGGTTGCATTTGCAGGCGGACTCGATCGGTAATTTTGAAATACACATCTCGCAGCCGGCGCAGTACGATTGCACTCTTCAAATACGATTTTAAACATGCCTTGTTCAAGTGCACGATCAATAAGGACAAGTCGCTCTAAAAATAAACTAGAAATTATTGCAATCATGATTTTGGGAGTATGTTAATATTTCTTCTTATATTAATGCGACTATTTCCCCTTCAGAATGCCGTATCGATGGTTCCAACTGATATACATTTTTATACATATACATATATATATATATATATATATATATATATATATATATATATATAAGTTTACATATACAGTTACGTTATATTTAGAGATAAAGCAATATTGCAATTAGTTATTGCCTTTTATGTATACGAGCATCATGCCATTGTAAACAAGTATCGGATTATCTAAGTAAGGCAATGGCCAACGTATATAGACACAGGTCATAATAATTGCAAAACTAAAATGTTTAATGAATGTCTTCGCCCTATTAAGTAAATTTTTTATAATAACTACCATTCATACAGATAAATTAATTAGTGTATATGCAGATTAAATGTCTCTAGGAGTAGGTGAATTAAATCAAGGCGAAGATAGGTTGAAAACAGCATATCTGAGGCTAAAGAGGGTACCATATCGCTATGGTCCGATTCTTTTAACAGAAAACGTATCGCGAACAGAATCGCGTATCAGAAACGTATATCGCGACAATGCCGACGTCACACATTAACCCCGAATATTCGGCTTTGGCACAAAAAAGGCATCGATGAGTGGCGACACAGCGAGCGAGCGCAAAGGAAGACGAGACATTTGATGTGAAGAGTATATAATCTACCGCGAATAGAGTTTTTGTTCGGTGTGGGTGGAGCTCGACAGAAAAATATGCATCGCGCGTTGAGCCGTGTGTAGTAAGAATGCTGAGAGGCGACCGACCTTACATCACTCACCAAACTCAATGCCCCGGCTATGGCAAAATCTTTACTGACCTTTACTATTTCCTGTTTAATTTGGCGATAATTTGTAGCTTCGGTAAAAATGGCGATTTCATAATTCATTGTCTTTCAGATCGTTAACAAAGTTTGCCGCGAATGCGCTTAGTGTTTGGCGATAGTTCCTTATTCGTAATGTGATTTCGGCTAAAGTAAACGTGCGCGAAGGTGTGGCATCTAGTTTTGAATGTGGATGTGATACATTTTTTTTTTTCATTTTGCAGCTGAATTTAATTGCAAATTAAAAACACTACATTAAAAAGAATAGTAAATTAAAAAAAATATTAAGATAATTATTCGGTTACATAAGTACTCTTTTTCAAAAACAAATTTTCTAAAGTAGGTTCTATACAGCAGTTTCATAATATTTGCGATTAAAAACAATAATTACGCATTTAGAGTGGGAATTTCCAAAAAGTTAGTAAAAACATTTAAAAACTGTATGGAGTATAGTCATAAAGGTTTTTTTATGGAAATGATGAAAAATAACGTTTTACTCAAACATATCGACCCGTAACATTCAGGCCGTGTCGGCTCTGATTCTGCACTTTTGAGAGCACCGAAAACTTTACTTCTTCTACTACTTCAATTGAAAAAATCGCATTACCAGGAGAGCGGTAACTTGGAAATATGGAATTGTACTGGACGCCGCGTATAATCGCCACATCACTCCGCTAGCCTCACATCACAACGTAATATCATCTTTACCGTCGCATCATGGCTACGATGAAACGCCACATCGAAAGGACCAGACATCGTATTAACGTTCCCTTGGCTTCTGATACCAGTTACATACTATTGAGACTCTTTACGTTGCCATACCACAATGTGTCTTAAATCTGAACAAAAATACCTCATAGTCGTGTGCGAAACTTTGATAATCATTTTCCCCAATAAAACCTTCATTTAATTTTTTGAATAGAACACAGCTTATGTCCGAAAATAAAGACTTTATTAAACATATTATTCAAACTTTAT
The DNA here is from genome assembly GCA_039881145.1 of Druceiella hillmani. Classification (NCBI taxonomy): domain Eukaryota; kingdom Metazoa; phylum Arthropoda; class Insecta; order Lepidoptera; family Hepialidae; genus Druceiella; species Druceiella hillmani. Next base: position 15,093,133 of record JAYKKI010000011.1, on the reverse strand, counting down.
AAGATAGTATTATTATTTACACTTTATTCACAATATGTAATTTTTTTCACAGTTTATTATTTAGGCGGTCCCACTTTGATTTTTGTTCCCTAAACAACATAATAGGTAGACATTTCCCTCAGAGATTTCAGGAAAAAAAAGAAGATTAATTCTATCTTTTAAGTATCTGTTATATATGTATTTATCTACTTTAATGTATATAATTGATACATATAACGGATTTATTGCTACGAGAGCAATCTCTTACAACCAACCATAATACTAGTCCAGCCCGGTTCGACGAACGGCCGTGTATCGAACCCGGGTCCCCGCGATACCCTGGATCGTCAAAGGCCTTGCGATCCACCCACACACCACGACAACGAGTATATTAAAAACTATAGTCTACATATTGTAGATAATAGTTTTTATATTGTAGATAATAGTTTTTAGTATGGTGGGCAGAAATTACAGTTAAAAAGGCAAGTACCAGTGGAACTACGAACTGTACAGAAATTTTTACAATTTCGATTGAAAAAAAACTAAAAAATTGTTTGATTCTCTGGAAATTATTTTTAAAGGAGCCATATCGAATTAACATAATAAAAAAAATATATTTTTCAAAGAAACGCGCTTTGTGTCACAGAAGAGCACAATTTAATAAAAAATATTTTAAAAGCGGGGTTGAATTATAACTGAAATATTATATTTGAAAATTTATATAAACTATCCAATGTCTTTCTAATTTTCCGTCAATGAGACAAATATAAATCAACTTAAAATAAGCGTCAAATAATCCAATATGTCACGTAATTTTTCGTGAAAAAAAACTAAAAACTGTTTGTTGAGTGTTCAATTTTGACAGTGATTTTCTCAGAAACGATTGATTCATCTCGTCTCCAATAACTTGATATATTATTGTGATGTAGCTATAAAAGTTTAACTAAAAAATGCACCCAGCACCTGGATACTGTATACTGTTTTCAAAGCCTTCATTATGCCAAACTCTAAAAAGCGAACCAACAAAAAACCTTCTCTTCATAAAATTATTTTAATATACAATCTTCTATATTAGCTATATACTTCTATATTAGCTATATACTTCTATATTAGCTATATACTTCTATATTAGCTATATACTTCTATATTAGCTATATACTTCTATATTAGCTATATACTTCAATATTAGCTATATACTTCTATATTAGCTATATACTTCTACATTAGGTATACACTTCTATATTAGCTATATACTTCTATATTAGCTATATTCTATATACTACTTTTGTTAAATAAGAGAGACACCATTTCCGCATATCTCAAATTTAACCCTATTTTGGGTATATCGATGACATACTTAAAGCTGTCGAAATCTATGTGTAAATACATACATATGTATAAAATCGACGGTACACATAGTTCTTTGTTTATAAGTGGGCACCTACACACGAATGTTATGTAGGTGTATATGTTGAAACTATATGTTCGGGCGCTGAGAGTGTCAACACCCACGCGAGTATTGTGCCCGAGTGGGCTTAAACCTTCAATAACAGCTAGGCACGACATAAAATCCTTAAACTTTATTGTAGTTAAATATTGTAAGTCATTATTGAATTTTAGACCTGATTAATTTGATTAGATTTAAACATTTAAACAAGCTTACATTAAATCTATTGAAGTCATTTACAATATCTGTTCGATGTCTCAAAAAAGTTTCTACCGAAAGATAAAATTACTGTTCGTTTTTGGTTATTGAATATATTTGGCGTTAATTTTGTAGACATTCATTATTCTCAATTAAATGAAACTACGTGATGTAGAAGATTAAAACAAGCTTACACTGAATCTATTGAAGTCATTTACAATATCTGTTCGATGTCTCAAAACAGTTTCTACCGAAAGATAAAATTACTGTTATTCTCTGTACGCCTTTGGTTATTGAATATATTTGGCGTTAATTTTGTAGAAATGCATTATTCTCAATTAAATGAAACTACGTGATGTAGTATTATTTCTACTTTCTTTAAGTTCTCTATCACGACCTAGGTTTCGTTGTATTACAACATCTTCAGGTGGGCTATTAGCAAAGATCTTTGCTACTAGCCCACCTGAAGATGTTGTAATACAACGAAACCTAGGTCGTGGTACAGAACTTAAAGAAAGTAGAAATAATACTACATCACCTAGTTTCATTTAATTTGGTTATTGAAGCTAATAGGTATATGCGCGTGTGTGTGCATGTGCAACTTTATAGAGAATTATCTGGAATATACAATTTTTCGATAATTTTCAATTTAAAAGGCTCGCACCTGCTTTGTTCATTCGTTCTTAACTATGAATTGTTTTAAATAAACAATTAAATACGAGTTTTAGTTAGTAGCTTATTCTTTAGTGATCTATGGCAACTAAAATATCGTTTTTTTGTAGCCCTGGCGACGTTAGGTTGACGGCTGTATAAAAGTTAAAATAACTTCGATAACTATACTCGCATTGAGTATAACAAAATCCGGATCTTGAGTACGCTAATTTGAACTCGAAACCAAACCAAATGCTTGGAATGCAGTACCACAACAACTTACATTATAAAGAGGAGTTTGTCTGTAACATCGAAGATATTATTATAAAAGTGTTTGAAATAGTTTTCTCATATGATGTGATATGTCTGTTTTTTCGATTGCAATATATGACAAACAAAATTTGACGTAATTTTCACTGTTCAAAAATTTACAGTTAATTTTCAAACTTGAGTTTACCCTATGTTAACTGGAGGAAAAGCATGAAACTTTGTTTTCTCGAATATCAGTTAAAAATAATAACACAATTGATATATTCATCATAAGCTTTTACTTTTGAAAAAGTATAAATTTTTAATGAAATATGAAAGTTTTTTCAATAGACGTAACAGTAAAAAAGTTTTTTCAATAGAGTAGAAATGAAAGTAAAATACAAAAAATCAATTTAATAATTTTTCTAATTAATAGTCAGTGCTATTACTGTTGAAAGATTATCTTATTGAAATGCCTCACACAATGGGGGTTTACATAATGCATCCTTTCGATCCAATTTTCAGTATATTTTTCCAATAAATTCGGAACTATTTCGTTAAAAGCACAAAGTATGTTGTTCCCAAAGCGCTCATCTGTTGGTGGTTCATTAGTATTAATTTCAAATATCTCCATATAAATTTACCAAGTGGAATTTTATCGCAATGTTTCGTGGGCCAACTGATTGCTCCTTTTTTTTAAATATTTGTTAAATCAGTTCAGTATTATATAACCAATAATTATTGATTTTTAGTCGGAGCACGATTGATCTTCGGTTTTATTTTGAATGCAACATGAACCGATTATAATATCAACATACAAAATGTACCATACTACCACTTTTTGTAAATGTAATGGAGTTAGATATTTCTCGAATTCCTTTACATTTGGCATGTGGCCTATTTTTACTTCAAATACGGCAATTTCACATATTAACGTTAATATCCAAATATAAGTGGGCTTCATCATAAAAAAATAATCTTTTTACCGTAAAAACAGCTATCACTTTGAGTTGTTCAAGACGAAAATCAACAAATTCACGGCGCAATAAGAAATGGTTAGGTTTGAGCTATTGCACCCACTTGATTTCACAAGCGCACAAAATCAACTATTTTTGCAAAATACCCCAGATGGTGGACACGAAAGATTCCGCTCTCGAGCTCTAGAATCGATAATTTTGGGTCGGCACTATGCTTACACGAATAGCAGTAATATTTTCTTCATATCTTACACTTCTTAGTTCTGTTGGCACTGGTCTATCATCTAGAGAATATGTGGTTTCAAAAAGTTGAACAATTCGTCGAATACTCAAATGCTTAATATTTGTTTCCAATGACGTATGATTATGTCGATAATAAAAGTCTCGAAGAGTACAATAAGCCTCCATAAAAAAAATTCGAAAAACAATTTCAATAACTTGATAAGGTTGTTTCAATATGAAAAGTATTCCATCATGAAATGGCATATCATAATAATGGCGTATTCCATCATGAAATGGCATATCATAATAATGGCGTATTCCGTCATGAAATGGCGTATCATAAAAAATCTTTCGATAAACAATTTCAATAACTTCATAAGGTTGTTTTAAAATGAAGAGATTCCATCATGAAATGGCGTATCATAATAAACACAACTTTTAAAGAAGTTTTTTTAAATGTACCGAGGTAGCAGCACAGTTTTTATATGAAATCTTGTCACGCTTGTTTGAAATTCATTATTTCAACTTCTGCTGTGCTAAGATCCGACACAATAATCTGGTACACAGTATAATATTTAAATATGTGACTATCACAATGGTTTACGGACGTAAACTACCTCTGTTACATAAATTCTCATTCAGTCTACCAAAATCTCAATAGGTAAACCATTAGTTTCGTCTTTAGTCCTTTCCCAAAACAATGGATCTAAAGTTTCGACAAGTTGAACACCGATAACTTTAGTTGAGTAGTTTTTGATGGGCTAATTAGTGTAGTGGCGTAAACACATTTGACGAAACATGTGGATTCGAATTAATTCTATCGGTGAGTACAGTTTTACTTCCCTCGCGTTTAATGGCCTTAGATAATTAATGGATTTAGGGAGGTACCAACTCGACATGCAATTCTTAAAACTTTATGTAGGCACTAATCCATCGGATCTCCTGTGTTTGCATACAAAAAAATAAACTTTTTACAATATATATGTAAATGTAAGGTCACAAATATTGATACGAAATATATATATATATATATATATATATATATATATATATATATATATAATCATACCTTTTTCTTTATGTACTACTAATAATATGCTCTAAGGTGTTTTCATAGATTGTCTGTATGTATAAATTACGTCGTTGCTTTGTGTTTGAAACAATAGATGCAGAACATTCCACCTACCTTTACACCTACATTTACAAACGCACACGTACGTCTATTCATGTATATATATATATATATATATATATATATATATATATATATATATATATATATATATATATATACTCGCATATATTTAGATGTGTGTCCTAAATTTCAGTAAATTAGCTTAAAATATAATGACCTTATGTTCATTTTATTCTCTAATTACTTAAAATTAACAATATTACTGCATTAAGTACAATTAGTGAAATAACATAGTTTTAGTATACGTTTTATAATCTACAAAATAAATTTAAACAAAAACTACAACAAGTCTTTAATAATCAAACGGCATCGCTGTTATGTAACGGAAAATATTTAAAAAAGTCCGCAACTTAAAAGCAATTTTATCCTAATTCGAGTATATAGCGCTCTGAACCATGATCATGATTTGAATGTATAATATTTAAAAAAAGTACGCAACTTAAAAGCAATTTTATCCTAATTCGAGTATATAGCGCTCTGAACCATGATCATGATTTCAATGTATAATATTTAAAAAAAAGTACGCAACTTAAAAGCAATTTTATCCTAATTCGAGTATATCGCGCTTTGAACAATGATCATAATTTGAATGTAATTAAAACAGACGCTAAAGAAACATATGAGGGATATAAATATAGTGATGGTACAGATCACAGATTGCGCATTTTTAAGAAGTAATTATAATATATTTGCCACGTTCCATCCGGAAAAATCAGTTTTGTGGGAAAATCAAACGTCAAACATTAAATATTGAATATATTTGGCGTTAATTTTGTAGAAATTAATTATTCACAATTAAAGGAAACTACGTGATGTAGTATTATTTCTACTTTCTTTAAGTTCTTTACCACGATCTAGGTTTCGTTGTATTACAGCATCTTCAGGTGGGCTATTAGTAAAGATGTTTGCTAATAACCCACCTGAAGATCTAATAATAATCCAATGAAACCTAGGTCGTGCTAAAGAACTTAAAGAAAGTAGAAATAATACTACATCACGTAGTTTCATTTAATTGTCAAACATTCAATTAACCAAAAATATATCAAATGTATCTTTGATTTGTTTTGAATATTATGTGAATTATTTATCATCGCCTAAGCTTTTGGGACGAGCTTTAAACTAAACGAGCTTGATTTATATACTGACTCTCAAATATATACAAGGTGATCATAATTCATAAATATCCAAAACCTTAAAATATTAGTCAAACATAAGAAAAGAAATAAAAAGGTGGCGCCTAACGTAATAAAGGGTTCTTCGGCATAACCAAACATGGCCGCTATTGTTCGAAGGACAAAAGACAACAAGCTAAATGCAAATACATTTCTGTACAGTTTAAACTGCCGGATATTTTTCTACAATATAGTAATAAAATAATAAAAGAACAACAGGTAAGCAGTTGGCGCCTGACTGCCTTTATTTATCCAACATTATCAGTAACAGATATATCGGTTTATTAAAAATTACGAATATATTTTAGAAAAGGTTTTATATCACTTTGCACTTCTCACATATCGCCTTATTTAGAGTCTCATGGATTGTATTGGAATAAAAAATATGCATTACGTGTGTAAACGTCAACCTTTGTTCTTATACATATTCCCATATTATTATATCTACTGCTGATCATAACAAAAAAGCATATTTTATAATTTGCCTATATGCAGAAAATAAGTTATTTGGTGAGAATGAAAGTAGGATTCTGAAATTGCTAAGATATCTGAAATCTTTAGTTGCTGAAAAATTAACAAAAAATTAAAATTATGAAAAAGAATAAAAGAGAAACAAGGTCAAAAGGACAAACAAATATGAAATAAAAATTATATATATATAGCATGAAGTATAAGAGTGATTTAACTAGAAGTATGTTAAGCCAAAAGGATACAGAATTTCTTTATTTCTACAGATGTTAGATTAATTTTCGCCTCGTACTTTGCTGACTCTTAACCGATTTCCAGTCTTCCACGGAAATTTTGGCAGGAAACAAAAGTAAAATCAATCGATAGTAAGTCGAAGAGTCGATGTTATGAGTCAATAAGAGACATATGGATGTACAACCGAAGTCACGATCCATATTACGAAACGGTTTATTGGCGATCGTTCTCGAACCCGTGACTGTAGGATTTATTTGCAATAATTAATGTAACGATTATTAATTCTTCTGCTAGAAACCGGTATCAGACATTACACTAGTGGCGCATCGTCGCGCCCATTTACCGCCTTCATACGAATGAAAAGAATTTTAGATAAATGCGATATACTAATATGGTCGGTATGTAAAGCGACCAATACCTATAATGTTTGATATAAACACATAAATGTTAATTAAAATTCCAATGATAAAATATTCACAATAAGTTAGTAGTCTACGTGGCTACAATCACACCAATAATTTAATTAGACTGGTTTATGTAATATATAACATTACACCAAACATTGACACTTTTTCTTCTGAACTCTTTAGAAAGATTCTCCCATTTTTGCTGGTGTGTAAAAATAATCAATGTCTATAAATGATTGGCAGAATAAAATAAATATTCACAGTTAAATGTAACAACGTGACGTAGTATTATTTCTACTTTCTTTACCACAACCTAGGTTTCGTTGTATTACAACATCTTCAGGTGGCTGTTAGCAAAGATGTTGTAATACACGAAACCTAGGTCGTGGTAAATAAATTAAAGAAAGTAGAAATAATACTACATCACGTAGTGTCATTTAATTGTGAACAATGCATTTCTACAAAATTACCGCCAAATGTATTCAATATTTTAAATAAATATTGTTTAATAATCTACTGATAAAACGTCTACAATAAATTAATTGTAGGTTGTAGCGCTATAACTAGATCGATATATTTATTAAACTAATCTATGTGACATATAATGTGCGACGTAAATGACATTTTAACTTGGGAACTTTTACAGACATAAATTTTCTTTGAAATAATATGTATCTAAATGTTTCATAAACAGGTACTTCTAATATGAAATTGCTTATTAATACGAGTCCTTTAACACTGCAATAATAAGCTATAAGCAAGAATAAGCAATAATAATAGAAAGCAATAATAAGCTAATAATAATAATAATTGGCTTAAAAACAAAAACTATGTAAGAGTTCTTAATTATATAATACCTATGCATTGAAGCAATGTGGAAGGGAAAGCATTAATAAAACACATATTGTTGTAAGGTTGAGAAAGTGGTAAATGTTCATCGCACGGTCATAAGCGAAGCTAAAAATGGTTGCACTGGAATTTTTATATTTAAGCTTGTTTCGTTGTTGCAAGTCACTGCTAATAATAACGTATCAGTTATAAAACGTCTACGAAGATTTATTTGGCAGAAAATAAAACACATTGCTTTTACTTATCATACAAAATTGAATCTCCTAATTTTTTCTCTCAACTCGAAATAAAAACATAACTAAATATTTGTCTATAAAAACATAACTAAATATTTGTCAACTCGCATTAAATGAAACTACGTGATGTAGTATTATTTCTACTTTATTTCAGTTCTTTACCACGATCTAGGTTTCGTTTTATTACAACATCTTCAGCTGGGCTAATAGCAAAGATTCTTGGCCACTAGCCCATCTGAAGATGTAATACAACGAAACCTAGGTCGTGGTAAAAAAAACTTAAAGAAAGTAGAAATAATACTACATTACGTAGTTTCATTTAATTGCGAATAACGCATTTCTACAAAATTAAAGCCAAATATATTCAATAAACTAACTGTATTAATTATAATGGCTTAAACACGTTACTGTTTCCTAATTCGATATACAATCTTCCTAACATCGTTGTAATTACACAGCATACCTAATTACATTTAAATTTATATTTTAATATGTCTATAAATGACTCCAAAACGACACATGAATTTCTCGATTATATCATTAATTCCAGTAAGCTTAAGCCCTCTCAGCCACATTGAGCGAGATGACCTACCTTATACTAAAACTAACTTAGTTCGTAACGTGTTATTTCATATAAGCGTGAAACTTAGAGCAAAGGCCTCCGAAAGAAAGAGAAGTTTCGCTAGAGAGAGACGACCCCAGTAACGTAGCGTCGTCCGTTACGAAACAATGTTACAAACATGGCAGGAGTAGGCATGAGACCTATGCATGTACAACAATTCCGAGAATATTGTTATTTGGTATGTTTTATCGTGTAGTAGTGGGGGCGACAAGGGCTCGACTTGGAGGGCAGAGACTGCGTGAAATTATAATGTGTTAAGTTATTCTTATCAACATTAAACGAGATGTTGTTTTTGAACGAGAGGCCCATATTTGAATTAAGACGATAATTTGCCCAGAATTGGACAATATTTAAAAAAAAAATAATCTACCCGTCCATAAGACTACACTCGCTATTATTATATGACATAGGACACCTTTATGTAGATTATATTGTTAAGGGAGAGACCTTCTTATTATGCTGACGCGAAATTACCCACTTATAAATAAAGTCGCAAGGAAACACACGGATAAAGTAAGATAAATATATAAAATTATGTGAAAGAAATAATTGGGAAAAAAGGCACACCCACGAATGTCATCTCTACCTTATCTATGTATATATAAGTATGTATAAATTCTGTGTAAATTAAAAGTTACGTATATGTTTACGTGTATATACAACATAGAGAGAGAGAAGTTCCATTTAATTCGTCGAATTACATTTGATTATAATGAATAAATGTAATGCAAAGCTGACATGCCGCCAATCAGATTAATTTAGCGAAACGTTAAAATGACGTTGAAAAATTGTTTGCCTAAATTTTAAATCGTATATTTCAAATTATTCACGTCCCTTTAATCTTTTAATGATATTTCCGTTACAATAAAATTATATCTCACGAATCTGGTTTCAAGTATAACTTTTAAAATCTAAATTCGGATACCGACCTCACTTTCGTATCGTAATCGAGTTTACCCAATACCTCGTACATATCGCAAATATCGACAGTTTCACGATATAAAGTGGAAAATATCACGTGATGAAATTTTCATACGTTGAATCTTATGAATATAGTCCCTTGTTTATATTATCATTTAACGTAAAGACAGTAAATGCCTGAGATTTAAACCGTGTCATGCTTCTCAACTACTCCGAAACTATTTCAAAAGGCTGTATTAATTTTGTTTGTATATGATTTAAATATTGAGCCATAATATTCGAGTCTCTCTTATGAGACAATCTTTTCAAGGGAGAATTGTCGCACGCCACGGGGCAGGCATCTCTTAACATGATTACGGTAACTCTGTGCTGCCAAAATATATCTAAAACTGGTTTAAACAATTTCTAATATAAGTCCTAAGATTCATTAATTTCTGATATGTAGGAATCAATATAATTCTAATTGTCAAATTGCATCCATACTTATGACAGATTTGACTCACTTAAAATGTAAATGTACAGTAAATATACATACAATTTGTTTTATAGTATACCCAATCTTAGTTCTAGAATTCGCGTTCACGTTTCCTATAGTCTATGGTATCTACATATAATCGCATGTACAGAGTGTCTTCCGTCTTCGTGTTATCTTATAAAATTGAGATTGCAATTTTTGGACTTAAATTCGTTAATTTCGGAAACGTGGGATATAACATAACATTTCATAATTCCCATATTTGCACCCGGCCGGAGTTTCTGTTCACTAGGATGGCATCTGTATTGAGTTCGTGACATTAATAAGTGCTTTTGTACTCCCAATCTTACCGCCAAAATTGATTAATTTAAAAAACTTGAGAACTAAACTTATATGTATTAAATATTAAATTTTTCAAATATTCACATTCACACTTTTTACAGTTATATCAATATATAGATGACTGTTATATCGAGTTTGTTAAATATATATGGTGTTTAGATGAACTCTTTAAAATTGCTTGCGCAAACTTCACGAGACATAATAGATAACTCGAATATTTAAAAAAAAGGATGCATCGTGATACTAAGTATGCTTAATAAGGTTATTCGTTACGTATGTATTGCACTTTTTTGTAATAACGATATACGTAACAAAATGTAAAATTTTGAGCGGCAATCAATTACAAAAAATATTGATATAACCTAACGCTCTGCATTCTCATTACTTGCCCCGACACCGCGCGTTTCGTTAAGATCCACGATATATCGTTACGTCGAGCGCGTGCGTCCCTCGCAAGCGGAGAAGGGAGGAATGTCCAACAAACTGGTTTCATCGCGGCTCCGGTCACGAATTTCATTTATCTCGTGCCACATTCGAACTCCACATTAAAACATCACGCCGCTGGGCCGATGTCGAAATGTTCGTGGCAGGCAGTCTTCGCCGCCCGTGCACTTTTATCACATTAGATTGCATCACCCGGCTCGGTACACGGTACAGAATAGTGTGGTTGCACCGTGACGTTGGCGGAGTTCAACTACATCAAATATTAAATTGGGTATTTGACTAAATTTTTTTTATTTCATTAATCATAATTTCAAGGTACAAGCTGATGAAGAGCGGTACCTCACAACACAGTATAACCTCACAACACAGTATTACCGTCCTTCTCTAAAGGTTAAATTTAAACTTTTAGAACTCGGTCAATTTTTAAGATTATTAAACAATTTTTTCGCTCTTCGTCAGCTTGTATCTTGAAATTATGATTAATGAAATAAAAAAAAATTAGTCAAATACCCAATTGTGTCAGCAACGCAGTATTGGTATAGTGAATTTCATCAGACAAGTACCAATTCCGACGGAATAATAAAATAAAAAAAGGAACGTTTACGTGTTGAGTTTTAATTTATCGTGCCATATAAAGGCAGATAATTTAAACAGTCAGTACTGGTTACCACCAAAACACCAAATTTTTCTTTGAAAGTGTGGCTGCATAGTGGCGCTGATGCATTTCAATTAAATCAAATACTTATTACGAAGCAAGAATAACATTAAAAAAATGTTTGAGGTTGAGTTTTGTTTTGCCGTGCATGTATTTACTCGAAACACAACGAGCACCATAGCGTACAAAATGTTCCCTGAAAGCTATGGGACTTCTCTAAATCATTATTTATTAGCGTGTGAAGAAAATTGTCACATATTTTTATTTTAAATATTATATACTATTATATAATTGTTATTACTTATTTCAATTAAAAATGTTTGCCAATAATAATAGATAACTTTTATTAATAATTTTTAGAAAATAAATTTTCCGTTTCATCCGATTCCTTTTTAGCAAATACATCAACGATTTTCTTTATCTGCTTATTGTCGTCTGCATAGTGTTCTTAAATTTACTAGTATAACTGGAAGTACTTCATCCAAAAGTGTCTCCATAACATCTATGTACAGGTGTCAACAGCAGACATATTATTTCCCTAAGACTTTTGCGTCATATATAGATATTCTAATTTTGAATCGTAACATTAAAGGGTTTATGTCATAAAAAATAGGGTTGTATATTTATTCTCTAATATATTAATACTTGTATTATATAACTTTTGAATTATAAAGTAATATTGTAAAATCTCGTACATAGAACTTAATATATATATATATATATATATATATATATATATATATATATATATATATATATATATATATATATATATATATATATATTCTTCATTACAATAATGTTTTCATTTGATATACGTTGGTATCGTCTAATTTTCACATGTTAATAGCCTGTTTAGCAAGCAACGTATATTTCCTTTTTGTTATGCCTACTATTTTCATGACTTATAATATAGGGTAAAATAACTTTTTGCTATAAAAATAAGTCAATATAACTGTCCCATATTAGCAAGCAACGTATATTTTCTTTTTGTTATGCAAACTATTTTCATGACTTATAATTTAGGGCAAAATAACTTTTTACTTTAAAAATAAGTTAATAAAACTGCCCCATATTAGCAAGCAACGTATATTTCCTTTTTGTTATGCAAACTATTTTCGTGACTTATAATTTAGGGCAAAATAACTTTTTACTGTAAAAATAAGTTAATATAACTGCTCCGGTTTTCGCCTGGGTAGATTTAAGGTAATTAAAGATATATTCATGTTAATTTTTTTAATATGGTTTGATACCATTTCAACTGCGAATAATTTGTGTAATATAAAAAGAAATTGAATGATTATTCCAGTTGAAACACAAATTAAGTTCTACGTGTTGCAATATGTAAACAATCGAGTCACGAGAAGGGAAAGAGCGCCCTACACATCAATCGAGCGTAAAAATTCCTCATTTTTAAGTGACTTTTCACTGTCAAATGGCATATAAAGCTTACAGTGTGTTGTCCTAACGTTAACCAAGGCAAAACAACTTCTCTTTTTATGTTCATAATAGAAACATTATACTACTAAAGTATGTGTTATCATAAAATTTTCATAAAACTTTTTAATCTGTCGTACTAAACCAATTCACTAACGGGTGTAGAATTAAACCATTCTTTAAAAATCAGATATATATATATATATATATATATATATATATATATATATATATATAAAAGGGTAAACTGAAGATAAACAAAGTTTTTTCCAAATTATCTTCTATAAAATATCTAATAATATTTAATATTCTATAAAGCGGTTTGATACGTATACAGAAGTGTTCGCTTGTAGCGATACCAGCGTTCGAGTGTCAAAAATGCCTCCATTTTCTATCGTGACACACTTTTTTAAGTTCATGCATCCTTTCAAATAACTTTCTTTTATTCTTTGGCTATTATTATCTCCAGAGAGAACTTTTGCTAGTGTCAAGTTTAGATTTGTTGGTTAGGCAACACTGATATAAAGCGGTTTGGTACGTATACAGAAGTGTCTCGCTTTGGCTGAGGTAGCACTATTTATAATTGTTCACTTGTAGGGAAACGGCGTTTGAGTGTCAAAAATGCCTCACTTTTCTATCGTGACACACTTTTTTCAGTTCAATTTATGTTCAGTTCATGCATCCTTTCAAATAACTTTCTTTTATTCTTTGGCGATTATTTTTCTCCAGAGAAAACTATTGCTTACTAGATCACACTCCGGATATCTCTCACTATTGCTTAATAAGAAAAATAAACTAAAGAGGAAAACAAAAATCAGATAGAAGTTTACTTTTATTCTTATGAATATGTATATACAAACAAACATAAAAACACATATAAAAATATATATGAATATAGAAGGTCCTAGATTTTGATGTCGTTCTTTCTTATGTATTGAATTATTAAGTCTAGAATGGTTTTATTACCAACGGATAGAATGTTAATGAAATGGTTCTAATGTTAATAGATAACTGATTTTTTTGTTTTAATAATTTTTAAATGAATGGAAGAAATGTATTATTTAATAAGCATGCAAAAATGAAATGATTTTTCAAATATATCTTGCCCATCAATGCTTTTTTCGGTCTGGATGCCTATATCTTTTTTCTTAGCTTTTCACTATTAATAAGTTCAACATGGTCAATCATAGTGCCCCAATTTTGAACCTGGAAAGTTATTCACAGGTTCTATTAGGTATTCTCGGTTTATTTTTTTTATTTCAATGTAAAACTTCTTTTGTGTTAATAAATAAAACACTGAGCGAGGTAATTCAACATAATATTCGAACGTTATAGTTTCGTTTGTACCTAAACCTTAAATAACAATGATAATTCGTGGATTTTTTTAAATGCTATGCGTTATTCGAACGTTATTCGCTATTCGTGGTTTTTATGCTATGCGTTATTCGAACGTTATTCGCTATTCGTGGATTTTAAGTGCTATGCGTTATTCGAACGTTATTCGCTATTCGTGTTATAGTTTAATTTGTACCTAAACCTTAAATGACATTGATAATTCGTGGATTTTTGAACATTATTTTTTTAAATTCTATGCGTTATTCGGACGTTATTTAAATGCTATGCGTTATTCGAACGTTATTTTTTTAAAATTCTATGCGTTATTCGAACGTTATTTAAATGCTATGCGTTATTCGAACGTTATAGTTTAATTTGTACCTAAACCTTAAATAACAATGATAATTCGTGGATTTTTTTAAATGCTATGCAGAAATAAAAGAAATAGAATTAATAAATCGTATATTTAGGTAAATAAATTAATGCTATATTTAATTATCGTTTATTATTACTCAACATAATTTATTAACTTAGCGAAAATTCGACTGGTGCTGACACTGAAATAAATGGCACGTAAAAACGTATTCATTATAATAAATGGCACTTAAAAACGTATTCATTATCTTTGTATAGGCTACTTACTTATTTCAACGTTTAAAACTTTTAACACATCTCCATAAGATGTGTTTTATGTAAAATTTACATAATTTTACGTCATCTTATTTGATCTTATTTGGGCACTTCTAGTTCAGCTAAAAACTTGAAACTTGGCGTTTGAATAGTACTTAAGTTGTAGATATCTGGAAAGTTTTGCCAGTTTTTCACATAATTATCCTAAAAATTAGGAAAAGAGGAAAATACGTAGTAAGTATATGTTTATTTTGTTGCTTCTCTAAGTGAGAAAGTGCCGCAGAAGTAAAGTGCTGGAGCCTGAGCTACTGGAGCCCATCATTAGTACTGGAGCCTATTACCTCAGATAAGATCGATTCTCAGAATTAATTTTAATCTAATGTTAAAGACAGTAAAAAAATATATTTTTTCCTTTAAAGCTCTTTAAGAAATGAGTACATTTTCATTTCAGCATTTCCAATCTTAATTAACCATAGCGTCTTAGGAGCCGCATTTGTAGTTACAAAACCCATATTCTAGCAAAATTATATAATTGGATTTGACTAAAAAAATTTGTTTATTTGAATTTTTTTTCATTTGTGTATTATTATTATAAAAAATATGTTTAATTACTTTTATGGAAGTAAAATTAAACTACGCAATACAATCTAAAATCATAAGTCAAACGCAAAAAGTAAAAAATGCCCGAAAATTTTCCATTTTATAATTAATCACCCAAAATAGGACTTAATAAGCTATTTTCAGAAAAAGTTGAAAGCACTCCCTGTCAGAATATATTATTCGAATATATTTTTCACTGCTTATCTATTTAAAATTTAATTTTTTTTTTTACTTTTCCTTACAAAATCGAAGCTACAAAGTCGTTATTCGAAAATCAATTCCAAGGGTTTTCGTATAATCGAAAAATATTTTCGAACGATAGGTATCTTTACTTTCGCGATAATAAACTTTCATATATATTTTTTTATTTATTCAATAATTTAGTCAATTATTGCTATGACAACATTTATGAATCATCGATGAAAGTCTAAAAGAAAAGAAATATAACTTTTCTTAATATACATGTCTGAAAATATTGGTTTAAATAAAATTTGTTGCCAGCAGTATGATCACCAGTGAGCATTGTTCTTTGAACCGCCAATTTACGCCAATCGATCGGCAATACGTGTCGAACATTCCTAGCGACATGACATTCTCCAACATTCTATGAGCGAGCTTTGTCGTCATTCAACTTTCATCTCTAGTTGCGTTGCCATTGTCACCAACTGCGAGCCGACGCGACGCCATGCGCCAGCGCTCGCCGGTCTAGACGCTTCTATGACTGATGTCTTTTTAAAGTTTAACCTCCGCCAAGCTATGTACGAACGAAATAACTTGACCAACTATTTAAGACCATAATCACTGAGTATTACAAATTTATAAAAAAATAATATTTTATTTTTTATGTATTAAAAAAGTTGAGTGAAAATCTATTGGAAAATAAATAAATTACAGCCAAAGCCTATAATCACTTTATTTTCGTATTGGTTTTCATTTCAAAGCGTTCTATTAAAAATCAGACGATACAGCAATAGAAGATACATCAAAGATGATGCATATTTGATTTCCTCTTAACCTTCACTCTAATATAACTCGCAGATATAAAAGAAATTAAGGGAGAAATAAAGTTTTAAAATGAATTGTAATTGAATAATAAACATATTTTTAAAAATATGTTATTATTCATACATTAAACTAGAAAACAAAATATTGCAATTAAGAGGTTGATTATTACAGTTGGCTAGCAATAAAAAACTTATTTTAATTATGATATAAAATCAGACTTTCGAATGAAGATTAAAAATTGATTTTATAAAAATGTTCAAAATAAATAAAATCAATCAACAATCAAAATCTCGTATCGTCGGGCGTATCAAAATCTAATTTGATTTCCTCTTAACCTTCACTCTAATATAACTCGCAGGCAAAAAAGATATTAAGGGAGAAATAAAGTTTTAAAATGAATAGTAATGGAATAATAACATATTTTTAAAAATCATACATTAAACTAGAAAACAAAATACTTTATTGTAATTAAGAGGTTGATTATTAAAGTTTGCGAACAATAAAAAACTTATTTTAATTAGTCGGACAAATTTAGGTGAATACTTTGAAAATGGTCGCGATTCAAAATAATAAAAAAGAAATTTAAATTTTTTTACGACAATACACAAATGATACATTTTTAAAATGAATTTTTGATTAAACAAATTTTTCCGTCACTAATTGAAAAAAAAGAAAAATGTGCATTTCAACCTATACCCCTTTGATACTTATGGCGTCGCCACACAATATTGTTGTTACATTTTTATGAATATTTGTATATATTTCAATAAGTTCAATATATATTTTAGAGCTTTCAAAATATCGCTAATTAATTATTAGTTGTAATTTATTAATTAATAGGTAATTATTTATTTCTTCTCGGGCAGTATAAATACGCCATAAAATGTCATCTAAACTAAGTACATAGGTCCTAAGGTCGTATAACAAAAATAACTCCATATCAGGTTTCTGCTAAAAGATGGCGCTGTGTTATTATATATATATATATATATATATATATATATATATATATATATATATATTTTCTTTTTCTTTTTTTTTTGATAAATCCATATATATTTATATATATATATGAATTTATCAAAACAGTCGCTGATATTTTGAAAATGTTAATCAACATCGGACCGATATATCGAGATACCGATTTTTTCCGATATATCGAATCAAGATATCAATAAATTTCAAATATTATAGATACATATCGATACTATATATAAATCCGATACATATCGATACTTTTTTGGCACGTTCGATATCCCTACTACCTACAATATATATATATATGTGTATATATATATATATATATATATATATATATTATAGTCAACAGAATGATTTAAAATTATATAAATTTATTTTGGATAAATTACTTAGTTTGTGTGATACATTAAATTTATATAAATAATCTCATAAACACCAAGTTAACGATATTGTTGGAAACGATATCTAACGAAGCAATTTATGTTAGCAAGAATTTCAAATAAATCTTAAAATTATTTTTAACAAACAAAAAACCCTTCGCTAGAACACCAAAACAGACTCATATATTTTTTCAGGACCAATCAGGCATATAGAATATTCAAAATCCCGTCCGCAAAACGCATCGGCTAATTTAATTCCATTATGTCATTCCGCATACCTCGCTTTGACGCGGACACAACAAATGAGCAGAATGGCCGAGAGATAAAGTCGTGCACGCTCACGGCCAGAGCGCTCGTGAGATCGGGCCGCACCGCTTCACCGAAGGCTCTGTGTATTTATTTGTATAGGCGGCGGTGGCTAGGTACGTACATAGATATAACGCAGGTGAAACAACTATTTGCTGGGCCGCCCGCCGTGCGCCCACTGCTGCGCGCTAGAGGTGAGGTGTATTTATTGGTCACCGGTAAAAATACTTGATATTTCAGATCAAAATACGTACTCGGTATGAAAAATACTTAGTATGGTAAATACTTGTACGGTACGGCGACCGGACGTTCGTACAATGGTTACTTTATGGTCGGACTGTAGCATGCATAACCCTACCCCTCTTTGTCAAGCTAGCTATTCAATCACGATTATCGTACTCAGGTTTTCTCGCTCTTTAATATTTAAAATATATATGAAATAAGGGACAAACTGAATATTTAAATACTCATAAGTCTTAATACTTTTAAAATATGTAATACGAGTATGTTAAAAATACTCGTATACTAGTTTTACTCGTTACGTTTTGTATTACTTCACACTTTGCGGACAAATAATTACTCAATACGAGAAATACGAGTATTTTAAAATAAGAGTTTTAAGTACGGGGCTCTTTTCATCTAATGAATCTCCGTTTTTATATTGGAACAATTGAGCGTTATTACTTTGTAGCGTAAGTATTGTATATAAATAGAGTAAATAAAAACTAGCTGTTAATTAGGTTAAATTCTAACTTCGCTCTTCTGTCCACCAGAAAGTTAAGTGTTGTATAGGAATATTTTACAGACTTTGGTGATAATTTTACCTCCTGCAATATTTACAAAACTAAATTGTCATTCAAAACAGCTACAATACTAAACATCCAACAGTAACAATAATCAATACGAAACAAGTTGTTTGTCCTGGACATCTTACTATATTATTAGAAAAAAAATTAAGCTAAAATAAAGATGGCAAAAATTTAAAAAAAAATTGTTCTAACAACGTGATCCATTTTTTAAATTAAAGGTAATTATTGTAAATAACGTGATTCGTCGTGATTTTTTTAAATATGCCATCTAAATGATTATGCCAAATGAATAATTTAGTTATCAGTCCTAAGCCTGAAGCCATAAATATTTATAGTGGTACGAAAGAAAAATGAAACACCGTATTTTATTAAAAATGTCTCATTAAGAAATTATGGAAATTCCTCCCACTGATTCCACCATGAGAAATGAGGGATATGAGCATTGAACTCTTCATAATAAATAGTAATTAAGATTTATTGCACGTCACCTGCGACCGTAAGTCTATAGCGTTCTGTACTATAGTCCTTTCACAACGGAATTACGTCACTCATACTCGTCGATTATTTTGTCACCGATATTCTATAATACTTGTACTCGTTGTACTCAGTATCTCAAAATACTCGAATAGCCCAAGTCTACTGCGCGCTCCTGCGGAGAAATGGCTCACATAACTTCGTATCTCGATTGAGTTGCGACGAACACAATGCGCCTGCACGATCAGAAACAATGCCCGCCAGAGTACTTTCTGACCCTTGCCATATTACTACGTGTGTAATTTCCTTCTTACGGTACGACTGTACATGCACCCGACGTTGATTGAATTAAAAAAAAGGCAGTCAAGTTTATGTCGGAAAATATACAAAGTATAATATATAAATTACTCTACATCTATGGAACTGGGATAATTTAAAATATAATATTGGGAATAATTAAAAAAAATAACAATTTATTATCTATTGAATATATTTGGCGTTAATTTTGTAGAAATACATTATTCACAATTAAATGAAACTACGTGATGTAGTATTATTTCTACTTTCTTTAAGTTCTTTACCACGACCTAGGTTTCGTTTTATTACAACATCTTCAGTTGGGATATTAGCAAGGAATGATCTTAAAAAGATTCTTTGCTAATATCTCACCTGAAGATGTTGTAATACAACGAAACCTAGGTCGTGGTAAAGAACTTAAAGAAAGTAGTTTCATTTAATTGTGAATTTATTATCTGTTAACTGAGATTTTCGTAGGAACAATATAATCTGATATTTAGATCTAAAATGTGGAATAATAAATTATATATAATTTAATATATATAATTAATAATAATAATAAATGAAAAAATAGTAATAATGGAATAATAATTATATATAATTAATAATAATAATAATAAATTTTTCTTATCAAGCAATAGTGACAGACATTCGGAGTGCGATCTAATCAGGGTTGCCTAACCAACAAATGCCAGAAACTTGATACTGGCAAAAGTTCTCTCTGGAGAGAATAATCGCCACAGAATAAAAGAATAAGAATAAACTATGGAAACTATGAAGCTGTGACAGACGGGCAGACATGACGAATTTTTTATGTTCTCCAAGAGTATTCGTTTGTGGTAGCGGCTCGCTCTATTAAATTTATGCTTATAGCATGACTAAATTTCTTTATTTTCTTTTTCAGTATGCATCGGAACGAATGGCCGGATGTCAGTGCCGTCGAATCGCGAGAACCACTACCGGAATTTGCGAGACCGTTTTACAAACTGTACATACGTAGACGGCAATCTAGAGCTGACATGGCTGCAGAACGACTCGCTCGACCTTTCCTTCCTACAGTATATACGGGAAGTGACCGGCTACGTGCTCATCTCGCATGTGGACGTCCGGCGCATAGTCTTACCCCGCCTACAAATCATCAGAGGCAGGACTCTATTCAAGCTGAACGTACGCGACGAAGAGTTCGCGCTCATTGTGACGCTGTCGAACGCGTACACGCTCGAACTGCCCGCCCTGCGCGACGTGCTAAGCGGTAGCGTCGGCATTTATAAGAATTATAACCTTTGCCACGTACGTACTATAAACTGGGATGAAATCATAACCGGGCCAAAGGCCCAATACATTTACGTATATGACTTCACGTCTCCCGAACGCGAGTGTCCGCCGTGCGATAAGAGTTGCGAGGCGGGATGCTGGGGCGAAGGTCCCGAGAACTGTCAAAAATTTTCTAAGATCAACTGCAGCCCGCAATGCTGGCAGGGCCGATGCTACGGATCTAACCCGCGAGACTGCTGTCACCTATTCTGCGCGGGAGGCTGCAAAGGCCCCAAACAAAGCGACTGTATCGCGTGTCGCAATTTCTACGACGACGGTATGTGCACACAGGAATGTCCACCGATGCAACACTATAACCCAACTACCTACTCTTGGGAGCCAAATCCGAAAGGCAAATACGCTTATGGGGCTACCTGTGTAAGAAATTGCCCCGAGCACCTTTTAAAAGACAATGGAGCCTGTGTCCGAAGTTGTCCGCCTAAGAAAACGGCAGTTAACGGCGAGTGTATCCCCTGTAACGTTACATGCCCGAAGACATGCACAGCTGAAAATCCAATCCATGCGGGTAACATAGAATCTCTAAAGGACTGCACTGTCATCGACGGCTATATAGAAATTTTGGAACAATCGTTTACCGGCTTCCAGCAGATATATACAAATTTTTCATTCGGACCTCGATACCCAAAAATGCACCCTGATCGTCTAGAAGTATTCAGCACCTTGACGGAAGTAACAGAATACATAAATATTCAGGGCAGTCACGAGAAGTTCACGAATCTCTCATATTTTCGTAACTTGAAAGTAATCGGTGGCAGAAAGAAGGTCGACAATTATTTTGCCTCACTATACATCGTCAAGACGGCATTGAAATCTTTGGAGTTGAAGTCGCTAAAAAAAATCAATTCTGGCGCGGTTGTCATAGTCGAGAACGAGAAATTATGCTTTGCCTCACAAATATCCTGGAAAAAAATACAAAAGTCTTCTGAAAACCAAAACATTATTGAAAACAACAAAAGAGAAGCAGAGTGCAGTAAGTTTGTTTTTATTCCCTTCTCGTATATCATTAATATTCCAATTCAACAGAATACTTCTGTTATATCAAATGAAATAAGCCAATTAGATAATACCAAAGTCGAGCCAAAAAGAACGCAAAAAATGAAACTAAACAGTGTAACCAGTGTGTTAAAAATTAAATATAAAATGATATGTGAAGTGCAAATCATGAATAACTGAATAAACTCGGTAACAATGCATCGCTGGTAGTAGTGCAGTGTTTAGAGTATCAACTTCTAAAGAATAGAGCGCTCTCAAAAATAAAAAGTAAATAACTATGTAAAAATTAATAATATCAATATGGCTCTTTTGTATAAGTTTTGCATGATTTTATTAATTAAGTATATATTTGCCTCCATTGCGAAAATATCAGCGTTGCAAGCTTTTCATGATGCAATTTGTTAAATTGGTTTCAGGCTTATAATTTAAGAAATTGATGCTTGAAATAAATTACATTCATGTATTGCGAACGTATACAAACTTTGTACTTAAATTGAAATATTGCTACACCTTAGCTATAATACTTTTGGCAATTGTTTAATTTTAAACATTATTTAAAAATATAAATTTAAATGTTTGGCGAATTTTCCACAAAAATTTTATACCTCCCTTCATATTTTCATTATTTTGCGAATGTTATTATTAAAGTATAAACCCGATGTGTATTACAGAAAAACATTAGAATCTTGTTGCTCTTATGTTTTAAACAGAAGCAGAGAATTTGGTTTGTGATGCACAATGTTCCTCGGAAGGATGTTGGGGTGCTGGTCCAGACCAATGTTTATCTTGTGCCAATTATCAATTTGGTGACAAATGTGTGGAGAATTGTAATGTTCATACAGGGTTAGTATCTTAGAAATAAATATTCTTTTTTTTTAATATAACAAATTTCCTATAATAGATTAGAAATAACAGTCGTGTATCATACATAGAATTATTTAAAAATTAATTTATTCTCCATTTCTTTTTTAGCATGTATAAAGCGGGTGCCAAGATATGTAAAGCATGTCACCCAGAATGTCACTCTACTTGCGTTGGACCAGGTCCTGAACATTGCACAAGTTGTAAAAATGCAAGAGATGGGCCATTCTGTGTGTCCAAGTGCCCTGAAACTAAATACCAGTCTGAAAATGGCACATGTGCAGCTTGTCACCAAAATTGCCTAAAGGGATGTTCCGGACCACTGAATACAGTCGGACCGAATGGTTGCAATGCTTGTTCAAAAGCTATCATAAGTGTCGACGTAACTGTGGAAAGATGTATTCATAAGAATGAATCATGTCCAGATGGATATTACCATGATTATCTAGGCCCAGCAGAGGAAGGCTCTTTCAAGGCTCTTATAGACACAATACTGTGTCGAAAATGCCACCCTAGATGCAAAAAATGCACAGGATATGGAATACATCAACAGGTCTGCCGTGAATGTACAAAATATAAGAAAGGTGAACAATGTGAGGATGAGTGTTCATCTGATCATTATGTGGATACGGATAACACATGTCAAAAATGTCATAAAGAATGTACAAGTTGTGTTGGGCCTACCTCGTCAGACTGTCTGAAGTGTGCACATTTCAAAATTTTCCTTGACGGACAGCCAACCGCAAGTAATAATTCTGCATTTAATTGTACTTCAATATGTCCATCAGAAGTACAACACATGATATTCCCTACTGATCAATCTATTGATCCATATTGCTTCTCAGAGCCATTAGGTCCAAAATATCCAGGCCAAGCTAAAACATCAACAATACTTCTGGCAGTGCTTACAATGGCAATACTATTACTTATTGTACTGGCTGTTATTGTTTATATCTGTAAACAAAAGGCGAAAGCAAAAAAGGAAGCTGTCAAGATGACAATGGTACTAACTGGTTGTGAAGATAATGAACCTTTGCGTCCAACAAATGTGAAGCCAAACCTTGCTAAGCTACGGATTGTGAAAGAAGCAGAATTGAGAAAAGGTGGTATTCTAGGATTTGGGGCCTTTGGCAAAGTTTTTAAAGGTGTTTGGGTACCAGAAGGTGAAAATGTCAAAATACCAGTTGCAATCAAAGTGCTCCGTGAAGGGAGTGGTGCAAATACGAGTAAGGAATTTTTAGAAGAGGCTTATATCATGGCCAGTGTTGAACATCCTAATTTATTGCAATTGCTAGCAGTTTGTATGACATCCCAAATGATGTTAATTACACAATTAATGCCACTTGGGTGCCTATTAGATTATGTTCGAAATCACAAAGAAAAAATTGGATCAAAGGCTTTACTGAACTGGTGTACACAAATAGGGAGAGGCATGGCTTATTTAGAAGAGAAACGTTTGGTTCACAGAGACTTGGCGGCAAGAAATGTTTTAGTGCAAACCCCCAATTGTGTAAAAATTACAGATTTTGGTCTAGCCAAATTGCTTGACATAAACGAAGATGAATATAAAGCTGCTGGAGGAAAAATGCCTATTAAATGGCTAGCGTTAGAGTGTATACAACATAGAATATTCACACATAAAAGTGATGTTTGGGCATTTGGTGTCACCATATGGGAACTTCTTACATATGGCGGCCGTCCTTATGAAAATATATCTGCACGAAATGTTCCTGAGCTCATTGAGAATGGCTTGAAACTCCCTCAGCCTAACATTTGTACATTGGATATTTACTGTATAATGGTTTCATGCTGGATGTTGGATGCTGATAGTAGACCTACTTTTAAACAATTAGCTGATACATTTGCAGAAATGGCAAGAGACCCCGGTAGATATTTAGTCATACCCGGAGACAAGTTCATGCGTTTGCCATCTTATTCTCATCAGGTATGTCAGGTAATAATTGCTTATAAAATCTGACTAACTATTCTGATTAATTACTAAATTAACAACAAATACTAAACTAATTAATTACTAACTCTGATTAACATTTCAATAGTAATACTACTAACAAAATTGTTTTGCTTCTGGCCATGCAAATGCACTTAAATCAATCAAATCATGCTGCATACAAAATATTGGATTGGATTGGATAATTTAATTAACTTTAGGTCCAGTTCCAAAATTGTTTTATTCAAAAACAAATGTATCCTACTATAGAATTTTTGTTATCTCTAAAAAAATACAAAAATGTATTATTTTTAGCAATAATAGTATAGTATAACCTAGATAAGAGAACAAATAAAATGTTTCCAATAAGGTGGTAAGTTACATTAGGTATTCCACATTTTATAAATATACTATTCGCATAGGACACCATATGGAGTGTCTCTACCACTATTAGAATAGATACGAATTCGATTTCGTAACTATTAGAATAGATACGAAATCAAATATTAACAGTAAACTCCCATAACAAGTAACACTCCCATATGATATTTCGACGTGTGCAACAATTTCTGATATTGTTAGAATATTCTTCTCATTGATATTTGTCTGCGTCGGCTGCATGGGTCTCATTTTGCATTGACTCTCGGCCATCGGAAAATTTTGTGTGCCAGTCGTATTCTTGGGTCCTTGAAAGTGTTTTACAGAAAATTGTGCAATTAGTTGATGTAAAATTTTGGCAGGTTTTCCACCCTCCCGTGACATAAATTTTATAATAATGCGTTGCTCAACAGATGTGTGCACTTCTTGCTCATACATGCTGCTACTAACAGCCAATCTGCTCTGGTGAGCCCAACCGATTTACTCCCCTCCACTTTACATCCCCATCCAATATATATCAAGACGTCACGTTACTCACTTCACCTAGGGAGCATTAAAAAGAAAAATTCGGTTAATATTTGGTTTACCCTCGTAATTTATGTCGAAGATATCTTGGACATCAAATTCTGGCTCATAACATTTAAACTGTATAGTGCCAATACCAAGCTACAGCCAATGACTAAAAATAATTTTGAAATGTTTTTTCTTACTGAAACAATTATATTCTTGGTGTTTTATTTTAATAGACTTTCTTTCAAAAATTTGTTAGCATGTAATGAGTTTTAATGTCTGTATTAACAATGTATTAATTGGTAGAGAGATTGTAGTAAAATAATAAATAAACTATTAAAAATTCATTTACAAACAATTTTCAGGATGAAAAAGAACTAATAAGAAACTTATCTTCTGCAATGGAGGGTCCAGAGTCATTAGTGGAAGCAGATGAATACCTACAGCCTAAATTCAGAGCTACGGTGGCAGCAACTCAAGTTTCCAGTTCAGGAACGAGTGCAGGCTTAGATGGGCAGTCGAGTTCCATGAAGCCGTCATCATCTTCCTGGCAAAATACTGTAACTGGTCCAGAATCAGTCATATCCGAACCCACAAGAAATGAACCATGGGATCAAGAATTGCTCAGATATGGGCATGCCGGATTCGATGTTTCGGACTTGCGGCAGTATTGCAATGCTGGAATAGCACAATCGGACCGTTGTGATGTCACATCTGAAAAAAGCTTTGATACAATGTCCAAAATTAAAGAAGCACAGGTGGGTAACCTAAAATTAGATTTGCCACTTGATGAAGATGATTACTTGATGCCATCTCCCCAGCAAAACCAAACGGCTTCAACTTACATGGACTTAATTGGTGAAGGAAACCAAGAGAGTGAAAAGAAATCACAAGACTTCAAATATCCAGGTTTTGCTAATGTGCGTTCAGGTAAAACGTGCATTGACAATCCTGAATATCTCATGGCTATTCCGGAAGAGGAATCAATATCTGCTCAGACTCTTGGCATTCCAACAGTTACTGAAAATGTGGAAAATAAAGAAACAGAAGAACTTGAGGGTAGTAGTATTAGCAGGCCTGGCAATACAAATTTTACTCCACAAAAGTCTGTTGAAGAAGAATCCATGTCAGACCATGAATACTACAATGACTTACAACGGGAGCTACAGCCTTTACGGCGTAATGAAACTACTGTATGAAAGTTCCAACACAAGTACAAGGCTAAAATCATTGCTATTCTCCTAGAGGATAGCCTGGAGACACCGAGTGGTGATGACCAGACTTGGACACAATAATGCTGTTGCCATTTTTTAGAAGAATCAGTAATCAAACACTTAAATACTATGATGTTAGTGCAAAGCTTTCCATTTGTAAGTTCTAGAACATGTTCATCGTCTTAGTTAACATATTCTTACTATAAATGTAATATTCTAACTGAAGTGCGGTCTGAGACTTAAATATTAAACTGACCTATTATAATATTTTATTTTCTTCATGAAACAATAAATTGTGTCATTTAATTAAGAAAAATGTTGATAAAGTGCCATCTTTTGATGGATATTATAAATATAAATATTTTGTAACCGATATGCGGTTGTAACCGATATGCGGTTTTGGAAAAATATAAATTTATACACATTAATGCTAAAGAAACAAATTGACTCGTGTAACTCTTCATTATTAATGAAGTTTATTTGATAAATAAATGCTTTATTTAATATTGACTATAAGTGTACAGAAATATTAACTAAGTTATTGAAGATAATGATTAGTATGAATAGATTCCTTCTTCATAGAACATTGATATGTTTACACATTTGTTGCATGTGGTAAGCATTTTTATAAAAAAGTCAAAATTAAAATCCCATCGTCAAATTAGTAGCAGTATTTTATTAAGAATAACCATTATAAATAAGCAAATAACAAATTGGTCCTTTTTACTATTTGATTAACACAATAATTTATTTCGCTACTGGCACTTTTTATCCATTTTTTTAGCAAAATACCAAATTAAATTAAACTGTTTCATTTTCCCGCAATTTTTGTTGCCTTTTAAATACAATTTCATTATTGAAGAGCGATAGCGAAAGATCTTGTGAAAAATTTATTTTTATAAATATGTTTGTTTAAATCACTCACACAGTAGGCTAAGACTTTTGACAGATTGTAAAAAATTTATCTCATTCCATAAATGTCTGAGATAATGAAATAATAGTATGGCACTGCTTTACTTACTTTAATTAAAATGAGATCTTGCCTCTTAATTTACAGAAAATTATTTTTAATTTTAAAATCAGACCTAATAAATTATATTTCGTCTAATCCGTTAAGAAATATTTTATTAAGTGTAACAAAATAATTTACAGTTTAGCATGCAGATATTGCTACTAGTGCTTAAATATTATTATCATTATTGTGGCAGCAAATTCGGAATGTAAACTATTATTTCAATATTTTTAAAATATTGTTTTAATGTTGTGGCTTATAAATATTTCAATATATTTATTATATTTTATAGACATTGTAATACGACTGTCCTTATCTAGATAAGTGTAATCACAAGCATGTAAACCCTCTTGGGCTTAATCATAAGTCAAAAAAAAAATTGATTTAGATTTGATTATTTGCGTAGGAAATTGCTTTGAAAGGCTTAAGTATACTGTGGCCTTATCTTAGATCTGTGATGGGAATAATTATGATAGAAAGGTGTTAATTCGAAATGCATATTGAAATCTGTTAAAATGTTAATAAATGTATATATTGGTGTTAAAATATAAAATGGAAAAATGGCAACTTTTTTGATAAATATAAGAAATGAATTCAAAAAGGATAGGTATTACTTAATATATGATTTGAGATTAGTTACATTTTCCCGTGTTACCATGCGTGAAGATGAAAAAATATTAATATTTATTAAAAAGATGTTCTAGTTACATATGTATAGGTATTACTTCATACCTTTTGTGTCAAGTTAAATTAACAACATTTGATGTAATTGTATTAATGATGAACATTAGATTTATATTTTGCTAAAAAAAAATTAAACTTTGAAATCTATGACTAATGAAATTAAAATAAAATATGATATTGCTCTGTTTCGAAATATGTATTTTACAATTTTGCATGCAGGTATTACCAGATGTGCTTAAATTTTATTATAATTATTGTGGTAGCAAATTCAAGATATTATTAATATTTGGACATAAATTATAGAGTTTCAATGTTCTCAAAATATTTGTTCATTATATTCTGAAGTATTGTTTTTGTTTCAATATTTGGGATATAAATGTTTCAATATATTTAATATCTTGTAGAAATTATGTTCAAGATATTTTTGCTTAGATAACCTGATATCTATGCAATTTGAAACCAACAGAAATTTTATTGTTTTTGTTTTATAAAATTAATGAATGTACATTAAAAACGACACGTTTAATAAAAATATTAGTTGATTGTTGAAAAATCTTTCTCATACAAACTGTGTTTTTGCAATGAACTGTTTAATTACAATTTTTTCGACTTAACTGCAATTCTTAATGCTCGCAATGCTCGCATTGCAATTCTTAATGTTCAAATGATTTTAAGATTCACATTATGCCAGTATTTAGTTGACCAGCAAGTGATTACTAAATGTTGCTTAATGCTCCCACTCTTTCTTATTAAATACTAAATAAACCACGAGACAGCTCTAAACACTCTTACATCTTTAGTAAAGTTATTTAGTTTAGTTTTCTTTCTAGTACTCTTTTCGTCTTAACCCACCTCTCAATAATGTACTATGTTTGGACACATCAATTAATTAAAATGTTGTGAGTAAATAAATCATTCGACACTCGACTAAAATTCTAGCATAATGTAAATGAGCCTTATGTGACACTACACACGGCATATGTAAAAACAAGCACAAATTAATTAAAAAAATTTAAAAACTTAAAATTGTAATAAGCGAAAAGGATAACATAAAAATAATTTAAAAATATGATGTTTGACAGTCCAGCCAATTGACAGCTTTTTCTCCATGACAGTAAGACCAATCATCAAATCTATTTTTCAATACTTTTTCTTAAATATATGGTTTTAACATATGTGCTTTCAAGTAATTAAAGAAAAAATACAATTTCCATTGATGCTAAACTACATTGATAACAATTCAAAATATTATTAAGAATGTTTAGAACGGTTTACACTGTAGCATTTCAATGTTTTGAAAATATTGTTTTAATATTTTTGGATATGGATGTTTCAATTTGTTTAATATAACTTGTAGAAATAAAGTTAGGACTGTTATAGCTTAGATAATGGTTGTCACAACATGGACTCAGTTGAATCCATGTTGTGACAACCATTATCTAAGCACTATCTAAGACAACCATATCTACAGTTGTAAGCCTCTGTAAAGTGAAAAGAATTGATTTATGCTTTGTTATTCGCAGAACTGTTTTGAATGACATGAATATACTGTAGCCTTATCTTAGGTCTCTGATGGGAAAAATTATAATAGAAATGTGTTAATTACATTTAAAAGGTGTGTAAAAAAATATAATATAAAAAATGTTTCATTTCCAATAAAAATTTTACATGCATTTAAAGAAATAGAAATATATATCAAATTAGTTTACAAGTTAGCATGCAGGTATTGCTAGTAGCACTTAAATTTTCTTATCATTATTTTGGCGGCAAATACAAAATATTATGAACGGTTATATATAAACTGTAGTGTTACATGTTATAAAAATTATATTGGGACTACCATTACTAAAGTAACAGTAATCACAAGCGTGTATTTGATACTGCTAGTAATGCTTAAATCTTATTATCTTTATTGTGGCAAAAAAAAATTTTTTAAAAAATTTTATAATGAATATTAAGGTGTAAACTCTAGTGTTTCAATGTATAGTAATTATGTGAATGTCATTATTTAGACAACAGTAATAACAATCATATAATTAATGTTGCTAGTATTGCTTAAATCTTATTATCATTATTGTGGAAAAAATTCAGCATTTAAGTATAAAAGGATTTTTCTTCAGTGTTTTCAAAATGTTCTTTGAAAAGTTTGGATATTAATACTTCAATATGTTTAATATACCTTAGAGAAATTATCTTGGGGCTGTTATTAATTAGACAAAATTTATTATGCCCATCACTGACTTGACTATAAACTTCTTCAATGGAAAGAATTGATTTAGGCTTGTTATTTACCTAGTGAATTATTATGAGTAACTTAGATACTTTGGCCTTATCTTATGTCATGGGATGGGAATAATTATGATAGAAAGATTTTTGTATATATTTATGAGGTATGTTGATATCTGTCCATATGTTAAAAAATATATTAAGAGATAAAAAGTTTTGAAAAAAAACATTCATTTAAAAAAAAGGCATTTTTAACAATAAACTGATAAATGCTACTTTTACCTAAATATACTGAACAGTTTTTTTAATGTAATGAATACCTATCATGTAATGGTCAAATAATTAACAACAATTTGATGTAACAGAAACTTTTGAATTAAATATAGGCCCTATTGTATAAAACTGAAATTTACGACTAATAAAATAAAAATAAATTAACATATTGCTCTGTTTCTAAATATATTTGTAATCAAAAAATGCACAATTCAAACTTAGGAAGTTAATAACAAAATGTATTCATTTCCCCTTATTTTAATTTTTTTTAATTAATGGACAATATAATCATTAATGGTATATCAAAAAATTGTTAATTAGACCAAAATTAAATTTATATTTTTAAATTTATGTAAAGAATTTGCCATTTTAAATACAAAGTTTGCTTGCCATTTAAAGAAATGGAAATGTTATATGTTCTATTCTTGCCGCTTCTCACTTAGAATATAATTGCATTACAAGTTTATATTGAACTATATTAGTAACTTTCACTTTCTAATTCATTAGTTCACACATAAATGTACTATTGTAGACATTCTCTTTAATATTGTGATTTTCTATGTCAAAGGATGAAAGTAAATTGGTTTGAGCATTGTTTTTAACATCCTGCAAATTTTACAGGTGAGCAATGTAAAGTTTAAAATTTGAAAAAATCTTAAAAAAAAATTGCTGAAGAAATTATAAATTTATAAATGCTATTTCTATCAAAATATAATAAATAGCTTTTAAGAAATTTTTTTCAAAATTTTAAGCGATCAATTGTACTCCTTTAAAGTTTGTTGAATTTGTTTAAACCAATTTGTCTTTAATCCCTTGATATAAAAGTGTTCATAATTGGCATACGAAAGAATTTATAAGAAATATTGTAAAAAATTATTTTTTTACTTTAAAAAGAAAAAAGCTTTATTGAAAATGCCATTACAAGCCCGAGAGAGACCATGGTAGTTTTTTGATGCGGTATTAACCAAAAGAAGGTTCATTTTTAAAAGAAAGTTTTTGAGAATACAATTTTATCATTATATACTGTAAAGATTGTGGCCTTCAAGACAGAGGTCCATTTATGACCATAGATTGCTTGTAGTAGAGACTTAACTAAATGGTATGAGACACAAAGAAGGCAAGGAAAAAAATTACCAATTATGGCCAAAAATTTTCGAAGTAATTCCTGACTCCGCTTTGGTCTTTCATAATGTTTTGTATTGTTATAAAATCGAGTCCAGTAGAGTAGTATTAGGGAGGACGTGCATTTTGTGAAGAAAATATATGTAAAATATGACTGTGACTACTGAAGTACTGTTCAATGATTTTTATTACTAATAACCAATGTTTTAAATACTGTACAATTTATAGGTATTGATTACTAAATAACGTATCCTGGTTTACCTTATATATTTCCTGATTATTTTCCATTAGTTACTTTATTGAATTGAAAAAGTATTTTGCTTTTATTTTATCTTCAGCAATCCAAAAATATTTTAATATTCAAGACGGAAACAAAAAATGAGGCAATATTATCTCTATCAACTTGTAATTACTGATTTAAAGAATGAGAATGTAATACAGGGTAAAGTGAAGGCTTTACTATAAGAAGGAAATATATTTGATATTATATTGCACTGTTCTAAAACGTATTTCCTTGCTATGAAATCGAAAAAGTTTTACCAAGCAACATTAATACAAAAATAAATTTTTAAGTTGTCTTTTATGCAAACTTAGGTTGAAAATTATGTACATAGAATTGCTAATATTTGTATTAATGTAAATTTTTTAAGACGCCTTTTACTTTTGAATCACTGATAATCTTTATATTACATTCCTTTGTTGTTTTAAAAAAATGGTAAAACTTGTACAAAGAATATACATTTACACTAGATATACATTTACGATTGCAAAGAACTCTTAATCCTGATATTATTTATCATAAGCAAAGCTTATCACACATAGGAGTTTGGATACCTGCCACGCAAATTGTGTATAATAATAAGTATAATTTTGTAGTGTGCCATTTTGAAGTGTACATAATCTTAGTGTTATTTCTATTTTATTTCATTGTTATATAACAATTACGGTTGAATTATTTTTTGTACCATAGAAGTTATTTAATTTTTGTTTTAAAATGAAATCTAGACAAAATTTTCCAATTTTTTACGTTAAAGACAAACTTTTATTGTGGATGTTAGATTCTTCTATAACATTCGTTTATTAATGTTTAGGAGATCAATAAGTTCTATTCAAGAATTATTTACTATACTTAAAATGCAGATAATTGAAAATAATAAATTAAATTCATATGTTTTAAAAATATATTTGAAATTTGTATTTCATACATAACTATGATCCAAACAAACATATCTTGTGGATATTCTTCTGAAACATGAATTTATTAATGTGTTGGGAGGTCAATAAGTTCTATTCGAGAATGATTTACTATGCTTAAAATGCAGATAATTGAACATAATAAATTAAATTCATATGTTTTAAAAATATATTTGAAATTTATATTTCATACATAACTATGATCCAAACAAACATATCTTGTGGATATTCTTCTGAAACATGAATTTATTAATGTGTTGGGAGGTCAATAAGTTCTATTCGAGAATGATT
Organism: Druceiella hillmani; assembly: GCA_039881145.1. Taxonomy (NCBI): domain Eukaryota; kingdom Metazoa; phylum Arthropoda; class Insecta; order Lepidoptera; family Hepialidae; genus Druceiella; species Druceiella hillmani. The sequence goes on along the minus strand of JAYKKI010000011.1, from coordinate 15,059,095 downwards.
TACTATGCTTAAAATGCAGATAATTGAACATAATAAATTAAATTCATATGTTTTAAAAATATATTTGAAATTTATATTTCATACATAACTATGATCCAAACAAACATATCTTGTGGATATTCTTCTGAAAAATGAATTTATTAATGTGTTGGGAGGTCAACAAGTTCTATTCGAGAATGATTTACTATGCTTAAAATGCAAAAAATCGAACATAATAAATTTAATTTACATTTTGTGATCCAAATCAATTTATTTAAAGACAGCAATATAAATATCAATATTAATTGACAAAAATGTTTGTATGACCTGAAAAAAACGAAATTATAGAAATGTATTAAATGACAAATAGAATGATTTAAATACTGTTTAGCAATTCTTCAACATGGCATTTTAAGATTTAAATAATTCTTGTTTCATTAAAAAAATATGTCTGTAAAAAATTGTAGGTGTTTTAAACTGGTTATGAACAACAACCTTGACAGTTTTAAAATTAAAATTTTGAAAACAAATAATAGTTGTTTTTGTCTCGTATTTTGAATATATATTATGAATTATCAACAACAATATTAAAACAACATTTTTATGTAAAATTAGAAGATGAAAAAATTATTCTATGATTTCTTTGAAAAATATATCATTTAACCATAGGATCAAGTGATAAATGTACTTTCGTTAAAAAGTAATGAACGCGCTTTTGTTAGGTTTACCCCACTCTGTCCTTTAACTTTTATGATTTATGTTCAAATTAGTTATATAAAATATAGTTGCCTAAAAATATTGGACACATTAACTATAACTGACAGTGTTATCATTTGTATGTAAGTAAAGTATTAGTTATGAAACCCTTAACATAAATGACTCATCATGACACATCTTTAACATTACGGTCATTCCGAATATAAAAATCAACATAGATGCACATACTACACTCTAAACAATAGGTAAATAAAATTGTTTTTCACAAATAACAAAAAATCACAAAGTGTGAACATTTTTATTTATTTTCTTAAAGACAACTATGCAGCAAAAAACCACATCTGTATCTAATATCATATCAACTAATTAAATGCAGTTTAAATTGTAAATGTGTATAAATGAAAATATATTTATCACAAACCTATTATGACAAATATATTTATTAATCAACCTAAAAATGCTATTATGAAAAGCTGTTCAATTATCAATTAATTATATATTTGTACAACGTGTAATTACAATTTTTCATATAATTGATTCGATTCCCATCAGCAGCAGCCTGTTGACATGTTTTTCAATTGGCAATGAAAGTACGACCTTTCAATCGCCGGTTTAAATAGAAATCTTCAACCCTTAAAGTCACTCTTCCAGCATGAATAGAACACAGTTGACTTTCATCAAAGAAATGAATAAAAAACAGTTCTGTGAGTTCCTGAAGTACCTGAAATAATTGAAATTACTTTTTAGCAAAAATCACAACTTTAAAAAATAAATAGGCACTTCAAAAGTAATTTCAACAAAGATAAACTCAATTATAAAAAAAAATAAAAATAAATTTTTCTCTACTTAAAAAAGATGATTGATATGAAAAAGGGAAGTAAAAGAATATAGATTTGTAACATTAAATCATGCGAGCTTTTAATAAATGTCAAGTTGTTTTAAATTTTTCTGGAAAATTTTTAACTAACACATTTCTATCAGTATGAGTAATGCACAGTTGATGAAAGGCAACACACTCCATGTTAAAAATATGAATTTGAGAACACATACAATATCCAGTATATAAAAAAATATCCACCTGGCTAAAGTGTTTGTTGTTTTTTTATGAATGTACAATAGCTAATGAGATATTGAGAAAAGCTTTTAACAGAATAATGTAGTGTAGTTTTGAAAAATTGTAATAAGTCTTTTCAGAGTGGTCTTATTTTTGTTCTCTAGTGATTTTCAACAAACTCTGCCTATTCTGAGGAGAAGGTTACCTCTCTGCCTGTCTTAATGAGTACTTTAGTGTCGGATCAGTAAACTTTATTTGACACCAAACATGAGAGCATGAATAATTTACATGAATTTGCCTGAATTTTGTAAATTGTTACTAGACATACAAGCTCAAGTTGATCCCTCCACAACATTGATGGCTATTTGTAATCATTTTAATGGGAGTCTATTGATAAAATTGAAATCTCTGATATAAAAATTCGCCAAATTGAGCATTATTTGCAAATTATCCACCCAAGAAGTATTCAAATTAAGAAAATTCACTATTCTAATGTCTCTCTGTTGTAAATAGAAGTTTATGAAATACATTTTACAAAAATTATTGCCGTGAATAGTCAAAACTTAATTTAATGGTTAATTTTGGGCTTTGACTTTTAAAGTACACATAATTTGTCTTGCACACATTTACCCCAAAATGAAAGCCAAAGCTCTGAAAAGGCAAATCTTTCAAAAGCTCTCTGAAGTCCTCTATTTACAAAGACCTAAAAACTTCACACCAAATACAATCTTCCTCCAAATGTTATATTCTCAAGTCCTAAATTTCCAGACCTAGAGTCATTCTCTAAACATTGCATTCCAAACATTCATTTCCAGACATCTTGAGGACCTATATCTAGTACCATCTTCCTTCAAACATTCCATTCTCATTATCTTTGGACTCAAAGTTACTTCACAAAGCATACCCAATATGATCATACTCTAAACTTTGCTCTCCCATGCCCTCGGATCCAAGACTTCTTAACAACAGTATGGTCATCCTTCAAAATGTCGCACTCTCAAAGAGTACAGGGTCAGATTCCAAACGAATTAACCTTTCAGATCTAATGATCTGGACACTCCACAATGCAAATTTTCATGAGTTAGAAGACTATTGTGACTTTTCAATTCATACACTGCCCCTATCTTTTTCCTTTGGCTCTGAATTCACACATGAAAGGTCGGATTTTTTTGGTGCAATGAATGTTAAAAAAGATTATTAATTTTGAAAATGTATAATAAGTAGAAACTGTAACTGCATCAGAAACTACATGGGAAATAAAGTATAAAAAGAGTATTGAAACAAACATGAAAGCACAACAGATATATAAACATATATCCATATACACACACACACCCACACACATATATATATATATATATATATATATATATATATATATATATGTACGTATGTAAATGTATACATATATATGTATATAAAACACCCCCTTGTACCATGGATTTCATATATTTTATCATGGACCACCTGTTAAATTTCTCAGAAAACTGTTGTCCAACGGCTTCAAAAATTCTTATCTTAGAATTAAAATTCTTAATTACATATTAATATGTTTAATCACATAACATTAGCAAACATTCTTAGTTTTTAAGCCTTACAGAATTTATTACTTTTTTACTACTAATTTTTTCTACATCATTCTGTTTCATAGAATGTATGTAAACATATTAAAACCTATGAACAAGTAATGTAGTATGTACATCAAATCATTTTTTACTGTATTCACCTTTCGAATAAATTAAATACGTTTATTATGTACTCAAACTCTATATAAAGGGCAAATATTGTTGGAACCTGGAAAGCACACATTTCGTTGGAAATATCAATTGAATAAATATAAAATTGATCACTTTTATAATTAAAGGCGCATAGGATACATGTTCATGTAAGTCATTCTGGATATACAACATAATGCAATCTTAATTTCGTAGTTTTTGGAAACACATTCTTCCTTACTTACAAAACACAATTTCACCAATAGCCTTATAAGTACTTATGTTAATTTTTAGTGTTGATACTTTTTAAAGTTATTTTCGTCTCTTCTTTTTCACTGCTTCTAGTAATCTCAATATTTTCTTATCTCTTATTTGATATAATTCCCTTTAAGGGAGGTATTTTGAGGGTGGATAGCCATCATGGTAACATTGCTTTCTCTTTTAACACTTGGCATGGCTTTGACTTGCTGTAAACCCGGTGATTCAGGAATTTGTTACACTGGGGAGACGCCAGTATCATCACTATTCTTTATCACTCTTCTTTTATTTAAAGGCACTTTGCTAAAGCTTTTTTGATACTTATTAATATTATTGATATATTGTATTTATTAAAAGCCAAACTGATCGGTTGCGGTCTTCTAATAGAGATTTCCCTTTTGAATTATACCTAACAGTCATTTTTTGAACTTTCTAATTCAATAATTACCAACTATTTCACCTCAATTCCAACTCTCATAATATTTAATATTATTACAGTTTGATAAGTTATATGCTAAAACCATCAGACTTCTTAATGTTAATAGGTATTGTAGTTTAGAAGTTTAATCTAGTAGTACAATTTAAATCCATTGGTTTTTCTGAGACATGATCATCTTCTCTTTTCAAATGTTTGTTCTAACATAGTCTTCAAAAAAAGTCTTAAAAGAGGCACATCACAAAAATAATAACACATCCTTTCCATTTCTTTATACATTACCAAAGTCCGATCATTTTTTTTTTGACAACTTTTTGTATACCTGTTATATTTTCATTGAGTAAAATTCTTTTAAACTATTCAAAAGCACAATTTTTTGGTTGTCAGCTGAAAATATTTAAATAGGACAAGACACACACATACAGTGGCGGTCCTATCTAAAAGGCTGTGGGGCAGTGCCCTACGATCTAAATATAAAAAAGAAACAACCTTTTTCACATTTTTGTTCAGCCTACGTAGAAAAAGGTTTTATTATTTTTTAATTCTACGTTTAAAGCTACGAGTAAAGAAATGTATAGAGACGTAAGGTGTATGAATCTATCAAGTCGAAAAACGTACCCATGTATACAGCGCCACCTATCTGTAGTTGTTACACTAAAGGTGCAATCTTGTTCTGGTCGAAATACATACGTATTTTGTTATCTTGCTCGCACCCTCACGCCATTATATATATACTGCCACATTCATATCAATATGTATATTAGACAAATCTGCGAAGCACGCCATGCCAATTTGACTTTTATTTCAGCATACATAGATGTGAAATTACAGTGCGAAGTGTATACGTAAAGGTAAGCACGTACTGAAATTCTTTTGTTACAATTAAATTTTTCCTGGTTTTTACTTACACACATTTTTTATTTAATCAACCTTTTTTATAAATGTGGCCGTGGCTGAAGATCCGTGGAATTAATAAAATAGCTTTTGCTACGCTATTACTTAGAAATTTAGTGGCTAACTTAACTTTCATTATTTGGTTTCGGAATCCTACATGCTGTTTAGTTAGTTTATTAGAGAAATGGAATCCCAAAGATTCTTGAAAATTATGTAATTCAAGAAGAAACCGCCATTGTATTGTATTACCATCACCGTCAATTATATTTTTTTTAGTTTCAAAGGTGTTTCTAATAAGTGTAACCATATGACACGGGCCTAAAAGTATCACGAAATGTTTATCGTTTGAAGGGTGTTTAAAAGAAGTTTTTAGATTGTTTGCTTCTTCCAACTTGCAACGTAATTCTTTCGCTGCTGCTAAATCAGTACTACATCCGTCAAATGTTAGGGCAACGACTTCCATGCCAACTTCAATAAATTTTTCTAAATATATTTTAATTAAATTAGCTTTTCTCTTACCTGATAAACCGTTTATCAAAAAATATCCCAATGGCAATTTCCAATTATCATTAATAGGTACTAACATTAAAACAAACGCCTGTTTAGCTATTTCGTTGGTAGCTTCACCATACGTCACCAAGCCTTCAAAAATTGTACCGTTAAGTAATTTCTGGTGTCTTAGACCTATTTCATCTACAATAAGAGAGCAAAAAAATTTTAATTTACTGTTTTAATACTTTTTTTGAGGAGCACAGAATGCTTCACTGGTAAATCCCGGATTGGCGTCAATACTTTGGTACCATCTAGTTAAAGTGGATGGGTGGGGTAAACATTTATCAAAAACTGACCTTGCGTAATTATAACCTGTGGGAGAATAGTAATTTAATGAAAGCGCAAATTTCCTTAAAGCCGGTGAAAATTTAATAGTGGTTCGATTTATCTTTTTATTTAAACACATTCTATTTATAATTTCAGTAGCAACAACATTTATGTTTAGAGCTGGGCAAATATCACTATTTATAAAACTAATTCTTTTTAAAGTTTTAGTTAATTCTTTTAGATATGTATTTTTTCATAATTTTTTTATTGACCTTTCGCATTTTATTTAATTTTACACAAACTCTGTTTGCGCTTATTTGTGTTGTCCTTTTTAACTTTATTTTAATATTTCTTTCCTAGGTGTATATAATGCAGATTCTAACTTGGATGATGACACATTGGTAATTGGGGTGGTTGATCTATTAACAGTGTGGCTAAATGAGTGGCGGTCGTGTATACTGAAATGGTTTGTGGAGTCACCATATGTGGTGATTTTGAGGAGTTCTGCAAATAATTATTTAAAAAATAACATTTTATACATAAAACAAATACATACACATAAAACAATTTATAAAATACACAAAAAGTTAGTAATCATTCTTTAAAGCATATATGCTTCAGTACGTGCTTTACCTTTATATTTAGTTAAGGCGTGCGTTGTCCGTTTATCATTAATTTCAAATTGATTTAAACTTAAACAAAATAATTTTCTAACCTGTGAAATGTAATCTCATTTGACATATTATATTTATGGGATGCACTTAAACATTTTTTTATAAAACAGGATGGCATTTTAACGCGTTCGTCGATTTAGAAAATAAAATCTACGCTCCGTTGTCTATCGTCAGGCGTCTAGCAACAGACTGAAGCGCGGCATAATTTTGCGAGGCGGCATAATTTTAGCGGAGCTACTTTTGTGTCGAACATTACTGCTCTATATATTTCTTACTCGTAGGTTTAAAGTATATTCAATAAAATGAAACTAAACAAAAAAGCTTATTAAAAACGAATGTAAACGTTGTAAACAATAACAAATTACGCAACGAACAGCATAATATTTAGATAACTTACATACAAACATGTGTCATTCTCTGTACTGTAGCGGCAAAGAATAGTAACTAATTAACTATTACGACGTAAAGAAACGACACTGACCTCCCCCCGCCAATTTAACGTCACCCGCAGATATTGGGTACGATGTAGAAGCGTTCCTGAGTTGCCACTCGCCGCGTGCACGCGGATTTTTCGATTTTGCTATCTTTTGTTGAATTTAACTTGCTTAATTCTGTCGTACCTGATAGCTATTTATAATAGACTTGGGCGATATAAATATTTTGAGATATTGAGTACGACGAGGGCTGGTATTATGACATATTGGTAACGTATCGGTGGCAAAATACTCGACGAGTATGGGCGACGTAATTCCATTGTAAGAGGACTCTATTACAAATATATGTAGACTTACGATCACATGAGATGTCTGATAAGTTTTAATTGTCATTTATTATTAAAGGTTCAATGTTCATATCTTTTATTTTTTACAGCGAAAATTGATAGAAATTGCTATAATTTCTAAAGATATTTTTTATAAAATGCAGTGTCATTAAAGATAATACCATAAATATTCACGATTCCAGGCTCAGAACTGATAAGTAAATGATAATGTTAAGATAATCGTTTAGAAAGTGTATTTAAAAAACGAATCAAGTTATTAATTATCCCAACAGAAATATGAAAAGCCTTTAGACGAAAAGATCGCCGTATTTAAAATCCATAAAGTAACAATTGTCCGAACGTCCGGTAGGCCATTCCATACAATTATTAACAATACCAAATATTTTGAATTTTACATACCAAATAGGTATATATTTTATCCAGAGATATCAAGTATTTTTAAATGTGACATAAATACCCCTCGCCTTTAATTTATAATAATTGAATATAATGACCCGTTATTGTGTTGTTTACGGGTGCTTAGAAAGCAATAAAATCAACAAGGATAGGAAATTTTTCTCTTCCGATGAAAGAAAATAAGACAACTGTATGTTTTTGTAAATGATTTTGTGTTATATTACTAACTTATTCAGTTAGTATATATCATTTTATGTCCACAAACATTCACTGAGCAATTTTAAATTTCAAACTGTTCTTAAAACTCATTGTTTTGTTGGAACGTCGATGTCTTTATAGAATGTATCCATATAGTGTCCGCTATTGGCTTATTATATTGTATATTAAAGGTCTAATCAAGTCAAAAGTACGATGAAGACAATATTTCAGTGTATCACGTTTATAAATAAGCAAAATATATTTTTATTTAAGCTTTTATTTCCTTTTTGTAAATCCATACTACGTACCTTTTTCAAATTCTATGTTAATATTATTATTATCAAACCACTTTCACACAATTTTATGTATAGTGTGAAATATTTAGTTACATATTTACATTTTTACAATTAGGTGATAATAAAAACACTCGCGCTAGTACAAAGGTACCGCGCCAGCGTGCTATAGAGACAGTCATACGATCGACGCTATTGGTTGGAAAGAGAAACAGCTATGTTACTGACGTATTAGCATCGACTCGCTCGATCAGCGCGATTGGTCACAATGATCGAGATAGATATGTAGTAATAGAAATATTCCTTACCTGCACGCTGCGGCAGCCCTACATTACTTTACGCACACACACAAACGGATACGGATATGCGAGTACGTATGCAATAGTGTAGGCAATTAAATCTGTTCGCTAGTATGGAGTATGGAGTGTCTGGGGTGTAGTAGCGGCTGCGTTAAACGTTGCTCAGATCCTTTATACAAAATATTTAAAAAAATAGTATCATTGATGAAAAGCAAAATTCACGATTTGTATGCCACGATGGGGCACAGCCCCGAATACAATGCAAACAAAATTAAATAAAACAGGTATTCGCAACAGAGATATTTTTCGGGTGTATTTTTTCTACATCTAATAGTTACTATTATAATATCGACATTTATTTATATTACTAAATATTTTCAGTAGAAATTATATTACGCAAAACTGTATATTCTTAAATGTTTGACTTAATGAAATTTAATGTAATCGACGCTAAATTAAAATTTATGGAACTATTCCGGGCACATATTTAAGCGATGGCAATTCTCGAACAGTCTGCGTGACACGATGAGCAAAAGACGAAGACGGAAGAATGCAATCTCTCTCGCTTTTTCCCACACGATCGCATTCAAGCTCGTTCTAATAACATATTTGTGGCCATTTATCAAAATATTACTTAAGGAATTAAGTTTAAAATATGGAAAGCGATGAATTAGGCTCCCCGCGCACTAAGCAGCCTGGCTGCGGCAGCCAGTTATAGCAGCCAATCCATGACTATTCGAGCTTCATCCGTCGAGCGATATGGACGTGGAAGAACTTATAATTATTGTCTTATATTATGTGTGAATATATATATTGTCTTATATTATGTATGTTGTGAACTTTGTGCCTTATATATTGTGTCGTGCCTTATATTATGTATGTTGTGAACTTATATTATGTGTAATAAAAGTCATTTTTTGAAAAAGTTAGGAACCCAAAATACGTCTGGCTGCTACAACTAGTACGCGGAGACTGACGGCAGCCACATACATTCGCCTACACACGCTCTGGCTGCGCGCAGCCAGCTGGCTGCCGTGCAAACAAGCGTGTTGTATTGGCTGCCGCAACCGAGAATTCGTGGCTGCCTAGTACGCGGGCTCCCATACAACGTCATTTGTTTTACTGGCTGCCACAGCCAGGCTGCGGCAGCCAGGCTGCCTAGTGCGCGGGGGGCCTTAGAGAAAAGTGGTTTTAAAGAATTGAGGGCTCATCGATCGGTTTTACACATAGAATTGATCTTGATTTATTTCTACATATAATGCAATATTATCAGTGAAACATAAACATTTTATGCTTCGTTCAAAATATTCATAACGACTTGGGTAATTGTGGTTGCAATCAATTTAAAGTTTTCTTGTTTTCCGTGTTTAATTTATTTTAGTTCTGATATATAATAATCTCAAACATCTAAACAAAAAAAAATTGGTTGTCTGTAAAGTCGGTTTACGGACGATAGTTTTACGTGATAACGTCATAAAGAAACATTGTTGAAAAATTGCATAGGTACTTTTATGAATTAAATTGAATTATTATCACTGAATTATTATTATTTTGCATAATACAAAGAAGGAGTTAATTGATAATTACAATTTTTTGGATAAATTAACATTTATTTACACTCGTTAATTCAAATATTTTTTTACTTAAATTATACAGATTAATTACAAGTAACAATGTGCTATTAACAATTTATTTACAACTTATACTTATTGTAGAAGTTCTCGAAGAAGGTCGCGTGGCGGCGTTCCAGTAGCAGAACTATTCGAACTCCTAGCTCTGACGTCACGCGAGAAGAGAGATAAATTCCGACGCTTGGGCCGATTGTGCCTCTCTGTCACTTGTTCCGCGCTCTCGCTTGCACGCTCAGGCTCAGGCGGAACGTGACATTTTTTCATGCGTGCAGCTGGTGTTAATCGATTTATAAGACGTTATCTCGTCAAAATAAAAAAAATATTAGCGTAGCTTTAAGATTATGGTAAATTAAATGTCATTAACGTGGAATTATTTGATAAAAACTATAATCGAAAGACTATACTGCAATTAGATAGTTTACGGACATCTGTTTTTCTCTACAATTCTCAGGTATGTATATAAATATAGAATATGAATGTTTTAAATTTTTAATAAAAACTGGAGCTGGTTGTCAAGTAGTAGTGCTATTGAAAAATATTTACTGACAGCAAATTAAACTTTTTAAAAGACAATGCTTCGTGAAGAAATTATTAATAGGTTTTTATTTATTTGACATTATACATAATGCTCTTACCTAATCACAAATCTTTTTTTTTTAAATTGCGGACGTAAATTTATTTGAAATGTCGATTACATTGGCACCAGTCAGTAACAGAAAAAAAAACAGCGCCACTAACTGTTGTTTCGTGTCCATTTTCACACACAGATGAACGGGCGAAACAAACTTCAAGAAGCAATTAAAATCGTTTTACTAAATTTCCTTTCCATCGAGTCTAAAGCTCAACATCCAGGGTTTTACAAGGAATGAGCTTACATAGTTTAATCATCATTCTGATCGTAGATAGTAGGAGCCGACAATACAAAACGAATATAGATATAGAAACTATATATCGTATCAATATCGTAAAACTATATATCGATCTGAACTGAAACCATATAAAAAAAGAAAATTGATTGCCAAACCGGTACCCATGGTCTTTTATGAACTGTCCATAAATACGACAAAAACAAAAACATTTAAAAAGTTTCTAATTACACGTTAATTTTCGTTATGAAGAAATGTTACGTAAATTTATTATCACACGTTTTTTTAACGATCCACCTCGAAGCACAATTTTAATTAAAACTAAAATGATCACCAGCGCTTCAAGAAATAAGGAACAGTGATACTGGATTGTAATTGCATCACCTACCGTGTCTATGTATTAATTTCTATTAGGTAGATAATTATAAAATACCTTCAAAATTTAGTAATCGATTAATGTAATTTTATTGCTAACTTATCACTTGAAGGCACTGAGTACCGTCGATGACCCTGGAGAATAATAATTTTCAAACTCCGCCCCTTACTTTTCCCGATAAGGGCGTACCACATCAAATGCTTGGCGTAACCGCGAACTAAATCAACCACGTCAATACAGTAACTCGCTTGCCGCATCGACTTTAAACGTTATTTAAGGGTATATTTCCATCTTAGACGAAAAACGTTTATTTTTGCAAAGTTTATTGTGTATATATATATATATATTATGTACAAGTAATTTATGCAGTCTTAAGCAAACAAGCAGGCTACAGAAAAGCAACTCAGCTATACGGTATTCCAAAGATCATATTGGAGCGTCACGTCGCCAAAATAAAGAAGGGCGAACTGTCTCTTAACTCAACACTGCGTAACTTCAAACCAGTGTTTTCCAAACAAAAAGAAGAGGAGCTTGTGAGCCATATTAAAGAAATGGAGAAACGTTTGTTTGAATTGACTACTGTCGTCCTACGAAAGCTAGCGTATCAGCTGGCGGAAAAAATGCTAAGACTCACAATTTTAACCGTGATAAAAAGATAGCTGGCGTAGAATGGTTAAAAGGATTCATGAAGCGTCGCTCGGATTTATCCATCCGAAAACAAGAAGCTACATCGGCAGCTTGAGCAATGGGCTGGCAGCCGGAACTTGCATGCCTCCCATGCTAATATTCCCTTGACAGAGAATTAAACAGAAGTTATTGGATCGAATTCCTCCAGGGATGACAGCAGAACGCAACGCTCGAGGCTGGATGACTACCGAGACGTTTATGACCTAGTTACAACAGTTCGTCAAATTTTTTGGTGCGTCAATAATTAAGCCTGTCTTGTTTCTTCTAGAAGGCCTTGAAACGCATACTCAAGATATGGAGGTTATTTAAATTGCACGCAAGGATGGTGTTGTAATGCTTTGCTTTACCCCCCACTGCACCTACAGGCTTCAACCCTTGACTGTTGGCTTTATGAAACCTTTGAATGTATATTATGACCAAGCTTGCTCTAACTGGTTAAGATCGCACCTGAGGCGAATAATTACCCCTTTTGAAATAAGCGACATCTTTGCTCATGTATATATTCAAGCTGCGACAATGTCTACAGTAATCAATGCAGTCAAAAAATGTGTCATATGGCTATCCAATCAAAACAACTTTACAGATTCAGATTTTTAGCTGCATCAACAACAGACGTACCGCTGATAAATGATGAACCTGAAACAGCTTCTTTAACTGCCGAAATCCGACAACAACTACCTCCCCTTGAAAAGGACTCTCTTGAACCATTTCTGCCTACAACTACGTCATCATTACATCAGAGAATTCCTATCTTAAAGACTTAGCCTGGACCATCTATACAACACGAAGATAGTATAATCCGATCACCGACCCGAAAAGTATGTCGTGATTTAACAACTTCCTTCGAAAATGCTTTTCCCAAGGACATTTTCGCGATCCCAACAGTCGAACAAAAAAGTCAAACAAGGAAAAATTATCGCAGAGGCAAAACTGTTGTTCTCACTTCAACCCCTTACAAAAACAAGTTAGAAGAACGACAACAGCTTAAACCGACAAAGAAGTACTCAAATCCAGATGATCCCCGATTGAAGAAAAACGCAAAGAAACAGAAGATCCATAAATTTCACTCTGATGTAGAAAATATAGACGAAAATACGTTATGCCTGTATTGCGTTGATGTGAACCACATATATTTGAAGACTACGGAGCGTTGGGTGACCTTCCAGCTATATGGACGTTGGTATCATGTAGCCTGTGCTGGTGTGGACGGAAAAAATAAAGAAGAAATCCAGATTTGTTCATACTGCGAAGCAAAATAACCATGTACCCCGTACTGTCCTAATTGGGTACTCTATCTAATTGGGTACTCTATACTTCTCCTGCACCACGGGGTTTTCATGACGGTTTAGTAAATTTAAAATGAAAACGTTATTAGATTAGTTACCAAATTCTATGCCAAATGATAATTTAATATGTAACCAAAGTGTTGTGATTAGTTTAAATTAATAAATATATATTTTTTTACTTTTATTGTCAATTTCCCTTGACTAATCATAGGGGAAGGGGTGGGGAGAGGTGTCATAACTATGACTATGACTAGTCCTGTTTTTAACACAAAATATTAAAACCAAAATAACATTTCAGAATAATATTTGATTATTCAAAGTTGGAACAAAAAACGTCTAAAAGAAATCATTACGTAGCAATTATTCCAGAGATTGATGGGTTCATTGCTTTGAGACGACCCTGAAGTCCTCTTTGTGTTACAGTCAAAGCACGTGCACCGTCCGTGCTACACACAATTATCGTACACAACGATTCCACTTAATATAAACTTTAAATATCCCTTCCCCCCTAGTACAGGGCTATTGAAAGAGCTAAAAATATTCTCTGATACTGTTGGTAAGTTCATAACGGACAAATGCAAGCAAATTCGCATCATTACAAATATCACTGCTCTCAACTAATTGTTTAGCATAATATCGGCTTTCTCTTACGTTCGCAATCAACTGTTCTTTGTTATTTTCTGACATGTCATCAATTATTTTTTACCGTATTATTAGATAAGGATATTATACTAAACTCCTTTGCAGCTTTATCTCCCAACATAGCAGAAATCATAATTTTAGCGGCCGGTAATATAAGTTCCTCGGCCATGGTATGAGGTTTACCACGTTTTCCAACCAATAATGATACTTGATAGGAAGTTACATGCAATATTTCCTAATAAATACAATATTTCCAGTATTTGTTCTAATTCAGTAAGCCTTCAGCTTGAAATCTTCTTAGATTTGAGAGAATATTCACTGTATTTCGCTTCTAAATGACGTCTAAATTGGGCTGGTTTCTTAGACTCGTTCGATAAAACTTCAAAACATAAAACGCATTGAGTTGTCTTTCTTTGGCGTTTACAACGGTATTCGTGAAACCAAAAGTTAACTAATCTTCTGCAAACTTGTGGACACTTTGGTTTCACAATTTCATGACACTCACCATATGAGGTACGTGAAGGGCCGGGTCATTTGAGTCAACTGATAATGACTCATTACGTTTTAACCAGCGTTCCATAGTTTCTAATATAGTACTGACCACTAACTAGTTACATTCGTACAATCAAATTACACGCGGGCGAGTTTTAATAAGAGAAACAATTGACAGAACTTATTACGAACAAACGCGTCGTGCGGAGAAAAGAGACAGGCAGGGAATGAGTGATGCATCCCGCACCCAGGCCGCGTGCGAAGATTCGCTTGCCACAGCGCAGTGGACGCCGCGCGGCTTTGCTTTGTCTGTACGTTCCCGCCAAACACTTGGTCACGCCAAGTGTTTGATAGTGTTTGTATTTTTATCATTTTTATTTTATCCGTGGACCCCCTGAGATTGGGACCCCAGGTGGAGAAAAGCCGGCTCATTATAGATTTTGCTCAAACTTAGTGAGAACCTTCTTTAGCGTCCTAAAGTATATCCAGCGTCATTTAATTTCCACATGCACCAGTCCTCGCTTATCCGAATTAATACATTTAAAAAAAGTCATTTCTATACTTAAATATTTTTAGCTGTAAACATTGTTCTGTTAAAGCTATCTACATGATTGAGATGAAATTTTTAAGCTGAAAAATAGTAGTTTTTGTGTACAAAATTTAAATTCACACAATTAATACCCCTGAAAAATAACACGGTGCTGAAAATACTATATTTAACTGATCTTTCGTCGTCCTTTTTAATTGGCTCCAGTGTCTCGGCTGTCCAATATAAACGGCTAATATTTCTCAAAGATCAAGTGCACATATCGTAGAAGAAATAAATTCCACAGTTTACTCGTTCAGCGCACTCTTGGTAAAAAAATCTGTGATTCTTTGAAAAATCGCATTGTTTTGGATATAATAATGTTAATGTGTTGGCTACGAGATACAAAATATGAAATTTGCATTATATTTAGCGCCTACTTTGAACTTCAAAAATCTGTAATGCTCGTTTTGTTATTTTTCATCTTTTGTACATTTTCAGGAGGTTTAAAAGAGACAAAAACACAGTCATTTATTTATTTTTAAAATTAAACTAAATAACGTTAGTAAAAATAACACTGTTAACAAATGGTAGCAAATTCCATTTCAATGAATGAATTTGTCGCCGCTGGTCATCGACGTTTGCTATAAATTCCTCACTTTTATTGAACTGAGCCATTATACCTATACCTATGCCCATTGAATTTTCAAGTTGCAGATCGAATCTTTAAGAATTTACTTTAAAACATAGAAAATACCTTCAGCATCACACTCCTGTAAATCAGCAATGTCTAGATATGGAGATACTATTTTTGGTGCACTTTACTGTAATAAATTATGATCAAACCTAAGTATTAATGTAAAGCAATACTTATCTGTAGATTCATCTATTAGTAGGCTGATGGTTGATCTTTAAAATCGGTTTCAGAATGTCGGTAAAATACGATGCTAACACATTGTTTAAGCGAGATACACTTGGTCCGGTACAGTTTTATATTTGTCTGTATCTTTATCATGTCTATGATTAATTACTTCTTAATGCAACCCTGGCTTCTTCCATATTTTATTTCCAAGGGGTTCTGGTTTAAATGATAGCTTAGGCTGCATGGTTATAACCTGTACAATTTAATGAAAATATTGTAATATAAATAAATATAAATATTCATTATAGTAATTAAGTAAATATATATAAGAATTAATAAGAATTATTAAGTAAATATATATAAGATTTGTAGAACCGAAATATCAAGCGCCTGACGCGCGAAGTACGCACAATACGCTGTGTTTCGGGTGTTCATATGAAATTGTATGAATTTATAATTATATAATAAACAAACAAACTTGGGCTTAATATAAAGTAGTCGAAATCTGTTTGGTACATTACCTTTCTATTTAGTCCATGCTTTTTAGACATTCGATGGGATTTCAAATCCTCTTGTGACTTCTTAAAAGGGTACCACAAAATTTACATTTCGGTACTTGACTAGTTGTACTAAGATCACTTGAAGCCAATCTTTAAAATTGGGCCTTGAAGCCAAAAATTCCGAAATTTTTGACTCTATTGTGGTTTCGGCACGGTAATGATCGGCACGAGTTCTGAACTCGTGAAAAGAATACGATACACGGACTCCGACTGAGTTTAGAGTATTATAAATTACTACTAAGAAATATTCTACGGGGAAATCCCGGATAGTATAGCGAGCGAAATTAATTGTCTAACATAATACGTAAGTATTGTCTACCCAGTAAAAGTGAATACCCATGAAACATCAAAGTGGATTATTGGTCAGGAGATTCCACTTACTGAAACTGATTTATAGAAAAATTATCAGGATCCACTGAAATCGAATTATGGAAAAATCACTCGAAAAAAACATCGGCCACTAAAATCAATATTTCTCCACTAAAATGGAGGTTTTAGTGGAAAATCCACTAAGTTGGCAACACTGATAATAGCGTTAGAACAGGAGCGTTCTTATAATTTGACACCGTCAGACGTTTGTGAAATCTAATTCTAATATCTATTAACATTACTACTTAAAAAAATTAGATAAGATAAATACTATTTTATTCAAATGACGGGTTCAATTAGAATGGATTCATTTACAAAATAATCAATTACCAACGTTTTAAGGGCGTGTTTACATTTTTGTTTATTCTAAACTCTGGGAATAAGTAGTATGATGATTTTTATATAGAAAAATAGATCAAACCTTCATCTATAATCCGCGTTGATTAGTTTTTATTGATTTCATATATTTATTTCACAAAATATCGGCTTTTTGAAACTCATTCCTCGTCGAAATTGTTAAAAAAAAATATACTTTAATTTTAAATACGAAAAAAAACAGTCAAATGCTCATTTCCTCGTATTTAGTTTGTATAGAAAACAATTTAGAGTCTCGCAATAATAAAAGAGACAAATCAAAATATTTAGTCAACGAAAATATAGTTTCAATCTTCCATCAACTTTGTAACGTACCCTTACAAAGTTACAAAACATCGGCTAGTCATTATGCGCCGAGATGCGTTCGTGGCTGGTTGTGAGTACCAGCCACTTCGGATAAACCAATTTCCCGATCTCAGCTATACTATTAATGTAATTATAGTTAGATTGACCATTCATAACCAAGATAAAGAAATTAATATATTTCAAATATTTCCATTTAAATTCCTGGCATACAACTCTTTTTCATATCGACTCTAGCGGCCTTAGCAATAAACAAAGATTAAAAAATAATCCACTGCTAAACCAAAGAGTAGTCGAAAACTTGAGCAATAAACTGCATTTAACTTAATTAACGGAATAACGGCCTTTGAAACGTTTCTCTATCGCTACTCTCTCGAGGAAGTTTTACGTGTTCAATTCAATTATCATATTTTAACAATGTAATATCTTAATATATCAAAACTATAATATTAGTCACGTGCCTTGACAGGGTAAAATCTGTATCTAAATCTCGATCCCTTAAATGAAAATATGCATAGGTGGAACCGCTGGCAAACACAAATCATTGATAAAACATTGTAAATACATATCTCACACTATCAAGTTTATTGAAAGCGGGTTCCTAGTATAGTAAATCTGTGGTAAGCAGTAATTTAAAAACAAATTAAATTACAAATGTGTAAAATAAATTAAAAGAACTAAACAACAATTATATTAATCTAGTGAATGCAGAGGACTTACGTTTCAAATCTTCTGTCTATGTATTGACAACTAAATGTGTTACGAAAAGTAATAATGATGCGACTTAATCCACAGGATGCTCTAAAAATATCATGGGTAAATTAAAGAAGGACATAGTTCATGATCCCAGATAGAAACCTCTATTTTGTTTTCATTTGAACCAAAATCTTCAAACAAGTTAAAGTCTGCAACAAGGCGAACACCGAAGAAAATAATAGACAAAAAATAGTAGGGAAGCAAACCAACATGCCATTCTATGCATGATGCTGTACTAAAACACAAAGAATTTTGAAGATTCATCATATACATCACAAACTTTTCACTCACAAATAAATGAAACTACGTGATGTAATATTATTTCTACTTTCTTTAAGTTCTTTACCACGACCTAGGTTTCGTTGTATTACATCTTCAGGTGGCCTATTAGCAAAGATCCTGAAGATGTAATACAACGAAACCTAGGTCGCGGTAAAGAACTTAATAATACTACACCACGTAGTTTCATTTAATTGTGAATAATGTATTTCTACAAAACTAACGCCAAATATATTCAAAACTTTTCACTATTAAAGTGGCATTATATATGACAAAAAGTGTAGTTTTGAACTAATATCAAATTCAATGCAATAGTTTAACTAAACCTAATATGATTAGTTTACGTTATTTTATTACATTTAATTGTTATACTATTTTCGTCTTTAACAAAATAAAATATTTTTGCTTCTAATCACGTCTCTCACATCTGTCCATTATTAAAACCTTACAGAATCTACATATTTAGGTCTTGTCCATAACAACAACCAAGTAGATGTTTCATTAAATATTTTTTTCTTAATTTCCCTATACACTTAATCATTGGCGTGCGTTCAATTTACAATTTTCCATATTTAAGCCCCATTGCGAAATATTAGATAAGCTTCAAAGCGATGTGCAAATGTGCGCCTCTCTAATTTTGCAGATGTGAATCTGAAATATTCGAAAAAATTGATATACAGGGATTTGATTAGAAATATCAATTCGATTAAATTGTATTAACAATTTCAAGAGTCTAGACAACTACGGAACGCTACTTTTTCGATTTCAGAACACGCACTTGGCCAGTTTATATATTCCTGGCTCAAAAACTGCTTAACCTGTAAGATTTATGCCATCTTTTCTCATAATCATCAAAATTGCTTTGAAGATGTAGCATGAATATGTAGAAATATGAGTAGTTCTATAAATACTTTTATATAAAGAGTGTACTCTGTAATAACCACAAAGTCCTAGCAACTACAAATCTGCATATCATGGGAACAAGAAAGTTTTTATACAAATATGTTCAAATAGCCATAATGAAAATCGGTAAGTCAAATATGACTTTATAAACCAAATATCGTGATGAAATGGACATAGCCTGACGAGTTTGAGCTGTCTACTAAAGCTCAAAGTAACACTTTAAAAAAACGAGTGTGCTTTAAACCACACGACTGAAGTAAAACTTCAAATTCACAAAATATGAACTTTAAAATGAATTTACTATTTTATTGACTTTAAACGTAGAATATTTAATGTATTGAAAAGAATAATAATTTATAAAATTGTTCAAGAACGAAATGAAATTACAAAATAATCAAAAAATCACCGTCCGCCTAACGCTAGCAAACTCGCATATATATATATATATATATATATATATATATATATATATATATATATATATATATATATCTATATATATATATATATATATATATATGTATATATATATATATGTATATATATATATATATATATATATATATATATATATATATATATATATATATATTTCATGCACTGGCTATGAGAGGAAGAGAGAAAGAAAATGTGTGCACGCACCTCTCTCTCTTGTCCCTACAGTAATATACGAAACGTAACTCTCTCTCTTTCTGTCTTCACTAACTTATATCTCCCTCTCATCTTCCGTTCGCCTCGCCCGATCACACTTTAACGCTCTCGTCACGCATTCACCAGCTTACTCCCCAAGTCAAGCGTGCATAAACAAGTTTTACTTCAAAAATGTTATATTACATGGAATAAACATAACGGTATGTTTGGGCCCACTTCATTTCCTTCGGTTTTCGTAACATTGTACCTACTAGATTATGATTTAAATATTTTGTAACCAGAAGTTTGAAGAATATTAGTTTAAAAAATCACTACATGAACTTTACAATTCTTTGCATTTTACATAAAAGTTAACCAGATGCTTTCATAATATCCTTACATTTATTATACTTATCAGTTATGGCAATATACAACATTTAAGTCGTATTTATGCTAAATATATATGAAATTTATCATTTCCAAATAAAAAGTTTATTCTATTTGAATGGGAATAATTTTTAAGGTTTATTCTACACTACGAATCTCGACTTCTTATGCACGCTACAATAAATAATTAAACGACCCAATTATCTATCGGTAAATGGATATCTATATGATTTACGCACAAATGGAAGGCCTGGTATGTCAAGATGGTAAAAAGTGGTATAGCAGATTATGGTGGTATGACACAATTAATTTACTGATGTTTTACTTTTATAATATCCATTTGGGTCATTAAATTTTTAGTGTATATGTAATTTGGATATGGAGTTTTTATTGAAAAATGTAAATAAATACTTGAAGTTGACGAAAGAGAATAACCAACATAGGAAAAGAAGAGGAACTTAAGTTATTTTAGGAGCAAG
This sequence comes from Druceiella hillmani, assembly GCA_039881145.1. NCBI lineage: Eukaryota > Metazoa > Arthropoda > Insecta > Lepidoptera > Hepialidae > Druceiella > Druceiella hillmani. The sequence continues at coordinate 15,038,173 of JAYKKI010000011.1, read as the reverse complement.
TACATGACAATATAAAAATGCGAAATAGAAGACTGTAATTTTTTTCCTCCTATTAAAATCCGAGGTGCTAAACAATAATCATTGTTTGTTTTAAAAAAATTATAATAAAAGTACTTCATTGATCATGAAAAATAGCGCGCCACATCAAATGATTCTGGATATTATTCAGTTTATCACTAGTATGTAATACTTCATATACATGAGAGTATTTTTGAAACTATCGATATTATTCAGTTAACATTGTGCAATCGTTCCCAATGTTTTTCCTTTATATGTCTTTTGACTTTCCGTAAGCCGCTGATTTAGTCAAATTCAAATATTGAATATATTTGGCGTTAATTTTGTAGAAATTCATTATTCACAATTAAATGAAACTACGTGATGTAGTATTATTTCTACTTTCTTTAAGTTCTTTACCACGACCTAGGTTTCGTTGTATTACAACATCTTCAGGTGGGCTATCAGCAAAGATGGTCTTTGCTAATAGCCCACCTGCAGATGTTGTTATATAACAAAACCTAGGTCGTGGTAAAGACCTTAAAGAAAGTAGGAATAATACTACATCACGTAGTTTCATTTAATTGTCAAATTCAAATATTACTTATTTTAGTTCAAAGACTAAAATAAAAAATATAACTATCAGAATAATCTGATGGTCTCTAAACAACGAGATTTCGTTTTGGAAAGTTAATCTCGAACGTAATTATCCCGAAATAACATATAATGTTATGTAGACGTACATTACATACAAAAGCATGAATGGGATTAAAGGGTCACTCCCTTTAATTTCTGTCGCTAGTTTATATTGCGAAAAATACGTCTTGATTACTTTGCAACTTTGCTTAGTTATTTCCATTGTGTACTTTTTGATTCAAATAAGAATTTTCCCGGAGGAATGAAATTAGCCCATGAAATTTCTCGGTCAGCCAACTATATCTGTGTAAAAATCATGGCAATCGGTTACTCCATTCTGACGTGAAAGAACAACAAACAAACACACTTTCACATTTATAATATTAATTAGAATTATATTACTTAGGATGATATTTACCGGCTTAGAAAGTAGCTTATGTCCATAACCTGTCCAAACATCACCCTGATCCGGTACTTCAACGCGAAATAAAAGAAGCATACATAAACAATATACTTTCGAATTTTTAATTGTTGGAATTGCTATATTAGTTACGATAGGATTTCCCGGGTTGCAAAGTAGCCGAAGCCATTCCTGACCTGTCAACTACCTCTGCGCAGAAAATCAGGTCGAGCTGTTCCTCTATTGCGACGTGAAAGCAAAACAAACCACTACACTTTGTGTTGGGATTGTTATATTACTTACCATGATATTTTCAGAGTTGGAAAGTAGCTTATGCCATTTTCTGGTCCGCCAACTATTTCTGTGCAAAAAATCACGCCAATCTATTGCTCCATTGCGACTTGAAAGAAGGACTAACAAATTTACTTCCTGATTTTGAAATTTTGTGATGGCTATATTAGTTAGGATGAAATTTTCCGGATTAGAAAGTAACCTATGTTCCAACTATCTTTGTGCAGAAAGTCACGTCGATCTATTTTTCCATTGCGACGTGAAAGGAGAACAAACACACTTTCGAAATTGTAATATTTGTTGGTATTGCTGTATTAATAGGTTAAGATTTCCTGGATTGGAAAGAATCCTATGTCATTTTCCGGTTCACTAGTTATCTATGTGCAGAAAATCAGATTAATTCTTTATCCCATTGTAGCGTGAAAAAAGGGCAAACAGACACATAGATGAATTTATAATATTTGTTTTGATTGTTATATTAGTTACCATGATATTTGCCGACTTAGAAAGTGGCTTATGTTATTTTCTGGTCCGTCAACTATTTCAGTATGGAAAATCACGCCAATCTATTGCTCCATTAAGACTAGAAAGAAGGACAAACAAATATACTTCCTAGTTTTGAAATGTGATAGCTATATTAGTTAGGATGATCTCATTCTTCCGAGTTGGAAAGTAGCCTATGTTAATTCATGATCCGCCAACTATCTTTATGCAGAAAGCCGCGTCACACAAATACGAATTGATATAAAACAAACAAATCAAAATGTAAAAAAATTTAATAAGCAGAAAGCGTCGCGTAAAAAAGTTTATAGACACACACCAGAACGGTTAATTTAAAAAAAAGACAAACCCAAAACATCCAAGATTTAGGAAGCAAAATGGATTACCTAAAAAAAATATAAATGCAAACACGAATTGATATACAAAAAAAACAAACCAAAATATCCAAAAACTGAGTACGTAAAAAGCGAACCTTTTTTACCATAGAGAAAGTTTTTAAATAAATACACGAATGAATAATTTACAAAAAAACAAATTGAAGACATCCAAAATTTAGTAAGCAAAAAGGAATATGTAAAAAAATACAAATACAAACACAAATTGATACAAAAAAAAACAAAATGTCCAAAAATTTAATAAGCAAAAGGATTGCATAAAGAAATTTTATAAATACAAACACCAATTGGTAATTAAAAAAACCTAAAACATCCAAAATTTAGTAAGCGGAAAGGATTATGTAAAAAAAATATAAATACAAACAGGAATTGATATAACAAAAACCAACCAAAGAAATCCAAAAACTGAATAAGAAAAAAGGTTGCGTAAAAAAGTTTATAAATAAAAACACAAACCGTTAATTAAAAAAATTAACCCAAAACATTCAAAACTGTGTAAGTAAAAAGGATTATGAGAAAAATTATAAATTGGTTTTATAATTTTTTCTCATAATCCTTTTGACATAAACGCAAATTGATATAAAAAAAACAAACTCCAAACATCCAAAAATTTAATAGGTAAGCAGGCGAAAAAAGTTTACAAATACAAACACTAAATAACATAAAAAAAGACAAACCCATAATATCCAAAAGTGAGAAAAAAATTCAATTATGTAAAAAAAAAGATTAAACCATATTTCTGCGTAAATAAATGTATGAACATTTTTTATATTAAATAATCGTGAGCTAAAATATATATTCAGAAATACACGACGTATTTCAAAATATATATTGCATTCAAAATATAGGTGTCTCGTGAGGAGTGGACCAACGAAATGTTGGTGATAGAGGGGGTTATTACACAATAAGTTGTATTATTCTAGGCCTAATAGTTTTAGAGATACCATTTTTTATTTTTTTTAAATGTTTATTACTGTGCATGAAAAAAAATTTATTGGGTTTTATTACTATCTCTGTTTTTTCCATGACCAAGATCTTTAAGAGAACATTCATCTTCTAAGTAAAGTGTTATTCATTAGTTATTATTGGTAACATAAAACGCTGAAACATGTGAATTTTTTCAATTACAAAACATAAACAATGCCAGTATAAAAAAAACGTATGGGAACCTTGTAGAACTTTATTTCAAAAACATCTACAATTCACACAGATTCCAAAAACGTAACATTGTTACAATTAATTCTTGCTTTATTGAAAAATACTTGCTTTATTGAAATAACTCCGCATTTGCAGAAATGCTTACATCAAAACTACCGCTTAGCAGAATTGTTTCGCTTTCTCTTTCTCACTTGTATGGTCTTTTTATTGTTCTCGTCCATCAAACGACCCCTTTACTCCTTCCCTCAGCAACTTCGCTTCCTCGGTAGAGGTGTGCCGTATGTATCTTTGTTGTGATTGGAACATTTGAATCTGGATCATTGAAATGTTCCGGAACAGTGATACGTTTCATTTCGGAATATTTGGAACTTGACTTTCAGTGTTCCGAAAGGAACAGATATGAAATAAATGTTTGTATTTACATTGCTATAATGTATCGACGGTGTTTGCGGCGGGAATTTCGAATTTATCTTTGTTGTGATTTCAACGTTGAAATATTTAATTTTAAATTTTACGGTCCCGACAGAATTTGATAAAAATTAATATTTTTATACCACTATTATTATGTGGATGTATAAATATTGGTTTTAGGCATCAGTCTGACGATGTTGATGGTTAAACTTTCAAATTTGTTATTTCTTTTTAGAATTGCCATAGTAAAAATTTTAAAATAAAAATATTGTTACATATACTAAGAACATTTGTATCTAAATAAGTAAAACCTCACACACCACTTATGTGCACTAGGTGTAATATGGACTGGGTGCATTGATTGGTAATCTGCAATCATATATGTTCTTAATTTGAATTTATTTTCCTTTAATATTAATTTTTCATGGATATTTTAGATTTAAACCACAATTTTAACAACATATTCTTATTTTTAGTGACCATTCTTTGGTTATAGTTTAAAAACCCTTGTATTCCGTACGCACATATTTATTTTGTTTTAAAAGTACTTACAAATCACATTAATGTCTGTATAATTCATACAACGCAAAAAATAACATTTTTGTAATAAACATTTATTTTGATTATCGTATTAATTATTCACGATCACGTGAACGTACTAATAGAGTCACATTCACGAAACGGGTAACGAAAACTAATTACGATAAAATGGCTGCTACCAATGTAGTAAAGGTGGAAATCATTAAAGGTTTGTTCTAAACCCCTGCCCCCCCCCCCCCCTCTTGTCTTATCATCATTTAGTTTGTTTTTGTGATAACGATGATTTGTGCCATTTCTCTTAAATACTAAGCAGAAATAAAATATGTATAAATAATGAACAGTAAGTATGACTGTTCAATAAATAATAAAATTATAGTATATTGTTCTAAAAGTATAGTAGTATAATGTAATAAACTCGATGATATACAATTACTTCATGGCTACTTCATGGCTATAAATACAATACTTCAATAGCGGCTATGTAAAAACGTGACCATGTTACTCTGATTAATGCACCCCTACTCCAAATTCAGTATATTGGAATAGTGCATCTGGTAGAATCATGCACTATTACACACGTGCCTAACAAAAATGAGAGGTTTATAAAACAGTCATTTCAAAAATTATTACCTCATAACACAACCTGGATACTCTAAATCCCCCATATCTTCTGCTTTTCCTTTGTGTTAATTCCTTCACCAACCGATAGAATGGCGCCCTCGGTATATCGCCGCGAAAGGATTTAGCTCGTCGCATGGGCCGTGCAGAAGGCACATTATGGCCAGCACCAGACGTACTTGGCAATTCGTAATTCACCGATGTCCGATTAGCGGCCGAAGAAGGGAGTGGATCCTCTACTAAGAAACTTCTCCTCAAACCCTTGGTATTTGTCGTCAGTATTAAAGGGTACTCTTTAATAGCAGCAGACGGCGTCGATTTATTTATTTTCCCACTCGACGGACGAGAATTAGGATTATGGAAAAAATATGTGTACTTCCCGGTTGTTAGATCCAAATAAGGCATCACGTAAAGAAACTTGAACTTGGGTATCAAGAAAACTTTACACCCTAATAGGGTACAGTAGATTTGAAGCGGTTAATTAAGTTACATAACTTTAAGTGTAAAAATAATAGATCGGACGAAAGTGACAATTATATGACAATTACAAACATTTTTTTATCGTCTTGTGACTATTACTGCGTTACCAGTACTCTACGTCAATTGGGTATTTGACTAAATTTTTTTTATTTCATTAATCATAATTTCAAGGTACAAGCCGATGAAGAGTGAACATTTTTTTTAATTATCTTAAAAATGAACCGAGTTATAAAAGTTTATTTTATTTTTTTTTTATTTTAAAAGTTTATTATTTCAGAATGAGTCAACTACCGTATTCTTGAAAAATAAATATTAGATAAACTTATAATAAAACTCATACCGTAATTGAGAACAATAAATGAGAATTTTTTTAATTTCACAATTATTGGAGTCTACACATTACTATGTAGTGTTTAGGAATAAATGTCTACGATTGACTACGAGTAACGTAAAGATTAGTGTAGTTACTATTCGATAGCAGTAGCAGGATCTTTATGCAAGTATGTAGATATATATATATATACACACACACACATATATATATATATATATATATATATATATATATATATATATATATATATATATATATATAATCAGCGGATAAGCAAAATATTCAATTTTATTCATCAAATAAAAATAGCAATAACATCTTACTGTAAGTTCACAAAATGGGCGCAACTCTTACAAAGATCATTATAGTATACTCTCTTTGTTGAGTGGGTGTATTCAAGTAATATAAATGTAGATAAAATAAATAATATGTTGTATTTTTATAATTATCAGATCAAAATCAAAATGCTTACGTACATCAAAATAACAAAATAATCCGGTAGTTGACTAATTCCAAATTTTGTTGTTTTTCGTAGAATATTGTTAAATATAAGTTAATTAAGAACCAGTCTTGAAAAAAATTCAAAAATTGATTGAAAAATAAGCCAGTTGTAGGCTTCTAAATTTGAAGATACGGATAGAGTTGGGTATATCTCTGTCTCTTTTCCTCTCGTAGAATATAATGTACGATATTAAAAATGACCTCACAACACAGTATTACCGTCCTTCTCTAAAGGTTAAATTTAAACTTTTATAACACGGTCAATTTTTAAGATTATTAAAAAAAAATCGCTCTTCATCAGCTTGTACCTTGAAATTATGATTAATGAAATAAAAAAAAATTAATCAAATACCCAATTATGTATGTTTATAAAATAATTATTTAAACAAACAATTAGTTTTATTCTTATTGTACTATTAATACTCGCTTTGCCTTTGAGGGACGGCCACATTTTATGTTTCCCCTATGGGAATACTTTTAGCTTCAGGCGGAAGCATTGTATACTTCAAGCGAATCGCCAAACCACTCACGTGCTTGCATATATAGAAATTTAAAAAAAGCTGAACAATCACATCTTCCCTTTCTCCATCTATTTATCTCAACGGGTAGTAAGACAAGCCAATTACTGAAATTTTGGTTCATAAAATCATGAAAACTCTCCCACTGTGCATCATAATTTTCACAATTAGTTGCTTGACCAGCAGGAGTTTGGTAGTAATTTTAGTTGTCATCTTTATGCACTACAGTCACCTCTGTAGATATTTTTGCCCACTGGTAAGCATGTGTCCAGTCCTTGGAAAAAGGGTATTTTGGCAACATAATTGTCTTCTGGATTAGTAATATATTTATTGCTTCCCATTTCTTTTGCAACCACCAAAAACCTGGACAGATGGAAACGTTCCCGAAGGGTATCGCTATCCTTTATTACTCTGTTAAAAGATTTCAGAGCATTGTTGGTTGATGGAGAATTTGGAGCCGCGCCCAAGAACTAATTGCGATTTTGTACTAACCGCTGTGCCTTAAAATTACAAATTCAGTCTGATCTTTATATTTTTGCAGAAAAGCTTCAGAAGCTGTATCAAATATATTCTTGTCTATTATAGAGTGTAATGTGTCAACATCATTCAGGATGTTATTGCGCAGTTCCTTGTTTTTTATCCTTTCTACCCTCTCTTGAATTTTTCTCTTTGCGTGTACCAACACATGCTCACTACCACATTTTGCCCAAAGACTTCAAGAAATGTATTTTCGATACTTTTAGCAGCATCGCAAACTAAAACTTTTGGATTCCATGAACTTTTAAAGATTTCTTGTATTTAGTTCTTAAGTCCTTGGAACATCAATTTGAAATCTTTTTATTCATTGCTTGATACCGTTAAACAAATAGGGTGGAAATTTCAGTTTTTATCAGTGGTTCCGCATACAGGAAAACCAATACAGGAAACCCTGCCAATTTTGTACGTAACATCAGCGTGAACAACGCTGCAATTTCATTTAAATATTTTGTTGGTATAACAAAGCGTGGCATAACAAAATGAGGGCATTAAACAAGCAATTGCGTTCTAAATCAACTGGAAATGGTTACCTGTGCTACAATGAAGGTTTGGTTTGTATTCCAATACTTTGAATGGTTTCATGTATATGTACTCCTTCAAGTTACCACATAAGAAAGTTGTGGTGACGTCAAATTGAAGTATTTATAAATTTTGCTCGGCGGCTAAGAACTATAATAAGTGCATAGAATCATACCTGTTCCTAAGGCAAAATGTTTCGTCAGGTCTTAGGTTTGTGTATACCCTTTTGCACAAAGGTGAAATGTATAACGTGAACCCGTTGGCTCTTTCTTGATGTGGAACATCCATTTGCATCCTATTGATTTAGCATATTGAGCCCAAATTACAAATGTCCATATCTTGTTTAGATTATAGGTTTTCAATTTTTTGATTGGTTTTTCTCGCCTTTTGAAGTCAGTCGATTTTATTGTTTCTTCATAATTAAAAGTTGTGAAGTATCTTTATAGCGCTATATAATTTTTTTTCAGATTTCTCAAACTCACAGTTGAAAAATTGCGGGAAGGGATGACAAATAGCATGCCACTTTAAAGTAAACCGCTATAAAGAAAAAAAAATAAGCTATAAAGAAAAAAATGGTAAACGCAACCTCAGTTTTATTGCCCATGCAAATAAAAATTAACCACCACTATTTGTAAAATATTTGTAAATCGTTTTACTTCGCAATGATCAACGACAATGAGATGGTTAAAATTAACTAATTTTGTGATTGTTATTACGTCGATATTTCTTACTGTATTTTCATAATTCTCACATCGTACTAAGATACATCTTTTTTTCTAGTTTCAATAATATAATAGAAAATGCTCAATCTAATCGACCACTGAACATTTCAAAAACGCTGAATATAAATATTAGTCCTTAGGTTCTTAGTAAAATGGCAATGAAACATGTAAGTATATAAGTTCATTGGAAGTTTTGAAAACTTTATAAATTTATTGAGCATATTTGAATGAGAGTATTTAGTTGATATGCATTCTTGACCATAAACACTCTACCTTGCTTTTATTGATGTTATTAAATAAACGACAAATATATTGGATGCGATAGCCTAACTGTTAAAGCCCTCAGGCTTATCTTAGATATTGTAATATCATTACTGACATATTTAACACCTCTCTTATAACTGCTACTTTCCCTTCTGACTGGAAGAAAGCATATGTAATACCCTTACCAAAAACGCTGTCATCTGCACATCCTAAAGACTTCCGACCCGTTTCCATACTACCACTTCTATCGGAAGTCTTTTAGTCCATGCCCAACTTCTTCAATATCTTAACGTTTGCAAACATCTAAATCCACTTCAATTTGGTTTCAAAACTGGCCATAGTACCTTAACAGAGTTAGTGAAAATAACATATGATATACGTTTAGCCATGAATGACACTCGACTCACAATACTTGTACTCTTTGACTTCAACAGTGCGTTAATTTCCGTTGACTTTGATATGCTAACTTGTCTGAAATCTTTGAATTTATTTCAACGCCCATCAGAATGGTTTAGCTCATATCTATATGGACGTCGGCAATCTCGGAAGTCTTCAAATGCATTCGCTGAATGGACGAACATATCAGCTGATGCGCCTCAAGGAGGATCCTTTCTCCACTCCTTTTTTCAATATTCATTGATGGGGGTGTTGAGAATATACATAGTAATTATCACTTTTACACTAATGATTTACAAATATATGCTCATACTAATGTAAACTCCCCAGCAACTGTTATCAATACCCTTAACGAAGGCCTCGATTCAATCGGTTAGTGGAATCATATAGTGGCTCTGTTAGTTAATCCAATAAGTTCAAGCTATAATAATTGGTATCAAAAGACTGATTTCTAAAATTAGGCTATCATATTTGCCGTATCTAATATTAAATGACACACCAATTCCATTTACGTCAACTGTTAAAGACTTCTGATCGGTCTGCTGATCGATCAAAATCTTAGCTGGCAACCTCAATTAAAAGATGTTAATCGTCGTATCTTCAGCAGAATGCACTACCTCAAGCATTTTCAAAATTCTCCGGACTTTCAATCCAAAACCCACCTCTGTCATACACTCTTATTGCCACTGCTTGCCTAAAGAGATGTATGCTATCCAGACCTTGCTGAGTATCGAAAATTAGAACGCCTAAAAAATTTATGCATCGGCTTTGTTTTTGATTACTAAAAATATGATCTTGTACCTCAATTCAGAGCACAACTTAAGTAGACTGAAGTCCGTAATCGGCGCAATCTTCACATTCTTACACTTCTCTATAATATTTTGAATAATGCTGCTTATCCAACTTATCTTAGAAGCAGATTTAGTTACTTGTCTGCACACATTATAGGGTAGCTCTGAAAACCAACTCAGTCTCCTTTTTCCCAAACATTTAACCACCTTTTATGAAAAGTCCTTCGCTGTCCAGGCTATAAGACCTTGGAATCAACTAGATCCGGATATCAGGAACTCGTCCTCCTTAAGTGTATTCGACGATCGTCTGAAAAAATCCTTCCACTCATAATTTCTCAGTCATGCCGTTCCTAATTCCATATTGTTCCCCATTTTTCTTGTTCCCAACCATGTCAAAATTTATAATTAAATATTTTCTCTTGTCTTTTTTTTATTATTGACATGTAACTTAGTTTTGCTTATTTACATGTTATGACATTTTTTGTTAATTGTTATATCCTAAGTTTCGTTTTCTTTTTTTATTATTAATATATTTTACAGTCATCCATATTACAAAATACTTATATTTAATCAATGGGGTTGACTGGAACGTATAGCTCATGTAGCAATAAGTCCGCAAAATGTATATATTATACGTATGTTAAAGTATGAATAAATAAATAAATAAATATACGTATCTTAAAACAATAAATATATGATTGTATGTAAATTAATATTAAAAATTAAGCAAAAGAAAGTATCTAAATCCGTATGGGTCTTCGGCGCCGAATTGAAAAACTCACTGGAGAACTTCACACAATGTTGATTCATATTTGAGAAACATTAAATGTAACATAGGGTGAATACAGGATACCTACATTGAAATAAATCTCAACACTGGAGGGTTACCGATATAAGGATTGACTTTTCGAAATTTTACGAATTGCATGGTTAAGAGCAAGTCTTTTTTTAAACAAAAAATTGGTGTCGGCTATTATCTACTCATAATATGAAATTGGAAATAATTCGTTATAATTATTTTGTTTACTTTCTCCAACAAGACAATGCAAATATCCTCCCGAAACCAAAGAGGACGTTTATATCAGTATTGAAACGAATATTTTATACCGATTTTTTAATAAATCAATCGTGAGCCACTTTATGTACTTATATGTCTTTAGTATGAAGTAAGTTAAAACCCGATTAAAAACTTAAGAAGAAAAAATGGGATAAGTTTTCTTTAAATTATCATATTAGCTGTGGAATTAAAAGAAAGGTTAAGTTCCAAGTTGTTTATCTAGATGGAATTAGAATAAAGTTGAAATTTAAAAGGTACCTATAAATATTATTAGTACTTACCCTAACTTTTATATTTTATCTGGACGAGTTTTTAAAATTAATTAAAACCAAAAGGATTTTAATAAAGAATAAAGAATAAAAGCAGGAACAAAAGTTTTATATCAGTTTTAACCTGGTACATTAAATAGGTTTCGAGTTAGATCGGTATCAAAAGTGGATTAAAACGTTTCGTGTAATAGCGCTCGTCCAGAGTGAGGGCTAGCGCGGCGGCGACGACGGGCGCGAAAAATCAAATATATGAAATCATCCAGTGACGGCCTTATGTACTGGTACTGTGTACTCCACTCATTACGGCTATACAGACAAGGGCTGCCAGTAGAACCAACTTTTTTGACAGGGAACCCTGTCTTACATGGTCGGTATGCGACCGGAACACTCTTACCACGAGCGACCCCGAAAGTGTGAGTACGGCGATAGCTTGCCATTCAGTCTCTCGCAGGCCGAGAACCACGCCGCATGTGTCTATCGATAGAGGACAGATGCGCAATTACCTAAAAAATTGAAATTATATCCGGTGGTGATGTCATAAGTTATGAGTCACCGCATATGAGTTTGTTTTGGACAAACATTTCTTGCGAAACAAATTTTAAACGCTTATAACTTTGCAACAAATTATGATACAGTTTTAAGTGAATTAGTGTATTATATATAGTGTCGTTGGGTAGTACCTGAAATAGTGAATCTTTGGTAGAAACAATTTATAAATATTTCGTTATCTTTGGAAACTACGAGCCGCTGAAGTTTGGTAAGCAGCAATGGCGCCCACGTGTTTCGTTTATTGTCATAAAGTAACATTGTGTCACGAAATTAAAAAAAAAAATTAGAGATTTTTTTTTATTAGTATTATTACATAACATTCTTGCCGAATTTATAGACAATGTACTACCATACCTAGAGAATGTACTATTGTCTCATTATTTTATTCAACATTACTATCCAGCACCATTTAATCATTCAACAGTCAATAAGCTTAGTTTTTTATTACTACAAAGGTTTTTTTTACATAGCAATAGTAGATTCAACCGAAAGTAGTAGACCTTAGTTCTACTTAAGCCAAAGTCCGGAAAAATATTTAGAAATTCAATATTTAGAAATTATTTGCAGGAAGTAATTCGGCAATTTTGAGTTTCACTCGCTGGATCATTTTACTTGCTGCCTTGCTTGAGCAATCACCCAACTTATAATTTTATTGGTATGTACTGCTGAGCGTAAAATATTGTGGACGCCTATTGCTGAAAACATGCTCCTCTAGTACTGACTATGATTTATCAATTCTACATTACAGTATTTACATTTTGCAACAATACAACTACACACAATTTTCTACATTACAGTTTTGTTTTGCTGGCTGATCTTCTCAAAACATTAGAAACAGTAATAGATTTTTTATCACAAATTTATCCATTCTTTACCACTGCAACAAATACAAATGTATTATACCAATGTTACATCCTATTATACAATCTGGAAGCCCTGATACTGATAGGTCTAGCTACCGTTTACCGGCGGAAGTAACAAAACAGTTTTATTTTGTCGCTCGGGAAAAGCGCGTCTTGAAATGTCTATTAATACGGAGGAATTTATAAGTTCGATGCAATCTAAAACGGCAATATGGCAAAGTAAATATCCCCATCATTTAAATTGTATAATAACGAGAAAATAGCGGAATGAATAAAAAAAAAACAATTTCATGGAGTGAAGGTAAATTCATATTTCTTTATTTAATTACAATCTTTGATATTGTTTACAGAAGTAATTGGTGATTTTTTATGCGAATGTTATCTCTTCTTCCATTCCTCGATTCGGGTCGATATTCATTCTTTGGCGGACACATTACACTTTGGGCATCCAGATCAAGTTCGCCGTTCAATAGGATGCTATGTTTAATTCTTACCTCAAAGTTATGAACAATTTCTCTTGAGTACTGATACTTTTGCGAAAATTTGTTTGATGATTTTCTGGTCTCTGGAAAAACTCTCAGTTTTTCGTATAAAGTGTCGAATTTGCCATTTATTTCTCTAGTTTTGTTTATTACGTGTGTACCATCTCGTGCATTTAACACTTCCAAATGCAGTATTGAATTATCGAATAACATTAGCAAATCCTCGTCCATGGTTTGCAATGCCCGGAAACACGCTACTCGCTACAACTCGCGACGCACTGCCTCAGTGAAATAAAATACTTTTGCCTATATCGAATAAATTTGGCGTTAATTTTGTAGAAATTCATTATAATTAAATTTATCTCAACTAAATGAAACTACGTGAGTAGTATTATTTCTACTTTATTTAAATTCTTTAACAGGACCTAGGTTTCGTTGTATGACAACATCTTCAGGTGAGTAATCTGTATAGATCTTCTTGGCTGTGGTTCCCGCGCTTAAGTCAATCTAACACGTTCTCTGTGGAAACGAACACGTTCCGCCGAAGTCAAAGCGAAACATCGAGGACCAGAATCTCTCTCTCGCCCGAGCTTTTGCACGCCAGTTTTGTACGTTACGTGCCACACTCGTTGGCGCCATATTAGAACAGTCGTTAAATTGCTCCAAAGAACATCACTTTTTTTTTAAATTCTGTAATTTATAATGGTCACAAGTATGAGTTGTATGTATCACACCTATTATAACGTCGTGAGCTCTGGTCAAACGCGACCACTCCCGCTGAATCGATCAATGTACTGCTGATTAATCACTAATTAAACACAGCGCGTGATGGTAAATTTAGTTCCGAATGAGTCGTACTGCACGCGACTGCAGCGCCAGTTACGCCAGCCACATATACACTATCGAGTTTTGGCTTCTATCCTCTAAAGTATGGTTCTAAAATAATGCCGGTAGATACTTCCAAAATTATAAGTGATCTTGCCATAACATATTTCTTTACATATGGTTTTTGCAAGAAACCCCCCCCCCCTCACCCCTCTGACCGAAATGAAAGATATTTAACGTCAAAAACATAACAAGCACTTAGGTAGACGTATGTAAGATGATATACAGGATACACAGGTATGTCAACTTACATACGTCGACCTAAGACTCATTTCATTAACATCTCCCGCTGTGAGACAACATATTAGTACGTATTTCGTCTTACACAATAGTAATTATCTAAACATAATTCGTAGGTAAATTGTTTCATTCTTGCAGATATGCCTCCGCATAGTGTATGGCACTAATATTGTACTGGAATATTGTAGACACTTCACCAAAATGTTCTTTTGGCCTAGATTGGCTAAATAATTCATTGCAGTAAATGCAACCAGGATTACTTTCCTCTCCGTCTTCATTGACCTCCTAACATCACAAGCCTCGTACTCCTCGACATAGTAAAAAATAACACGTTTTTTTGCTTTCGACTTAGCTTCGATTTGCTTTTACAAACTCAGGCTCCTCATCGTCATTGCTCAAAATAAATTGCTTCATCTGCTTTAGAATTTTGAAGGATTTGCGATATTTCTTGTCTTTTTTCTGCTGCACTTGTGCTTTAATTTCATTCATATATGAACTTTCCGTGTGTACTTCGATCCATCCACATTTCTGTTTACTCTTGTCTTTGCTGTAGAGGCAGCTTTCGATAGTAATTAAACTTCTTTAAGTATGCACCTATTTGTCTGCGAAAGTGTTTGACAAGTTGAAAACTGATTGCTGCCTGACAGTAGTCCTTTATCGTCACAGACAGTTTGTGTAACAATTGTATCTGCTATCTGGTCTTGATAATTATTGTCCAGATTAGTGGTGGTATCCATCTATTCGTCAGCATCAACAGATTCTCTGGAGTCAGACTCTTCGTCATCTAACTGGGACCGAGAAGAACTACTGGCAACCGACCAATTATTATTCAGTTCGTTTTTAGTAAATTTCCTAGGCAAATACATGTCATCTGGGAAAACGTGTCGATTAAAGGGATAGATCTTTTCTCGAAACCACCCGTAATATTCCTGACTGAAGCTGCATTTTCATAGGCCTGTCCAAAAATTTTAGCAAATTGATATAAACCTACAGTTTCGTCAGGATAGTTTTTCATCTAGCGGTCATAATATGTCTAACGTGTGCGCTAAAAGTTATTAAAAAAAATAAATTTAAATACTTAATATTTCCCTGTAAACAACATACTTTTCCTTTTTATCCGGTTAACGAATCACAAGATTATCAGGTGACCTGACTCTTGAGCATGCCGCATAAAATTGATCAAAAGAGAAAAAGTCACTTCTCTGATACGCACCAGCCACTTTGAAACTTTTTACTTATGCTATATTAATAGTCATAGCATACAAGCTCTCGCAGAAAATTATTAATGTTTGAATTCAAAGTGGTTGTCCAAAGGAAGTACTTGAGATGAATACGTTTTCTCCTTCATATTTGCCAGTGAAAATCGTTATTTCAATTACGTTTTTGTGTAGAGCTTTTACCTGTAGCCTGGTACGTTTACATAGTTTTGGAGGGTCTTAATTTGCGCAATAGCATATTGGTATGATCTTAAGACATAGTATATGTGGGGGTGCTCCGGGTGGATTCAGTGTACGCAGAAGCTTCATATGGAGATAAAGGATGCTGTTCTAATGAACAGCATCCTCTATCTCCTTTCCTGTCGGCAGCTTCACAAGCACAAATTTGTTGGTACTATTGCCAGACTCGTTTGTTGGAGTAAGAATAGCCTACTCCAGCCTGTTGAATGTTGAAATATATTCTGTCAGTTAATTTGATCTAATTTTCCAAGATATAGCAAAGATCACTTGGAATATTAATTCTTCCTTTTACTTCCGGAATCTTTCCGTCACCAATATCAATTAATAATTTTGAAAATTCTGCTGCTCTTAAGTCACATAGATACACATGTTGACTCCCAATGATAAGGCTTTGAAATCAGGCCACAAAATTGAAAACTTTAGACAGGTTTTAATTACAAGTCATACAACACACATGGCTTGTCTAAAGTTACCAGCCAAAAAACAGTTATTGCACCTTTAAAATAGTTAGACTCCAATGTTTTGCTCAACGCTTCAACATCCATAATTTAATATATACGGTGTCAGAGACTAAGTGCCGGACAAAGAAAGACGCTATTCGATAACTACAAAGGAATAAAACGTCATTAAAATAAAACATGCCCTTTTTCTAATTGAGTGCAAAAAATATGACACGTATCTCTTTTTAACACAACTAATACTAGATTCAAACCCAGGTAGCTAGATGTTTTCACAGCTCTTCGCGGGTGACGCTGAATAATGTATGAATATTACTTTAAATTTTTGGAAAAAAGTCAGCTTTTAAATTTTATTTTAACGATAATCAAGTATTTTGCAATCAACGAATAACGTCTTTCTTTGTACGACACTTATTCCCAGACGCCAGGTATAGATAATTTTAGCTTTTTTCACCCTGTGTGAAGACATAACAAAGTGCAAATTTAGAATGATTCAGGTTAAGATTTAATTTAAAAGCAGAGTAAGCCGTTTTGTCTCCATCAATAAAAGTAGCTGAAATTCCTGAGCAAACAACGGCCATAGCGATACATCTCTTACTTCTGACTTTGGCAAGTAGGGGAAAGCGGAGTACAGTGAATCACTTTTTTAGAGACGACCTAAAACAGTAAATAGAGGATTAATTACAATTTTTAGCTTGATTGATAGCATGAGATGTTGACTACCAACATTCATCTCAATTTTGGCAAAATCATTAATAGTTTTTCAGTACCAAGAATTCTTTAAAAAAGTGGGAATTGATCCACTGTGTCCCGCATCTGGGTTACGCTAGATCTACTTATGGGGTACTATGAATCAGAGCGGGCACAGTGAACCAACACATGAAATTACCATAGAATTGGTAGCGTAATCGAAATCAACGGCATCTGATGGGAATTGACAATTGCGGTTCAAGATTTGCGATACTGGCCGCATCATCTACAGAAATTTTGATAACTGAAATGCTTTTATTCCACGGCTGGTTAATAAATACATTCTCATCAGCTTCAGCTGATGAGAACACTTCAGCAGTGTCTCCTGTGAGAATAGATGGAGAAGGTGTTCTTGTGCGGATTTCATGTTCAAGTAGAGCAACACGTTGCGAAATTTCTCTATTCGTCACTTCACTTGGAGCAAGATCTTCGTCATTGAATATATCCCTATCAAAGTGAAATATTCCTGTGCATTGGAATGCGCTGCAAATGTTAGCTGGGATCATAGATTTCATTTGTGCCTACTTAACGTACTGTGCAACCTCGTAAATTGAAAACAATTTTCCAGGATTTCGCATCATTCAACTGTTATTATCAGGGTTATAAGCCGTCTTAAAAATCGCAACATCTAATGGTTGCAGTTTCTCTATTGAGTGAAGAGGAACTGTAAGGATGGTAACACCATTTTCTTTAGCTAAATTGATTGTTTCTATGTAAATGTGTCCATGATTAGTAGTGATGGATTTTCTTTGCTACTTTGAGTATGGTCAATGTAGTGCTAAATAGTTTTTACAAATAGCGAGCTGTTCGTACAGCCTGATGGATTAGCAAGACCTAAAGTTCCTGTTGGAGCTCTGAAAAGTGTTTCTTAAAATGGACACATGGGAAAATCATCACGAGTGGAAGAGCATTACCTAGTGCATTAACTATATAGCAAGTTGTTATAAGTGTCCCTTTTTAACCATTTGTGACCTTACTCACTTGCGTTTGCCCTCTAACAGCTAACACTTTACTCGGTTTTTGGACCGCCATTATCAGAGTTCCGAGGTTATCAAAAAATCGGTTCTCGTTATATCTATTAAATACAGTACTCTACTGAGGCTACAGACCTCAAGTGTTCGGAAACTCACAAGTGTATGACGTTTTTGAAAGCCATAATACCACTCCATTCCTGCTAGCTGTACGTCATGCCACTTTTGTGGTATTTTAATATTTTTAGTGACGGCCGTCTCATATGCAAGCTGTCTAAACTTTGTTGGAGTTAGACCATAGAACATTTGACTACATGCGATAATATACTCAACTAGTGACTGTTCTTGCTCCTCGGTGAAGATTTTGTTGATTCCATAATTAGGTGTGAGTCGACTGTGATTACCACTTCCTGTCACTTTTTTAAAATACCTCTAAATAAGTATTAAATGGCGCGATTCATCTATAGTCTACGGGTGAGTAGCTAATAGACTAAGTGATATACGTGTTGATCCACTATATACTACGATCCGCTGTACCCCGCCTTTCTCTAACAGGTTGATCAAAAATGTTTTGCCAGTGCCAAAAGGAGCCTCAAGAAAAAATAACTAAATAGAATTCAAAAGCAGTTCTATTATACTAGGCATAATAGAAATACTTTTGAATTCAATTTAAGATTCCATCATAGATTTGTTTATACCAAATTTAAAGTTTGCAAGTATTATATGTCCAGAGATAGTGCCATCAACTTATTCCACCAACCACCCCTACTCACCACTTAGGGGCTAATCGGTAAAATCTGTGGATATCTATGTCATATGAAAAATATACATGCCAAATTTCATGCTTGTAGATCTTATAGGAGAGATAGCGACTCGTTCCACCAACCAACCCTCATTTACCCTCTTACAAACTGATTTCAATAAAATCTATTCTTGGTTGGGGTCTATGTCTGGCAAAGAACATCATGTCAAATTTCAAGGTATACCATAATACTCCTGTATATCATAACCTCAATTTTTTTCATTTTCTTTAATTATAGCTAGCTTCTCAGTTAATTTTTGTTTTATTGTATAGTTCATTTTATTGATATTATGGAATGTGACCAAGATCAACTCAAAGTTCAAAGCTCAGCTCATAACAGAATAATCATGCCGAATCAAATACAAAGCCTTTCATCTTTAGTCCCAAAACACAAAGCGCAGTGACAATGCAAGAGGCCGCATCAATGGTGCAAAATCCTCCTTCATCAATTTTACAACAACCTTCTGTAACTTAAACTCAAAAAGCCTCATCAATTGTGTCTACAAATGAATCGGTGTGTCCAAGATTCTGATCAGTAAGGCCAACATTTAAATCTCAGTCATTGATCTATTCCATCACAATACAACTCATTTAGTTCTAGTCCTGATTCAAGATATCTATCGAAGTCACCAACTTTTAGAACCTATTCAACTTCACCATTCTGTGAAAACGAGTCTACCGATACATCACAAAAAAAATCTCATTCAATCACACCAAGGCACCATATATTCTTCCACAATACAAATTATTTTGCATTAGTCCTGATACTACTTTGACTCCTGTAGAAAACAGCTCATTTTGCAGTAGTGCTAATAATACTTAGACTCCAGATGGAACAGAATCTTGCCCAATCACACCAGCTAGTAACGATTCAGATTATTTTGAGTCTAATTTATCTGAAACTACCACTAATGCTTTCTCATCTGAAGCAGAAGCTAAGTACCATCAACGGCATTCAATGGTAGAAAACAATGATTTAAAATTGATACAAAACATAAGTTACTGCTAAATTTCGGTAAAACACATTTATCAAAAAGCGGAAAACAACATCCGGAAAAAGAATTAAGTCAGCTTGTAAGAATGGTAAACTGAAATGTAATACTAAAATTAGTGCAGCAGATAGAAAGTACATTTTAAAGTCGTTTGGAATCTGGGAGATCATCAAAAACAGTGGTCTTTCATAGGGAAATATGCAAAACGTTTTTCTAAAATACGAAGTACGACAGACAGAGATTCTAAACGCAAATTTAGTTTGAATTATTTTTTAACTAAACTAACAAATAATGGCAGTGCTGAGGTGATTAAGATTTGTAAATTAATGTTCAAAAACACACTGTTTATAAGTAATCAGTGTATTCAAAGTGCAGTTGATAAATACAACAAAACAACAGGAACCAGCGAATGTGTTCGAAGAAGTGTACACTCTAATAAAACAAAAGTGTTAACAGATGAAGTTAAGAAAAGTGAATGCGATCATGTTACATCCTTTTGTCCCAGAGTCTCACTATACTAGAAACAATTCAAACAGAACATACCTCCATAGTAATCTTACATTTACTACTATGTTCAAAATTGGGCTACAGAAAATAAGGTATGGGAAAAGTCAACTACTTAGCAACAGTATCAAGATACTATAAATTCTGAAATTAATGTTGGATTCTGAATGCCCAAAAAAGATCAATGTTACGTTTGTATCTCTATCAAAAATAATCCCAATCCATTTGACAGCATACGAGATAAAATTCATATAGCACTTACAGGATAAACAAATATCCAGATCTTTAAAAGCAGAACACAAAAAGCATGCCTTGGCAAAACCTAATGCAATAGTCGCTGCCACTTCGACTTTCAAAAAATTTTGTCAGCACCTCACGGAGAAACGAAAACTATCTGTTTTTAATTTTACAGTGTTCGATATGGGGAATAAGCTAACAAAGTGTTGCATGTGGGACGAGACGGAAGCTAAGCGAGGTTCTGACGAGATGGTAAACTGTCTGTTTCACTTCATTAAAAATAAATCTGAACAGGGCATTAAGGATATCCGGTTATGTTCTTACAACTGTGGTGGTCAGAATAGAAATTGCATAGTATATTTAATGTATTTGTACGCTTCTATAAAACTTAATGTCAAAATTTGCCACAAATACTTAGAAAAAGGACACATGCAACAAGAAGCGGAGCGTAAAGTTAAAAAACTGCTATATTAATTATTTTATATGGTAGTATAGATTATTTTGTTATAAAGTTGTTTTAATAATATTACCCTGTTTGTATGGTTAATTAAACCTTTATTGAAGTTGATTTTTCGAAAATTTTAATAAACTCTTTTGAATACCTACTAAAACTTGTGCAATGTTTGTCGTAATTAATATTCTCTTGGTTGTAGAAGGTTTTCCATTTTATTTCTACTTACTCGCCGTTTTAAACTACTACTAACAGCTTGGTCTTAAAAGAAAACAGACATGTGGCAGTTATCTTTATTGATTCCAGATGTGGTCCAACGTATACAAAGACATCTAGATTTTTGCTTGAAAATATATATAGTTTGGATTTCAGATCACACTGCCTTTGCTTTAATGAGGTAAAAATTCCATTACACATAAAGTTAAGCTTAAAATTAACAGTTTCAGCCTTGTTAAGGTTCAAAGTAAATGCAGACATGTGGCAGTTGACTCTATGGTACAATTATTTGAACGATGTAGAAAAAGATAACTTTAATATTTCCAAAAATAAAATGAAATAAACGATTTAGCTTATCTTGCATTATAAAGCATGAAATAAGAAGTATTGAATAAAATTTTAAACAGATTCCTTCAAAACATAACAATACCAGAGATATATACTTTTTCCATTCAAAACGTTCTCTTGAAATCCTACTGATTTGTAGATGTCCGTGTTTACTTTGCTGCTTTGTTAATTCTTAGTTACATTTTAATTTCTTAGTTATATTTTAAATTTATATAACATATTTTCATTAATTTAATTAAGAATAAAAATTTTAATGATAATAATATTTATTGTTAAATTTAATTGTTTATTTTTTTATAACATAATTCATCCTTTTTATATATGATAATATATATATATATATTATATATATTTTTTTTTATATATACTTTGCATGGAAATTAAATCAATTTTTTTGATACGTTAGTTATGACTGAAAATTATTTCAGTTAAATATATCATCTGTAATGTGTTTCTTTTTATGTAATATACATAAAAGATATATACGTAATGAATTCATATTATAAAAAAACTACATACAAAGGGTGATTGTTATAAATATAATAAAAAAAGAAAAAAGGACCATAAATTAAAAATTTACAGACAGTGACTACAATTGGTCTGTTTACTTGCATGCCTGTCTCTGACTTTTATCATCTTTTGATTTTCTTACGTTTTTTTTACCAAACAATAGTTTTTCCGAAAATTAAGAGATATGGTTATTTACGTTATAATCTAATAGGATGACCACAAATTATGGTATATTTTCAGTATTGTTGAACAGCATATTAGAATATATGCATGAAATATAAAAATATTAAATATGTGATTTTATGAAGAAGTTGTTTACTTAAGCAGAGTAGTAGCACTGCCATCTAGTGACATCATAAAAAAGTTTTACAAAGTTTTTTCCACAAGCAAGATTTTATGGTTTTACATTTTTTCTACGAAGTGTAAGCCTTATGTTTTCAAAGTGAAAACTATCCTGTATTTTAACCGTTTTAGTACCATGGTTTTTTACTCATATCTAAGTAAAAATACCAAAGAAATCTTTTGTTTTTGATGTCATTTAACCTTGTCTCTAAAAAAAATTGTATCTCTTCCAAAAATTATCCAATTTTAATAATTTTTTCGGTCTTTTCTTAATAAAAACTTGTACAAGGATAATATAATACAAAGAAAATTATGGAAATATATACAGTGAACAAAAATTATAACAAAAACTGAAATCAAGGTCACATCGTATTTTTACAGTCCGGTACATCCTCTGTATCAGCAAAATAATTGTTATTGTCACTATTATCACTATCACTCAAAATTTGCATTACGCCAAATTGTGAGCGCACCACAATGTGACTCCCACTATCACTTTCTTCACTTGAAAAAACGATCATTTTCACTCGAATTATTTTCGTATTCCGACATTATGGGTTAAAAATTTTGTTTTCCTGGATCCTTTTTATATTGTAATTACTAGTAATATTATAATTTGAACTTTATGTAACACGTAGAATGATAAAAAATTAAAAAACTTGGTTATGTTATGAGGATGCGATAAATAATATTAATGTAAAAAAGTGGTTATGTTATGAGGATGCGATAAAAAATATTAATGTAAAAAAGTGGTTATGTTATGAGGATGCGATAAAAAATATTAATGTAAAAAAGTGGTTATTTTATGAGGATGCGATAAAAAATATTAATGTATAAAAGTGGTTATGTTATGAGGATGCGATAAAAAATATTAATGTAAAAAAGTGGTTATGTTATGAGGATGCGATAAAAAATATTAATGTAAAAAAGTGGTTATTTTATGAGGATGCGATAAAAAATATTAATGTAAAAAAGTGGTTATGTTATGAGGATGCGATAAAAAATATTAATGTATAAAAGTGGTTATGTTATGAGGATGCAATAAAAAATATTAATGTATAAAAGTGGTTATGTTATGAGGATGCGATTAAAAATATTAATGTATAAAAGTGGTTATGTTATGAGGATGCGATAAAAAATATTAATGTATAAAAGTGGTTATGTTATGAGGATGCGATAAAAATATGAATGTAAAAAAGTGGTTATATTATGAGGATGCAATAAAAAATATTAATGTATAAAAGTGGTTATGTTACGAGGATGCGATAAAAATTATTAATGTATAAAAGTGGTTATGTTACGAGGATGCGATAAAAAATATTAATGTAAAAAAGTGGTTATGTTATGAGGATGCGGTAAAAAATATTAATGTAAAAAAGTGGTTATTTTATGAGGATGCGATAAAAAAATTAATGTATAAAAGTGGTTATGTTATGAGGATGCAATAAAAAATATTAATGTATAAAAGTGGTTATGAGGATGCGATAAAAAATATTAATGTAAAAAAGTGGTTATGTTATGAGGATGCGATAAAAAATATTAATGTATAAAAGTGGTTATGTTATGAGGATGCAATAAAAAATATTAATGTATAAAAGTGGTTATGTTATGAGGATGCGATAAAAATGATTAATGTATAAAAGTGGTTATGTTATGAGGATGCGATAAAAAATATTAATGTATAAAAGTGGTTATGTTATGAGGTTGCAATAAAAATATGAATGTAAAAAAGTGGTTATATTATGAGGATGCAATAAAAAATATTAATGTATAAAAGTGGTTATGTTACGAGGATGCGATAAAAAATATTAATGTATAAAAGTGGTTATGTTACGAGGATGCGATAAAAATATTAATGTAAAAAAGTGGTTATGTCATGAGGATGCGATAAAAAATATTAATATATAAAAGTGGTTATGTTACGAAGATGCGATAAAAAATATTAATGTATAAAAGTGGTTATGTTACGAGGATGCGATAAAAAATATTAATGTATAAAAGTGGTTATGTTATGAGGATGCGATAAAAAAATATTAATGTATAAAAGTGGTTATGTTATTAGGAATATGAATAAGTTTAGAAAAATTAATACTGTTTAGATTTTCGAAAGAGTTTATTTTAATGTATTATTTACCTACTTTTTGTAAACAAAAGATATTGATGAAATATATTCTAATAACATAATTCTATAATATTTATCTGCTCTCTATGGCAAATAAACTGGCATTCGGACATCTATTGAAATATACAAGTACAACACACACACTATATTGAGTCACTATATGTCAGTTTGATCAGCTATAATATTTATACTAAATAGCTAGAAAATATCTATACGAACTAGCCACCATTGCACGTTGACAGAATTATGCCTGTTTTTTGTAAATGAAACTAAAAACATCTTGATTTTATCTAAACAAGAAATTAAAAATATTAAAATTGTTAAATACAATACTAGAGTAACAAAAATGGTATTTAGACTAGTATACATAAAATATGGCGATATGTATTCATAAAATTTGTTCATAAAATATGGCAATAAAAGTTTAAAAAAAAATTCGACATGGAATTAAATGACCTTAAAATAATACCATAATAGGTATTGGTTAATATTATATCCACATACGAGTACTTTTTTATAGATATAAGTAAGATAGATTGCGTTATTGCATATCACAATAACTTCGTAATATTTTTATGATTAATGATTGTAGAATTTTTCTGAACATTTATTATATATAGCAAAGATATTGTGATAATCCTTATATTTGATTTGATATATATATATATATATATATATATATATATATATAAATTCATTATAATTAAAATATTTCCTTACAGTAAATAAAGCATTGAATGAGTTTGCTCATATCTATCACGAGTATATACTCTGTAGACTAGAATAAATTATAATAGAAATTGTCTAATTTTATGGATATAACATTACTCAAATAACAATTATTTCAACTGAAATATTGTTATCTATGACAATAAACCAACTTGTTTACAGATCACTCCTGTCAACTTGAAGATGCATTTTCAAATGTTCATCAAATGACATATCGATGGGAAGTTGTGACTGTGCATTTTCATCAATCCTCACAGAGTCCTCTGTATCGCTGACATATCCTGGCTGACCTGTGTAGTGTGTTGGATGTATGAGTAATGGATGGGCAGACAACGCTACTAGGTTTCGACGAGGGAATTGCTGTTTCCAAGTGTCACTGAAATAAATATATAATTTAGATACAGTGTAAACTATTAAAGCTACAGATATTTAGAAACATTGTAAACTATTAAAGCTACAGATATTTAGAAACATTGTAAACTATTAAAGCTACAGATATTTAGAAACATTGTAAACTATTAAAACTTAGGAATACGCCTTGAAAAAACTAGTGGGGTAAGTGTAAATAAGTGGGAATATTAAGTGTATACTAAGATATATTTACATAAGATATGTATGTACATAAAATTTGTTTTGTGTTGTATACTAACATATGTTACCATATGGTTTACTACTTCCTAAATATATAAATATTTCGTCAATATTCTTGGTGGTAAAGCTAGATACAGCAACAGCCCTAGTATAGTGTGAGCGCTGCGACCACAGCGGACGACATATTAGGGAGGCTGCCCCGAAATTTCTAAAAATTACTTATCTTCATCATACATTTTGAAATCTCTATTATTTATATTGAAATTTGTTTCATTATTTAAATTTATAAAAGAGATTTCAATTCTCTATCAATTGAGCTATAGAAATTTTTTTATTTACAATAAAAATAGATAAAACATTCATTCTATACCGCTCATTAAATTGAAGAGAACAATCTCTATTCTTTGTTTTTATCAAAAACAAAAAAAAATTATTAACCTTTTAATTTTTTTCATCGAAATAAGTCAAATGATACGAATTCAAAATTATGTTCATACCTTACGTAACAGTATTTTACATGTCTCAGATACGTACATATGTATACATACGTGGTTTTACAGGGAAAAAAATCATGTAGCCATCTTCGAAAACACTATCTAGAGCACAAAACTTAAAATAAAACGAAAAAAGGAATGCGGAGGAAGGAAAAAAGGAAGAACGGAAAAAGGAAAATCGGAATCATCATCAGAACTTCAGCATGCAATGGACAAGACCAATTTCATCAAATTTCTCAAAATTCGTGAATATGACAACTGGTGAAGGTGATGTACAAGATTTAACTGTACCTGGAACATCATCTAGAGTACGGTATGCCATCATCTTTCCAAAATACAAATTATGATATTTCGAAATGGTCACTTAATGTCTTGACTAAAAAATGTAAAATAATTATTCCCGTGGATTTCGAAATGAGCAAGGAAAACTGTTCAAAAAGAATGATGCACATCCCTTTTTGTAATATAAAACAGAGAAACTTTTAAAAGAAGGTTTTACTCTAAAATGCAAATAGAGTGTATTGTTTTTGCTGCTATTTATCTTACAGCAGCAATTACCAACTCGCCTCAAAATTTACAAAGTATCCTCAGATCACCGACTTATTATGCATATATGGATAGAAATCATAGATTAGATTGAAACGCTTGAGTAGAATACACAAACGTTTATAAAAACAGATTGAAGACGGAAATATCCTCAAACGGATGACATCTATAGTATTCTTTTCATCGGCCAAAAGTTCATCATAGGGAGCTCTGTATCTGAAAATTTACACTCTTAATAACGGCTACTTCCTAAGGTTATCATTTGTACTAAACCAAAGCAAAGAACAGTTGTACTAAATGAAAGTTTGAAAAGTATTACGCAGCAATACTCTCTTTCAATTGATACAGTAGACGACAAATAATTATATAAACAAATTGATGCTACAGATATACCAAAATATAAATGCAGCTCATTTGACGACAAATAATTATATAAACAAATTGTTGCTACAGATATACCAAAATATAAATGCAGCTCATTTGACGACAAATAATTATATAAACAAATTGATGCTACAGATATACCAAAATTTAAATGCAGCTGCAGCAGATATTTCAATTCTTATCAAAAGTAGATATTTCAATTTTAACAAATAAAAATAATTTTGAAACTTACTTAGGATGCTGATCAAACATAATTGGCAAGTACTCATCGACTGGCAAAACATGCTGTAATGGCTGTGCGCGAAGCAATTTACGTGCGCCACGTACACTTAAAATATAGCCGAGCGTCCAGTACGAGTAGCTCGGACGTCTCAGGTGATCCGTAACAAACTCCTCTGATGAACTTGAAAGAATTTTCCGCCCAAGGTACCTATATGGAAAAATATTTGTGAAAATTATAACACCAGAACTGCCAGCAGAATAGTAATAATGACAGTGAACAATTTTTTTTGTTTGTTGCTAAAATATTACTGATGAGCGTGCCCCAAATGTTACTTTATGGACGAAGTCAAAGGGGTGAGCTTTTTGATTTGAATAAAGATAACTTAATTCTTTTTTAAGCTTTTAATTAAATATTGATTACATAGTGTAGGTAACTAAAGTATTAACTTGCACTTTGTCAATGATTGCAAAGCTTTTTAATATTTCTATATTTTACGATAAAAATATATACGACGTCATTTCAAGAATGTGTCCCTATACGATAATTTCGAATCCAGTGATTCAAAAAAGTAAAAATATTTATCAATTTCTTAAGACTTGGTGAATATTGATAAATGGAATTAATTTAATAAGAAAAATGTTTAGTGAAAAACTTTCGATCATTAACTTTTCAAATGATGTCTGGCAGTGATTACATAATTTCATGAACGCAATTACTTTTTGACTGAATCGTTTAAACTAAGTCCTCTGGGCGTGTTATATGACGGAATATGAAAAGAAAATGACAGTCTCCAGATTCTGAAATGAAAATGGTATTTGCCCCTATGCTTTGTGAAAGAATTTACGGAGAAAAATAGAAAAAAAAGACTGATAGAAGGCGTATAGAACTATCAAAACGCAGAAAAGTCAAATTTGTGATATGTAGCATAAACTTAAGAATTTACGTAAAAAAATTAAAAGAAACTCAGACTCACTGAGAGAGAAAATAAAAAGATTATCAAATCACCAGCAAAGTGGAAGACATAATAAAAGGCTGTACTAATGTTACTCCTGAAATAAAGAAAAAATTTATTATTTTCAGAGGTTTTACAAATTGAAAGAAAACTCCAACAGGTTATCAAAAAATTCAAAGGAAAAGGAAGTATTCCAGAAGTGTCCAAGCGGTGACTGAAAATACTGATCATCTAATATGGCAAAAAACCTTTTAACAAAAAACAAGGATAATAAGAATATTTCCTCTCAGACACTTTTGCTTATAAATGTACCGAATGAGAGAAAAATACTGAGTATAGATACCGTTGCTGTTGCAGAAACTTCAGTTGATGAAGATGGTGAGATGATAGTTACCTTTTTACGTCATCAACGTAACTCTGCAAAAATATTCAAACTTGAGCAGAAAGACGTTATGTAACATTTGATCAGATAATAAAAATTTTGCTAATGCTTCAGATAAAGAAAAAAGGGAGTCGTGAATACTACTATTTGGAAGAAAATATTAATATATTCGAAAAGGAAACTAAATGATGAGATTTTTAAGTATTGAGTCTTATGATATTGATCATTTTTGATATTGCAACTCTACCTGTTTTAAGACTGAAGTTCATTAGATTATAAATTTAACTTTTGACACTCTTTATTTTCAGACTTATGAGTCAATTTATGCTTACGTAGTTTAAGAAAGTTTGGACTTAATACTAATTACTAAGTACAAATATTCATATTATCTATATTGAAAATATAAAACAATAAAAGTCTTTATATTAAAAGTTTGTTTTCATGGTGATACTGAAGTAATTTATTCTAAAATCATCAATCCTTACCATAACCATCGTTCTGGGAACAACAGCTTCATTTTGGTAACGGCGCCGTTATTTTCAGGAACGATGGGGAAATAGGAAATAAATACATGTAAGTTAGTATTGATGTAATTATCAGTATATAAAAATATACATTAAATAGTATGTTATATCATCACTGTACGAAGTGAATATATATTCCAATAAAACAAAAAATAAATTACCTTCTTTGGCTTTATTTAGTTGAAAAATGTAAGACTAGATAACATTCAAACAAAGACTTCAATCAAAACAAAGTCATCATTTTGAAAAAAAAATCTTTGTCACAGGACATTGTAAACAACATACAATTGTAAAACCATATGTTCTATAATAAATGTTATAGTGCCATGCAGAAAAATAATAACTTTTTGAAATATTACATAAAATAACAAAAATGCGGTTGAAATGAATCATTTTGAGAACATTCTTTAAGTTTAATAAAATTTTATTTAATTTACGTTTGAAATGTTTTCTTTTACAAAAATAAGAATTAATATAATACCCACACCAGATAACATTAACATTTTAAAATTTTTCAACTAAATAAAGCCAAAGAAGGTAATTTATTTTTTGTTTTACTGGAATATATATTCACTTCGTACAGTGATGATATAACATACTATTTAATGTATATTTTTATATACTGATAATTACGTAAATACTAACTTACATGTATTTATTTCCTATTTCCCCATGGTTCCTGAAAATAACGGCGCCGTTACCAAAATGAAGCTGTTGTTCCCAGAACGATGGTTATGGTAAGGATTGATGATTTTAGAATAAATTACTTCAGTATCACCATGAAAACAAACTTTTAATATAAAGACTTTTATTGTTTTATATTTTCAATATATGAACATTTGTACTTAGTAATTAGTATTAAGTACAAACTTTCTTAAACTACGTAAGCATAAATTGACTCATAAAACTTAACAATTCAAGTTTGAAAATAAAGAGTGTCAAAAGTTAAATTTATAATCTAATGAACTTCAGTCTTAAAACAGGTAGAGTTGCAATATCAAAAATGATCAATATCATAAGACTCAATACTTAAAAATCTCATCATTTAGTTTCCTTTTCGAATATATCAATTGTTTTCTTCAAAAATAATAGTATTCACAGCTCCCTATTTCTTTATCTGAAGCATTAGCAAAATTTTTATTATCTGATCAAATGCTACATAAGAAACATCTTTCTGCTCAATTTTGAATATTTTTCCTAATGCTTCAGATAAAGAAAAAAGGGAGCCGTGAATACTTACAAATTTGACTTTTCTGCTTTTTAATAGTTCTATACGTCTTCTATCAGTCTTTTTTTTCTACGTTTCTCCGTAAATTCCTTCGCAAAGCATATGGGCAAATACCATTTTCGTTTCCAGATTCTGGAGACTGTCATTTATTATATTCGCTAACATCTTTCACTTTTCTCTATATTTCTTTGAGTTTCTTTCCCATAATTTTCTTTTTTGTTTCTTTGCACTTTCCAATATTTCAATTATAGACTCTGTTTTTTTTCTGTTTTCTTTCTTTGGAAAGATAGCGAATACTATTCGCTATCTTTTGCTTTCTTTAATTCTTTTTGCTCAGAAGTCATAATGTCTAAAAGTTTTCACTTCCTTGCATTAGCCTTTTCAAAATTCAATTCAAAAAAGCAAATCATTTCTTTTTAGAAAGCTTTTTTTTATTATTTACACGTCTTCCATCTTGTTTTATAAGAAATATCATTCCAAAAATACAGTTCGAGAATATTCTCGAAATGATGATTTAATACTTTGTTTTGATTTGTAAACAAAGATGCCATTTTGAATGTCGGTTTTTAAGATTATTAGTTGATGAGCCTTAATATTTATCACAACTATGCTAAAATTAAACATCTTTTCAACGAAATCAATACATAACAGCGTGCCTGTTAATAAAAGTACGCAATAAATACTAAATTAGAAGGTACTTACCACTTAAATGAATTATTTAATGTTAAAAACATGACAGCACTCCACACCTTATAGGTTTTCCGTCATATAACTGATCACCAGCTCCGTCCAGAGGACTTAGTTTAACGATTTATCACTGATCGAAAGTTATAAATATTTCACTAAACATTTTTCTACAACTCAACTTAATTAATTCCATTTATCAATATTCACAAAGTCTTAAAACATTGATAAATATTTTTACTATTTTGAACCACTGGATTCAAAATAATCATATGAGGACACATTCTTGAAATGACTTTTCATATATATTTTTATCGTAAAATAAAATATAGGAATATTAAAAAGTTTTGCAATAATTCACCAAGCTACCTATACTATGTAATCAATATTTAATTAAAAACTTAAAAGTTTGGGGCACGCTCATCAATAATATTTTAGCAACAAACAAGACAAAAACATTGACATTGAAACTTCAGGTATTATTCTGAATCTATCTGATATTTATTTGAACAATAAATTTAACTCGTTTCAAAAAATAAAACACATTCGTATTTTATTTATTTTCTTCGCCGAAATTTTATTCAAGTACAAAATTTTGGAAAAATATAATTTTGTTAAGTACTAACTTTGTATCTTTTAATTTATACAATATTTTGTTTATTTTTATAAATTTTTTAATTGTTTTTTTACAGACAACATGCCAAAACATAAGAGTGTATTTATAAAATCTCATCAAAATTGAAAGAGAGAAAGCAACACGAGAAGTAAAAACGAATTTGAGGGTAAACAACAAATAAGAGAAAGTCAAAGTGAAAAGCAACTTTCAAATATTAATGCGAATTACAGTAACTTCAATCGAAAAAGAGATGTGATTCTCTTCAACGAGAAATGTTCAACGAGAAATCCAAATTGAACAAAATGGAGAAAGAAAGCCCACTTTGTATATATATTAATTATGGATCCAAAATGAACAATATGGAGAAACAATGCCCACTTTGTATATATATTAATTATGAATCCAAAATGAACAAAATGGAGAAAGAATGCCCACTTTGTATATATATTAATTATGAATCCAAAATGAACAAAATGGAGAAATAAAGCCCACTTTGTATATATATTAATGAATTACAGCAAGTAGAAATTGCAATTTAGAACTTACGATGTGCCTATATAACCCCACAATTAAATACAATCAACATTCAAGTATCACAATCGGAAATATGGAAAATATAGAAAAATACTGTGGTGCAAAAAAATTTAAGGGTAACACTAAAGATACGTGCTGCATGAGTGGTAAAATCAAATTGCCAACATTACAAGTCCGCCACCAGAACTATTCCCTTATATAACCGAAAATATACCAGAGTCAAAACACTTTCTACAAAATATACATCAATACGCAACGAAAACACTTTCAGCAAAACACTAAACACTTTCAGCAAAACTCTCAGGGAAATTCTTACAAACATATTTTGTTGATGATAAAAAACTCGTAACAGATCAGTCAATGTTGCACTAACAATCAGGAGCTACAATGAAAAATCATTCAGGAGTTACAGTGTCTACTCCATAACCATAATCAACTGATGAATGTGTTTCAGACTTCTCCAGAACAAATGATCTCAGATAACTATAAGATCATTATTCGAGCCAATAAAAGACCAGTTGATGAGCATGAATGAAGATTTGACACACCTTAAGTCAATGGAGTCACAATGGTAATTGTCGATAACAAATATAACCAGCGTGACATCATTATTCCACATCGAAGCAATAAACTGCGATGTATTGCTATTCTGTTGACATCATTATTCAATGCCGAAGCAATAAACTGCAATGTACTGCTATTCTATTGATAATCAATGAACGTTACATTTGAATGAATATAATCATTTATGAGAAGCAATAATGACTGATGGTGATGTTGATAACATGGGAAAATTGGTCATCTTACCATCAATGTTTACCGGGAAACCCACGTCATATGCATAAATATATACAGGACAATGACCTACATCAGAAAACACAGTCGGCCCAATTTACTTATAACATTTACATTTAACTCTTCTTTACAGAAAATCAAAAAAAGATTATAATACGGACAAGTGGCCATCAACTAACAAGATATTGTTGACTGACTTTTTTGTCAAAAATCGAGTATTTGGTTCTGTCATCTACTGGATGTATTCAATTGAATGGCAAAAACAAGGTCTTCCACATTCACACAACTTAATTAGACTACAAGAAAAAATTTGACCAAATCAAATAGATGATGTCATCAAGGCTGAATTTCCAAATCCAGAAGATCCTGAACTGGCAAATTAAAAAGAGATTCATTATGCATGAAATACAACAAATGCACAAATCATCATCCAAAACCATTCTCAAACTGACGAAGATGGGTATCCAAAATAAAGATGTCGACCACTAACACAGGACAGATTCACAGCAAAAATAAAAATGCGAGGCCATGGAGACAATGAAGTTAACAATCAATGGATAGTTCCGTACATTCTGCTTCTATCGAGGATGTTCCAAGCACATGTATATGTCGAACAATCTATCAACAAGGGCAGCGATGTGCCTGTCTTCGCAGTGACAAGAGAAGACAAGCAGGATGAAATAGTAAAGTATGAAATAAGTCATTATATCAATGCCAATGAAGCAATATGGTGAATTTTAAGTTTTCCGATACACGATCAAGATCCAGCAATTGTCCATTTAATTATCCAACTAGAAAAGGGATAATGGGTATATTTCACAAGGGAAACGATAGAAAAAGTGCAATGGAACAACCGGCATGAACAAGTTTGAAAGCTTTTTTCGAACTCTGCCAAGATGATCCACTTGTCAAGAAAAAAACAAGGTGGAATAATATTCTTGGATACACTTGGCGGTACAGGAAAAACATTATTTTAACTAACTAAATACTAGCTGCTATTTGCCCAAACAAAGTAATAACAATAGCCCTGGCATCATCGGGAATAGCAGCCACCCCAATGGATGGCGGACGAACAGCACATTCAGTGTTAAAATTAACATTAAATGTATCTACATAAATTTCCAGTATGCAACATCTCAAAATTGTCAGCACGTGGACAAATATTGAAACAGTGCACCACCATTTTATGGGACGAATGCACAATGGTTCACGAAAAGTCTTTTGAGATACTGAAAAGAACATTCCAAGACTTACGAAACAATGTGAATTTGTGAATGTAAATTTGAATTTGTTATCGGGTAATTTTCATCAAACACTGCATGCTATTATGCCGAGAATGATTCCAATGAGCGAAATAAACTCTAGCCTGAAAAATTCATACATCTGGCAGCATGGGAAAACAATAAAATTAACAATATGGAAAACCGTGAGTATTTTCCGAAAGACTAGAATCTTCTCCTAGTACCTATTCAACAGACGAAAATTCTGACCAAACTATACTTAACATATGAGTTGTGAAAAATTGTTGAAACGCCCAAACAACTCAACATATATCCGAATATTAACAAAAGTTACACCAACTTAGAATGGTTACACAAGCAACTTATAAGACCGTCTAAGAGATAATTCCGGGTGAAGAGGAAATTCACAATTTAATCGACACCATGACTGATGAAAATGAAAGTGTAGATTTTCCAATGAATTTTTAAATTCCTTGAATATTGTGTAAATAAAGTATATAAGTGTTGTAACGGTAAATGTAAAAAAGAAAATGTATTAAAAAAATAATAATGAATAAGCCAATAAAATATTTTAAAAAATTACTTGATAATTGCTTTATTTCATGTTTAATCGTACTGTTAGTTAATTTCGTATACACTATTAAGTGTGCAATATATCTTTACCCGGGCAATGGGTATTACGGTTAATACGGTTATTATGGGTATTACGGTTGTTTATAAAATAAATAACTAGATATTTTCACAAAAAAGTTATTTCATTAAAGTTTGTTTACTTCGGTTGCTACTTGACAGATCATTACAAAAAGTGATTCTGTGTGTGTGTGATGCGATAATAGATGAAATAAAACATGAGTAGTTCACCATGAATATAACCAAAAGTAAGCTGCAGAGTGTTAGCTTAAAATTTCTTTCTAAAAATCGACAATTAAAATGATGTAATCATAAAATTTTAGTTTCTTATTTTTGCAATGAGATGTGAATTTTTGCAATGAGATGTGAATTTTTGCAATGAGATGTGCAAAAAACTTAACTTTTGCAATGAGATGTGAATTGTAATTTTATAGTTCACGAGATACGAATAAAGTTTGTATGTTTCATTCAAAATTGTATGCAGCGGTAGCATTCAGGGTACAGATCATACAATAAATTTTGATCTCCGTTTGAATATCATAAATATATTTAAATATTCATAAATATGAGATGTATATATGTAAGGTATTTAGAGCAAGCTACATATAATTACTTATAAACCATTGCGCGCCACTGATCCGAGGATATGTTATCATGAATAACCAAAAAATAAATATCAGTACTACTGATAGTTAACTAGCGAAGGTTACTTCAGTACTATATCCTTGCACAAAGGCAAAAATTATACGAGTACTCTCTTTAGTAAGTTTGTACATTCTAATTTATGTTATTTTATATCAAATTTGTAACCAAATTGTTGCAGAATTCATTGTTATTGTGTTTTTGATTAGATTATATCGATCACCTCTGTAACATGTCAATTAGTAAGGAATTCATTGTTTAAATGTCTTGAAAGTAATGGAATGTCAAATAAGTTGTTTTAATTTCATATACCTATAATTAAAATTATATGGAATTAAACCAAACTATATATAAATTGAATATGGTTTGGGAATGAAATAAATATTTTAAAGATAATTGTCAGAAAATAAACCTATTATAAGCCAAGAAAACTTGATTCCGTACACATTTAAGCATGTATAAACCTTTAAGGGTACATAGTATTTCTATTGAAATATTCACCATACAAGTAGTATACCTTTCACAGGACTAAAAATATGATTAATTTTCAAAAATACTTTGTTTTCTTTACTCATAACTTTCTTACAATTATTTATATACCTTTATATGGCAAAGAAGTAAAAAAACCTTTCCGATGACCTATCTCTCATTTTTACCTCCTTTCAATTTCCTTACCTTATTTCATTTAGTAGTGCTGTATGTGACAGACGAACATATGTATATG
The DNA here is from genome assembly GCA_039881145.1 of Druceiella hillmani. Lineage (NCBI taxonomy): Eukaryota > Metazoa > Arthropoda > Insecta > Lepidoptera > Hepialidae > Druceiella > Druceiella hillmani. The sequence continues at coordinate 15,001,740 of JAYKKI010000011.1, read as the reverse complement.
AAGGACAGAAAACATTGGGACAACAATCCGTTAGGTCCCTTGAGGTATGAAAACCCATTTGGATTGTTGGGGCGTGTGGATTGTTGAATGTGTGTAAAAATTTATAGCTATATGTATTTAGAACTCAATGACTTGCCATCTAATTCAACAGCATTATAGATGATTTGCAACATCTAGTATCACATGTTTGATATGAAATATTAACCTATGTTTTTTAATTATGTATAATTAAATACCGCTGGCGTGCAATACTATGCGATAGGCAAATTTGATAGCATAATTTAAAAATTTTTATAGTTTAAGGTAACAGATATTGGGATACATGCCTGCTTATCAGTTTTATAAAACATGTCTCACTTAGACTTTTCATTTTTTATCCTGAAATTGAAATTTTGAAACATTTGGGATCTAGGGAATTGTGAAACACAAAGAGGCGGAAGAAACTTATAAATTTTCTTCATAGAAGCCAGCAAACCCTATATATCATAATATCTTTCGAGTAAAAATAATAAATGTTTACTTACACTAAGTCCCAATCAACCTGACTCATCTCCGTACCAATAATATCTAATTTACGACGGAAATATCCGGTGAAATGAATATCATCTTCCAGGACAATCACTTTTTGTAAATCTTTTTCTACTACCTGAAACATAATTTTGGTTCATATAATTAACCGTTTTAGTGCCATGGTTTTTTACTCATATATACTTGAAAATGCCAAAGAGATCTTTTGTTTTTGATGTCATTTACCCTTGTCTCGAAAAAAAAACTGTATCTCTTCCAAAAATTATCCAATTTTAATAATTTTTTTGGTGTTTTCTTAATAAAAACTTGTACAAGGATAATACAACACAAAGAAAATTATGGAAATATATATTGTGAACATAAATTATAACAAACACTGAAATATTTTCACAGTCCGATACATCCTCCGTATCGGCAAAATAATTGTTACGCCAAATTGTGAGTGCGCCACAATGTCATTCCCACTATCACTTTCTTTACAACTTCAAAAACGATCATTTTCACTCGAATTATTTTCGTATTCCGACATTATGGGTTAAACATTTTCTTTTCCTGGATCCTTTTTATATTGTAATTACTAATAAAAAGGAAGTAAACAATTTATTAGAAATCATTACAAAAAATAATGAATACCAATTGTTTTTTGTAACGTGTAGCTTTTGCCTAAGTTAAAACAAAAATTTTAACTGATATTGACAATTGTTCTGCTGTTGTTAACATTAATATCCATCTAATTTTTTTCTAGTTTTATGTAGCCTTTTTTGGCCTTCCTTGATTGTCAATTATAGAGTTAAATGCTTTTTTAAATTCTAAAAAATGCAATCTTTTTTAAAACTTATATTCTAACTCTGTAACAATATGCCGATTTCCGTCGGTCTTCTTTGATTATAACTTACATCTTATCACTTGTACGATTATAATTTATAAATTTTCCCACTTATTTCAATATTACACTTTGCTTCTATTTCAAAAATAAGAAACGATTACTAGTAATAAAAGCATATTTTTTCGATAACAAATTATTTTTAACCCTCACCTCTTTCCATATAAAATAGTGGCTTAAAAAGCATCCAATTTCTCCCATTTTCATTGGTCTGAAATAGAAAAAAAATTAATTTTAATAATATTTTTTATTATAACTTTATATTATAGGTATAATTTTATATACAGCTGTAATATTCACATCCAACAAATTATTCTATATTTTTTAAAGCTCAGCAATATTGGGTATTTGACTAAATTTTTTTTTATTTCATTAATCATAATTTCAAGGTAAAAACTGATAGCGTGAAAATTTTTTTTAATAATCTTAATAATTGACCGAGTTATAAAAGTTTAAATTTAGCCTTTAGACAAGGACGGCAATACTGTGTCGTGAAGTCATTTTTAATATTGCACATTATATTCTACGAGAGGAAAAGATACAGGGATATACCCAATATATGTATCTTCAAATTTAGAAGCCTGTAACTGGCTTATTTTTCAATCAATTTTTGAATTTTTTTCAAGACTGGTTTTTAATTAACTTATATTTCACAATATTGTACAAAAAATATAAAAATTTGGAACGAGTCAACTACCGTATTGTCTACTGGCTCAAATTTATATTATATTAAGATTAAAATATCAAAAACCTATATGTACTACCCAAAGTAAATACTTATATAAACATATGAGCAATGAGAAAAATAACAGGATAATGTACTTTATAAAAAATTATTATACTCGATATGCTCAAGTAACATATTACAAATAAAATTATTGTTTAGAAGCATAAATAAACCAAATTAAATACTACGGCTATAAAAAATTTCCTACGTACATAAAAACATAAAAATGAAACTATTAACATAAATACATGAAAAGAAGTGTGAACACACTATTGTTTTTTTAAAGGGAATATAGAGGTAATAACAATACTACTAATATAATTGTATTTCCAGAATTAAAACATGTATTAGAAAAAAGTATTGCATACATTTAATGTGAAGGCAAAAAAGATCAGATGTCAAGATAATTTAATGTATTCAATAATTCTTCAAGTAATCATTCATTATCACTTCACAACTGCCGAAATGGGTCATTATACTTGTTCATTTGAAGTGAAAAACAAATAGATATTTTTTATTCCATAACTTATTACACTACACTACACACAACTGATGATCAGAATCTATTTTACAGATGGGTCATTATACCTGTTCATTTGAAGTGAAAAACAAATAGATATTTTTTATTCTATAACTTGTTACACTACACTACACACAACTGATGATCAGAATCTATTTTGCAGATGGGTCATTATACCTGTTCATTTGAAGTGAAAAACAAATAGATATTTTTTATTCCATAACTTATTACACTACACTACACACAACTGATGATCAGAACTATTTTGCAGATGGGTCATTATACCTGTTCATTTAAAGTGAAAAACAAATAGATATTTTTTATTCTATAACTTGTTACACTACACTACACACAACTGATAATCAGAATCTATTTTACAGATGGGTCATTATACCTGTTCATTTGAAGTGAAAAACAAATAGATATTTTTTATTCTATAACTTATTACACTACACACAACTGATGATCAGAATCTATTTTACAGATGGGTCATTATACCTGTTCATTTGAAGTGAAAAACAAATAGATATTTTTTATTCTATAACTTATCACACTACACTACACACAACTGATGATCAGAACCTATTTTGCAGATGGGTCATTATACCTGTTCATTTGAAGTGAAAAACAAATAGATATTTTTTATTCTATAACTTATTACACTACACACAACTGATGATCAGAATCTATTTTACAGATGGGTCATTATACCTGTTCATTTGAAGTGAAAAACAAATAGATATTTTTTATTCCATAACTTATTACACTACACTACACACAACTGATGATCAGAACTATTTTGCAGAAGAATATTTGTTTTACCTTATAAACTCACCGACTATGATGCCTTTTAAATAGTGTTTTCAATATTCAAATACAAAATTAATAACATAAGAAATCTGTTTCACATTGAAAGTAACGGCTTTCTTCTTTCTTTTTTCATAATTTCCTCTACTCTTTCTATATTATAAATAAATTAGTCAGTAAACCTCATTTGCCATTTCTTTGTGACTTTATTGTTGTGGAATTTATATTATATGCCATAGTTATACTCTATTATGACAATAATAGCGTGTAACTATCTAATCTAATTTATGTAAACATTGCAAACACTAAAAAAATGTTACACTTAATATTTAGATGTAGTAAAATGGTACCTTTTGTGATAGGGGTCTTCATAACCAGGAAGGATTTGTAAATTTAGTTCATCCATGTATTCCATTGTAAGAGTTCTGAAAAATATTAGTACCGACAGAAACATTATGTTATGAAATTAAAATTTTTATTTGTAAGTCAAACAAATGCAAGATTTTGCAGGAAGAAATCTGTATTGAAATAATAAATTTAATATTATTAAAAGTGTCTAAAACAACGTAGAACAATTGTTCTGCCGAAGGAAGAAATTAATGCTTTAATAAAATTAGACAGAAACATATGTCATAATAGGCTACATAAATCTAGATACAGTTTACACTTCTAATGGAGAAGTTTATCAATTTTTTATAAATGAAAATTAAAAATTACGCAAAATTTAACAAAAATATGAATAAATATGAAAATTTCACAAAAACTGTCTTAGTTGTTAAAAGTTACGATTTCTACAAATAATAATTTCATTCGGTTAAGCAACTGTGTGGTGTTATGTTTCCTACTCACTCTACAATCAAGGTGCGGGCATTTTGTTGTTTTGTGGCTAGTTAATAATGTTTATAATTGGTAATACTAATTAAACAAATGAATTAAAACTTCAAGGCAATTATGCACATAGCCCATTCCCTGACCTAGTGAAACTAATCAAGTCAGAAATGTCACGTTACTTCTGTTATTAAGTATAATTCGTGGTAAATGGTTCATCCGGTTTCCAATATCAACCCAAAATTCACATAGAATCAATTGAAACCATGATAAAAGTGATGATTGGCCACACCATTACTTTTATCGGATAATAAAAATTTCTGTATTTCTGGGCTCAATATATTTTTAAACCCCATTTATTAAAAGTTTACTGGCTGGCAAGTACACGAATATTGGAGCATAATGTTGTAAAAGCATGCCAACTCATATTCAACCAAAGACTTAGAGCTATATTCAGGTAATTCAAAAATTATATTCTGAAAATCAAATTTCTATGTAAGTAAAAAGATAATAAGTGGGATTAGGACTCGCACACTGAGGGTTCTCTATCTTCATATCTTATCATAAAACTTAGCATGTAGGTATTTCACAAATACAAAAAATACCCAAAAATAATGTAAATAAAATTAAAATTGAATGATTTTCAAATTTTTTCCTTGTGCTATGAGTATGCAAAATTTAAATCACGAAGTATCTTATAAATTTGATGAGTGAATTAACGAGTAAATATAAAAATATATATAATATTTACAGAGGCATATCTTTTTATTACATCGAGTTGGCAGTTTGACTTGCAGGACTATGAAGTCGTAGAATTTGGTAGTTGATATTAATTTGAACTTTCATTCCTGAGAAAAAGGGTAGAGACAGATAGACGAACAACAAAGTAATCTTGTAAGAGTTCTGCTTTTCATTCTGAGATAAGAAACTTAAAAAAGAGCAATAGATCCATGTTCAAACCTACTGAATGACTCTTTTTAAAAATAGTAATCAACATTTAGAATAGTAATTTATTTAGCTGAATGTTAGCAAAAAGGTTGTTGAATGAATTACTTAGTTTTGTTGTAGGCCTTTTTGTGCCAGACACTTTTCAAAATTATTTTTATTGTAGATAAAACTATAAGAACCATGCTAGAAACATATGAGGTGGACCAATAAAATAACGAAACTTTGTAGAGCACCGAAAATTTAAACATTGATGTGATGTTAACTATATCAGAATCTTGGTGTCTATATTTTGAATGCTAGCATTTGTTGGTGAAAAGCAAGTATCGGCTACTGCTTTCACATTGTCTTCACGGAGTGCTGCATCAACTAAGAAATATCCACATTATATTGTATGACAATTTAGTGATGACAAAATTATACGTAAAAACATTACCCAGCATGCTCACCAACAAGTAAACTGTAGAGCTAATCATGAAGAAGTGTTGCAGATGCGTTCACGCAGAGTTTCGATACTTGTTGAAGGCAATTATGCCTGAACATGAATAATGGGTCTTTCAGTACAAACCTGCATAGACATACCAGTGAGTGGGTGAGAGAGGGTAATCAAAACCAACAAAAGCGATAATGCGAAAGCAAATGAGGATAATGCACATTTCTCTTTTTTTTTATATCTGAGGTGTGACTGATTATGAATTTGTTCCAGCCAGCCAGACTATCAATTCTTCTTTCTACCTTGACATTTAGAAATGTTTGAGGGCAAGAATGGGCTGAATTCAGATGAAATTGACAAATAACGTATGGTTATTGCATCTCAACAATATGCTGTGCCATTCTGCGTGGATTGGTTGTAAGTTTTGGATGGTGGAAATAATTTCTGTGCTCACAACAGCCCTACAGCCATTATCTCGCCTCCTACCATTTCTTCATCTTCCCCAAAATTAGGAATCAAATCAAAGGCACCTACTTCAAAATATAATACGGACATTCAAAAACCTGCAATAATTCTTAAGGAGATAATTTTAGAGGAGGCCTTTCAATTTGGTAACATCATTGGAAGCATTGCATCGAGTTAAGTGAGTCCTATTGTGAAAGCCCATTACATAAATTTGATTATATTACACAACATATGTTTGTAAGTAAAAATTCTCATCATTTACTTGCCACGTCGCATAAAAATGTGTATGGAACCCGTGTATAGAAAATGTATATGTGAGTTTTCCTCTATGAACGCTATTCGTTTACATAAAACTCAGTCAATGTGGTATTTTAAAATTCTTTGACAACAATCTATACTCTATGCGACTGTTTGACCACAGACTTATTTTGTGTTTCACATTAACATTATGAACGTAAACAATGAATCTTTTATTGTATTTGTAAAATATAATTCAATGTATTTGTAGCAAATATTATATATAAATTTTTGCTTTCTGCACTCCTTCTCCATATAAACTTTAACTATGCTAAATCTCACACTCCTCCGTGTATGCAATATGCTTAAAAAGGGGTACAAAGTTTTCTCTTCACCTATTAATATATAGATGTGCGTAACATAACAAATTTAAAATGAATAATATAACATATATCCATAATTCATACCACGAAATGTTTAATTAATATTATCACATTAAATAATATACAACATCCAAAAACTCTCTTATTAAACCTAATAAATATACACATACCACGTAAAATTTCAATTAAGAAGGACAAAAGTAAATTTATGTACCACGTGTTGATTGTTGACATGTGTTGTATAATAATAAAATGTGAAACACAATGTAAAAGTATTACCTACTCTTTCTTTTACAAAAATTTCTTAATTATATTGTGACGTATCGTGTAGTCCATATGAATATTAAATACTTAAGTTTTCTTTCTATGGTTTAAGTTATATTTTCATTTCAAAATTATCTTTATAAAATACTTATTTCTATTCAGCCTAGTTATTTCAAATAGCTCATTATTGTAAATCTTAAAGTAAAACAACATAGAACTAAAAACAAAATATTACATGGTAGCCAGCTATAAAACCAGTAGCTTCAATTGTAACATGTATATACTCACTTTCCATCAATGGCATCCACTATTTTAACATCCAAGCCTAATTCTCTGAAATTGTCCTGCATGCTGATTCTCCTTTCTGTTCGTCGTAATAAGTTTATCATGTAAATTTCATCATAGCCAGCTTTATCTGGGATAGGATACTTAACAAATTCAGCCAATAACGGGTCAACTTCTAATTTGTTACCATGACTTATTGCTTCAAGTTTAATGTTTAATACTTGATGAAAATCATCCATTAAGTCGTCATCTTCTTCCAATGGTACTGGTATAAAACCATAGACGTTATCGTTGCACACATAAATTTGATCACCTAACAATAATAATAGCATTATATTTCTTATTTTTCCCACACACAAAAGTTTAATGTTCTATAATAAATCATTAGGAATTTTAATTTTCTTTTTTCTTTAAGTCAATAATATACGAGCATAGGAGTCAATGCCTTTAAAAATAAAAAATCAACCTCATAATCTTAAAGCATAATAATTGCACTGTAATGCTTTCACCTGTCATAATGTCACCATTATTGATTGATTTCCAAAAACAAATTCAGCATATTTTCTCTACTGGAATTCTGTATTTATTTTATTTTTATTGCAAATAATCTGTTTCATACTTTTTTCCAATACTATGTAATTATGATGAGAAAAATGGCCCCAATAAAAATGGAAAATTCACTAGATATATTAACTAATTTCTTAAATTTTTTGTAATCTACGGGATCTATATTTACCTAAACAATAAAAGTTTCCCCAAAGGATCCATGACTTCTTTGAAAATAAGATAGCCCGCTTTTTATAAATTTTCATTAAAAAATAGTATAATTTTTATATCAGTCATCCTTTTTTAAATAGCCCAATGGATTATTAATTTTTTTATATTGTATATAATGTCTATGTTCTTAATTACATTTTACGCAAGTATGATTCTACTACTTACATGTGCGGAGATAGTTATAAATATTTTTGCATATTAAAATTGTAAAACATAAGCCTATTTCCATGTAAATATATCACACAAGTGATAGAAATTAATAATTTTTCCCACAGTTCTAACTTTTTATTGTGGACAGGATAGATTGAATAGTATAAATATTGCATTAGCAACTTTTTTATTTTTATTTATGGCAGCATTGCAGTTTCAAAATGGCAACCATGCGGTGAAACTGTAATGTTCCTTTTTTTAACAAGTTTATTTGTTAACTTTAAAGACAAGTTACGTTTTCATAAGATTTTTGATAATTTATTATTAAAATATAATATTTCTACTAATTAAACTAGTCAATTTTAAAGAAAAATAATTTATAATAAATTACTTTATATACACTTCAAATTGATCCATTTTAGTTGGTAGTGTAAGTCACAAAAGATATAAAAGTTCTCTATCGCTTTGAAATGAATTTAGAATTTTATAATTTGGAGTTTTTTCCTATCCCATGTGCTTCTGAAATGGTACGCGCTTAAATTTTAAAATAAAGTGCACAACCAAGTTCTCTATCTATTCTATAGTGTAAGTTATAATGTAGAATAAGCACAACTACGTTTAAGTATAAACAGATGTAGTTTTACTATTAAACATGTGAATTATCAATATTTTGTTAATTTTAATTGGGAAAACAGCAGTTGAAATAAAAGATGGGAGAAAAATTGAAAGCAAGTGGAAAATTTCAATCATTTAAACAAAACAAAGTCAATGACAGTAGAGAAACGGGCAATGGCCATAGAAGATAAAAAGACTCATAGAGTAAAGACAACACATGAGAAAGTACAGAGCCAAAGATTGCTATCAAAACTGAATTTACTAACTTGGACCTACAAAGAAAAGCGTCCAAGAGCTCACTTGTGAAGGCGGTTGCAAAAATCCAACAAAACCTACCACTGAGCAAAACTTTGATGAGAAATTACCACACCACTTTGTTTGAGACATCATAAAGCAATCTCCTCAGCCATCAGAACAACTAGATTAAATAATGAAGTCACATTTCAAACAGAATCCTTATTTTAAAATGATAGCATATACCACCAAGCACCTGGTTCAAGGGATTTTGTAATTGTAAAAGATAGAGAGAGAAAGAAAAGTAAAATGGAAAAAAATAATTTGTTGGTGACTCTGGGAGAAAGTTATGAAATTTTGAAAGCTAAAAATCCAAACATTTAAAATTGGCGGCTCAAGATTATTTAAGTTGAGCCCAGATCATTATTTACCTGCGACATCCAATGCCATCAAATTTATGTTTGTGTATATATAATGAAAACGTGAGTTTAAAATTGTTTGTAATCAAATTTTTACCAAATTATACCTCAGAATTTATCAAACCTTTATCGTTTGTGAAGATTGTTTTTATGACTGGACATGTGTGGAAACTTGAAAAAGCTGTATATGATTGAAGAATTACCCTACACCATAAATTTGGAAGTAATGATAAGGTATCCTTAGTGGATGACAGATGTAACAAAATCAATTAAGTAGATGATCTCTTCCGCATCAAAAGAAGTTGTTAAGAAAAAAAATAAAACTACTATATAAATATATAAACTATATTTACATTAGACGTATGCAAGTAACCTTTTCTTATGCACTTGAGGCGTTTTTGCCTCAAGTGCATAAGAAAAGGTTACTTGGATTCGTTTAATGTGATGGAATCAGTCAGTCGTTGAGAAACTATATAAATATATTAACTATATTTATATTAAACAAATGCAAGTAACCTTTTCTTATGCACTTGAGGCAAAAACGCCACTGAATACTTTATTCTGCATTTTGATTTCAGCAAAAATTACAGTTTTTTAAGTAAGACGAAATTCAATCAGCTCATTAGGTGTCACAGTTTTTAACAATACACTGTTATAGCGTACATCGTTTATGGAGATGCATCGTTTATGGATTTGTTTATCAATCTAATGGAACAGTACAGCACTTTAAACAAAAGTATTCAATCTCTATCATAATGCTGCAACCTTTAAATGTGTTCTCTGTAACGAGTCATGGAAAAGGGCTAATAATGGATCCAATGCTGTAATAGGTTTGGATGCTTCGATAAATAATTAAATGGGAGCATCGTGCTAGGGATGAGTGAGTAAGGCTACATTTTTAATGCTGGCCTTACAAGACAGGATCTAGATGACTGATGTTTTGTCTCGCTTCTTTTCATTATGAAGGCATGCATTCAGCAACGCTTGAAGCAATACGGCGTCGAGCATTTTTTCTCGGTCATTGATCATACAGAGAAAACATCGAAGTTATTAGATGATTTTTCGTTTGGGGAAGGTGACAATGGCCTTGATCTTTCCTTCCGGGAGCTTCATACCATGCTGGGATATGTAATACTAATAATAATATTACGAAATGTTACCCCCACCTTGCCGAAATTGCACTTTTTTGAAATAACCCGAATATCACCAAGAGTTTTTCGATGAAGAGGAAGATGAAATTGAGTCCATAGAGCAACTTGTGAATGAACCATTGGAACGTTTGGCTGGCATTATTGAGACTTTGGACACATTCTCGGGATTTTAAAAACACCGGACCGAGACGGGGATCTGCTGATATGCCTGGTCCAGTCAATCGTGCTGAACACAATTTAATTAACCAATTAATAGGTGAAGTCCTTAATGTACAGTATTAGGTAGTGTTCAGGCTTGCGTTGAGCCTTTGAAAGCCATTGCAGGCACGTAGTACGACGTGAAGCGGTGATAATCAGGGGCTTTTGCTTGGATTGCATAAACCCTGCAGAATTATGTTCACGAACTCCTTTTTGACTAGCTCATAGCGATGTATTGGTAGAGTTCTTAGTAGGTAGGGCAGTGCAAAGGCAGTCCGGTCGTTTCGATAACGTATTCAGCTTGATGTTTAGATGTTATTGCCATCAATATGAAATGAGTGATACCAGGGTACTTTGCCAGGATGTTGTGATCCTAATTGATGGCATGTTGGGTGGACATAACGGAATTTTGACAGTAAGGCTCCTGTCAAATCGGCGTCGGTTTTTCAGGTCAGCGACAAGCTGGTGGTGCTACAGGAAATCGGCTCCTAAGTTGGGTTTTATTGACTGCAGCTTTGATAAATCACCATTTATATGGTCGTTGTAGGGTTTACAAAGCTCCAGTGTTTTTTCACCATAGGTGGGAATTACACTATTGGTACAGTGGTGGCTGCGTTGAAATACATTCTTCGAGGTAAATATGGCTTCTTATCCCCGATGAAAAGGCACTTGGATGACTAGTGGACACTGGATTCCGCTGCAACCAGTATTGTAATCAGTGTAGCTTTTGTGCGTTTCCTTGCGAGGCGATGATAGCAACATTACAACAAGTAACGAGGTTAACGCAGTTTCTTGAGTTCCATAAAATCGAATGAAAGCTTACAACTCTCATTCAATAGGGACTCATTGCCTATAGTGACTGTTGCGGGTAGCCGTGGCAGCTGAGCAAGTTACGCGTGCACAAGCAACTTGTCAGAGAGTAATGCGAGGTCGACTTGTAGTATATTCTTTGATATGTTGTTGCTTATGATGAACAAACTGCAAATGTGTGCCCTTAGTCGGTTCAACCACAGCAAGCGTAACATTTTCTCAAGGAAGAGATTGTCAACGCGATCCCTCATCCTGTGCAGAACCTAGCTAGGCCACTCGTTGATCAGCACTGTTTTGTGTAGTAACTTGTGTAGCTGCCTTTCCTCATTTTCTTCATAAGCTCAGATTAGACAGTTTTAGATGAGTGTGTATGCCTCTGTATTGTCTTTAATTTTTCTGGGGATATTGTTGATTTACTCTACATCCTGCTTTTCTAGTTGTGTGATGACTATTTGAGCCAGTTACAGCAAAGTTTAACTGTCTCAAACTATCTCTGTCTTTGTGTCTGTGGCTTGTCAATTCAAAATGGCAGTAGTGAAATTGTAGCGACTTGCACTGCTATTTCTAACACCATGTTGTAGCTTGGTCTTCGAGGAGGGATGGTCCTCTAAATGGTGTTCTTGAACATGGGTGCATCGTCGAGCAGAGATTTATCCTACGGATAGTATTATTAAATGTGAGGCATGCTATTTTATACTCTTGCTAAACGAAGGCGACAACACATAATACTTGAGACAGCACGCCCCAACGAAGATGGACAATCACTGAGCAAGATATCATGCATTGCAGAAATCCTGCATCCCACACCACAGGCTGAACAAAAAGGCCCCACTCCCGCTGGGTGCATTCCTTTTTCGCTGCCGATCGCCAAAGCATGCAGAGCTCTTCATACGCTGGACTGGTTAATGACTCCACCGCTCGAACTGAAGCATTGCAATGCGCAAGACTGCGACCATTTGTTACTTCGTTCCTCTGTCCTGGCTCAGTTTCTATTATTTGAGATGTGTTTTATGTTTTATTTGACATTGACTTCTGCGCTTCACAATATGTGGCCATCACTATTTCATAGGTGAGGTAAGTGTAGCTGCAGCCATAATGAAACTTCAATTTGACAATTTTTTATTTATTACATCACCTAATCATATTAAAAAAAAATAGAGTAATTTTACCGCAAGTCTATCCTTCTTATCTAATTATCACCCATCATTTAACACGTTCGAACTTTCACAGAATAAAAATGCTATAAAAAATATGTGTAAAAAGAAAATAAAAATTATTATTTAATATAACCGATGTTCCATAAATATAAAAATCATGTTCAAAATAAGATTCAAAATAATTAAGCCTATTGTTGTAATTGTGTTTCTCAATATAAAAAATGCATTACCATGTTTTAAAAAAATAATTATAATTTTCACTTACCACTTTTATTAACACTCACAGCAAAAGCAATGATGTCATCTTCAGGCCCGTCATAGTTCTTAACTTTTTTAGGATTGTAAGTGTATAAATCAGATGATAATGTTCTTAAATTGATTAGTACTGTTGAATGTACCATAGGCACATTAAAACATCCCACATTTTCACGATACAAGATTGGTTTATAGTCTTCATTTCTCTCGTAATAATAGTCACTTGTCATGGCACACCTGCCGTATACATATAATCAAATTCATAGTATAATCAAATTTAATTTTCCTTGTACATATAAATAAACAGCACATTTCATAATCATTAAGGTGAATTTGAAATCTTTTAGGCTATCTTATATAAATAATAATATAGAAAGAAACAGCAGTTTCTTTAAAATCAGAATACAAAAGGGTGAATAATTTAAGCAAGCTTTATATGACGTAAAACGCAAATTCTCTCAATGATCGCACTTCTTGTAATTTGTAAGTATCGTTTCTATAGAAGGAGATAAACAGGTTCAAAAATATACACATGATGAAGTTCGCATAAAGCAATAAGGTGTTATAAAAGATGCCATTTTACTACTTATATTATTACCTTTATTTATTTGCTTAATTTAAACATATCAGTTGCATATAACAGAAAAACGAAATTTCTTAGAAAAATTATAATATTATCTTATTACAAAAATGTTAGTTAGAATTTACGAATTATAAAGTGTATATTAGTTAGTTATTTTATATTAAGTGAATATACTAATTATTTCTTGGTTTGTTGTATCGATGCCCTCAAGGATTTTACAGGACAATGTGACGAAGTTTCAATATGTCATACAAAAGTACTAAATTTCCTTATTCTATTCTATCTTTTGATAATATTAAAAACTGTTGGTGATATTACGTATCGACTGTCTTTGGGGGAAAAAATGTACAATAAAAATATAATTGTAACTAAAAACCACCAACAGCGAATAAGTTACAATGTTCTTGCTTGGGAGTATCAATATATTTGACTAAAATTGCTATTCAAATAGCACATCATAACTACTTTTTCCGCTTTAGTATACTCGCCAGCCACAGATAATTGATTAATGAACGTGTTAGACGTATTGATGTTTTTAATAGCTTTATTAAATCAAGAAATTTGTAATTGCCCTTCAAGAATATATTTAAAACAAAGGGAACAATCATTGATGATTGTACAGTATAATAACATCAACCATGTTGAACATGTTAAGCAAGTCACCAAAATAGGATGATGGATGGAAAAAGAATACATATAGGACCCCTATTTATAATATTAAAGTGCTTTACTGAATAACACAATAAATATTAACAAATATATAAAGATTTTTTAAATGAAACCTACCAGAAATTTGAATAAAGACCATCCGAGATTAACATTGGTCCAACTACATTAAGTTTCTTCGTAACTAATTGTTTTAAAGTGGTGGGATCTGTTATAAATGAATCAGCGTCAATCATCTAAAAAACATTACAGAATAAATATTTAATTTCACATTTTATAGATGCATAAAATTACAATAGTACATTATTATACAGAGTATTTCCATATCATGACAGTAAAAGATACACTTACAAATATATAGTCCGCCCAATTATTCCTAGCGAATTGCATGGCCTCCTCTCGTAAATTTATCACATGTTCAAACCGTTGTTTATTCCAATTGGCAGTACTTTTTTCACCAGGGTGTCTGCCTGATAAATTCTCATTTAAAACAACATCTATTAATTTATACTCCGAATTGACACTCTCTAGCCACTTTTTAACGATGGCGATGGACATATCTTCATTGTAATCACTCCGAATCCTGCAAATTTAAAATAATTTGAAAGTAAGAAATGAAAATATACGATAAGTTTTGTGTTTTCTATTTCTAATATACGATAAGTTTTATCTTCGTCTTTTTCTCTACTCTTTAGTGCACCAGTACGGCAAAGCCTTTCGATAAATTATTACAAAAAAATACCCAAAATATAAGCATTTATGCAATAAAAAAGTATGGATAGATTGTTGTTTTCCATTCCACTTTAATAATCATGATAAATATGCATAACAAGTTTTTGTATACTTACCATAAGCATAACCTATCTTTGGGATAATCCAAATTTTTAAGCGACGTTAGGAAATAGGGCAAACTATACTCTTTGTTTCGTATGAGAATGGATATCACAACTGTCGGCCATTTATATCCCTCTTCATAAGTGCATTCAACGTATAATAAAGTAGTTACTATCCAAATTGCAATTGTTAACATGACACAATTATACTTTGAATTCATGTTTCGTTTCAAATAAAACATTGAAGATTCACCGTTAAATGTTCAAGTCTATGCAAGGTACGTTAAGTTTACTTCTTCATTTTGTATTTTGTAGCGAAAACGGCGACGAGGATATTCAAATAATAATAAACGTGAACATAGGCGTTATCATAGATTAAAAATACTCTATGTAGGTTGGCTTTACTTCATACAAATATTCGATTGAATCGCGAAAGCCCTGTCTCTTTCACACACACACACACACACACATATATATATATATATATAACATCATTCTACAGTACACATGAAATATTTTTTATGGAACATAGAGCAGCGAGTCTATTTTAAATCGTTGACTTTATTTGAATTAGTTTGTCACCCTGCAAATTTATAACTTAAATATTCTTTTATAGTACAATTTTAAATTTGATTATAATATATTTGGTTATAATATTTTCATTTATTTTTTATATATTTGGTTATAATATTTTTATTTTAATTCAAATTTTGTTGTAGCATAATAATTTTCTTTTATTACAACAAATGTAACAAAGTTACATTTGTTGTAATAAAAGAAAATTATTTTAAAGACGTTCTTATATATTGGGTTGTAGAGGTAAATACATCATACTAAGTTTAAACTTATGAATTTGAAAAGAGCATCAAATTAATTATACATTTTAATGTTAATATTGTCAAAAATCATCTTCAAAATTACATTCGCGTTTTAATAATCAACAACAAGGAAGTCGTCAATAATTGAATTTTCTTTTTAGACAAGCGGATTGAAGAAGCTACGGCATATAGAGAATAGCAGACCCAGTCACCGGCACTCTAAAAAAAACATCGCCATCATACGAACCGACCCCTAATAAAGGATAATATTAATAAAAATAACATTTAATAAACTACTTATGAATTTGTTAAGTTGAAAGTTTTCTCTTTCTGAATCGATTAGTTCATTTTATAGTAATTTAAGTAAGTTACATTACACTGTTAGCATAATATTTTATAGATAGCCCACTGATTTCTAAAGAAAAAAACTTTCTATACGGTATATAATTATGATAGAGGAATTATTAAGAACCTAAAAAAAAGAATTAATTTCTAAATTTACAATATTATGTATATACATTGTTGGTTAAATAATCTGTTATTTTATTTGCAGTTGAAGGTGGAAAAAACAAACAAAATAGAAAGTAGTACAGAAATTGGACGAAGAGAGATTAAATGTATTTTTTATAAGTCATCGGAAGGTTAAGTAATCAGAGAATATTTGTTAAAAGGTAATTATTGAATGAGAAATAATACAGATTTAGTGTGGATGCAAAATAGTTTATCAATATTTAAAAATAGCTCCAAATTACACGTTCCACAAAAAATTTTCACTGTACCATTGATAGGTATATTGTATTCGCTTTCAAAATTTGCCAAATTTGTTAATTTATACCACATACTGCAAGTGTATAAGTTTGGGTTGCGCGTAAGCTTATGATTAAAAAAAAGGATTATGAAAATGAGATATTTAATAATAATGCTAATATATAATACACAACTTAGCTACGATCATATTGATTCAAAAGATAAAAACAAGTCATTATTACGTTCAAGTAATTTGTTCAGCTGGAGATTTATTACGTGTAGCCAATGAATAAGATTATTTAGAAAATAATTTAATTTATTTAATGTGTATTAGGTTAGACTTTATTAAGTGTTGTCGATAATTTACATTCGGGATATTGTACAGAATTGCTAAAATATAGAATAAACTTATAAGGTAAAGAATATTGATATTTTTTCATTATTAAGGTCATTATTTAAATCATGATGTAAGTGTCGAGTTAAATAAATGAATCGATATTCATAACTCTTAGAGTTCTACAGTAAAATTGAATACTTTCAGTTTGATTCAAGGCATCCCCGTAACTCGGTTCGTCATAGACATAAATAGATTTAACTCGATTTAAAACGGTTTGCGAAGTCGAGTTGTACATCTCTATTGATAACTACGTGTCATAGTAATAGACGTATCTGTGATAGACGCAAGTAGGGTGGGTTTACTTCAAACAAATATTTCGATTGGAACGCGGAAGCCCTATCTCTTTCGCACATTTGATATATATCTACCTATTAAAATCATTCTAAAGTAACGCATATTGTTAAATTAAATTTTGACTTTTTTTGAATTGGCTTGTCAAACTTCTTATAACTTGAACATTCTTTTATAGTACAATTTTACATTTGATTATCGTATTTGGTTTTGGTATCTGTAATATTTTCACTTTCAATTCAAATAATTTGTCTTTGTTACATTTGTTCATAATAAGAAGAAATTATTTAAAAGATCGTTCTTGTAAATTGGGTTGTAGTCGTAAACATTTCATGGTAAGTTGAAACCTTAAATTAAAACAAAAAAGGGAAGATACGGTATACTCTTACTTTATATAACAACAAAACGGGCATAGGTACACGTACACTGCCTCTCCTAGCTGCAATCACAAAATGCCTACGTGTAAAATTAAACGAAAGAGACAAAACGGTGTATATGATTGTAGCACAAGTGAATCAAGGTATTACAGCAATTAACAATTTGCATCTTACGCATTGCTAGTATAGAGCATTAGTAGTTAGAGATGCGCAAAATTAATCGGTGAAAAGAAAAGAGTATATCATTTGATTGGAAAGATATATATCACTTATTTATATCTCTAGCTCAGTAGCTCAGCATCTCAGTATTCCGAGTTATTAACGAAATTATTTATTGCGCATACGCTGAACCGTTGAACAATGGTCATACAATGTGGTGATAGATAGTAATGACTGAACATTACGCACTATTTTTTTTTTAAATAAAAATAAATTCTACAAGAGTATCCGCTTTGCTTAATACTTTGCAGCACAGAATAGAACCGCCGGTCTACGTACGACTAAATCGAACAGTGTTACCAACTTCTAAAAAAATACCCCTAAGATTAAATAAAATGAAATAGCCCTAAATAACCCTAAATGCAATATTCAAAAGCCCCAAAAAAACCTGTATTGTATACCTATTCAAGGGTATTGTTTAAATAAGTTGCCAGTTTTATTATGGTAAATAACATATAACTTAGTTTTAATTACTTTTTATTAGAACTTTTAACAACTAATTAAAGATCTACATTGTCAATAATTGTTAATAAATCGTTTAAGTACGACTTGGCGTTTAATTTGAGCTTTCGGAATTCTTGAAGTTATACATGTTTACATTACACAACTGTAACATTTTTGGAGATTATATGTAACGCGATCATGCGTACATATAATCTCCAGAATCTCGTTTCGAAATGTATCGTGTCATCATTAAACTTTGCAGCATTTCAAGGGACAATCGGTTTCGTAATTTGTTTTTCGCAATATTATATACCGAGAAAGCACGTTCGACACTAGCATTTGAAAATGGTATAGTCATTAATGCAAGTTCAAATTTTGAAATGTTTTCAAAACGCTTATGCCCTGATGGGTATAATCGTCAAACACTTCCGAGTAAAATGCAGCTCAGGTTGTGGTATCTGACCACTGTTTATTATTTAACTGATTCCATTCTGACTGTATATCATCCTATTTCCATAAATATGAATCCGCTGAAAGTGTTAGCATTTTCGACATTCTGATGTAGATCCGGTGTATATATAAATATAAATATATATATATATATATATATATATATATATATATATATATATATATATATATATATATATATAGACATGTTCGTTTACTCTTTTCTTTCATAACACGCAAGATATATAGAGGATTCCACATATCCATAGACCTTGGAATGCGCGGATCCACCAATACCGGATGTAAAAAATCGTTATAAAATTCGATCAGCGTGTGTTGCATTTTATCTTTCCAAAATTGGTTGTCTTTTTCAATTCAGTAAACTTTAAGTGGTGTCCTCTCGCCAATCCAGACGACAAACAGGCAGATGTGACAAACAGGCAGATGTGTGTTTTCTTAGCATCAACTACCTCAAGTTTGGAAAAAATGAAAGGACATTTAATCTCCACAGTTCCGTTTGTGTGTTTACTGTCTGGTGTATCTACCGTATGAACAAACATCATTTATTCGATTATTTTGCTTTCTTGGATGCTTAGCTGTCTAATTGCTGTTTGTTCATTATCTTTACCTTACCTTATGGATGGAATATTATTCAGATATTTGCCAATAGTATGGATTTGACTAGAGGCGGACAACTGGTAGCTTTTCCTCTCTGACAAACCTTCCCGAACCACAAAGATGTTAAAAGTTTTCTACGTATGCTCAACCACTCACCACTACTACTCTGCAATATTGTATTCTTCTCTATTTATTGGCGCTGGAGATCTGTAGACGACAATTTAGCTATAAAATCTGACTGTTGAAAACATTCATAGCTCAAGTCAGGTTGTTGGCATTGTGGTCCATAGTGGGGATCGTTAGACAAAGGGGTAGTGTGAGTAAATTTCTTCTTTTTAATATTTTTGACAACTTTATGTAATCTAGATTTCTCCACTCATGCTATTAAAGAACTGGCTTTTATGCCGATATAACTTCATGAGTAAAGGAATGAAGTGCTCCGTATTAAAAGACACAAGACCACCAGCACATCGCCCGCCATAAGAACGTCCAAGAGAATAATTTATTCTTTTGCTTCCTGAGAATTATAGCATATTATTCGTTACATTATAAATTAAGCTACGAGATTGTCGAAATAATTTACTTCTTAAATCTATTAATTTTGTTAGTACACTTAATACTTTCAAAGTATTAACTAAATTATCTTCATCAACGCATCTACTTTCTTGCGAACGAAAGTAAGAGGCACAATTTACATGGTTAGTAAATATGTAATGTGGACCGATCAGGATATCTTCAGCAAGTTGTGAATTTTTTTCGTGCAGTTGTAAATTTTGCTTACCCCAATGCCTAATTGCACATTCTATACCCTATCTTAAACGTAAATACTGATCTTTTACAATTCTATGTAGCTCACTAGGACTCGTGTCGGTTGAAATATTTAATAACGTCTTACAGTAAATTTGTAATAGATGGCTTCTACATTCAATTTTTTCAACAATAAAATCACCTTATGATAGCAAATCAAGAATTTTTTTATAAGTACTTGAATCTCCATCAGCTATTAATTTTTCATACATAACACCGTATTCTTTAAGAGAACTTTTAAACTCCTTCAAAATTATAATGGATTCCATCCAGTTTTTATAGTACAAATGCTCTGGAGGCTCCACATTCTTATTAGCAGAATTTGTGCTAGACAAATCATGCAATATTTATTTTTTATTTCTAAATACAAAACCTCTCCAAATTTATGATCTATAATAACAACTGCGCCGGATAAAGTAGAATAGTTGGTACGATATGATCTTTTTGATCAACATCCGTCAGCAACTACTATGATCATTGGTATACCGTGCTTATTAACATTACCAATAGATATTGCATATTGGTAGCTTCCGCCATACAGTGTGCCGCGGTCTTCTCCCATCACTCACATATAGTTTCGTGTACAGTTTAGCACATATAGTCGAAATTTCCAAAGCAGCAGTAATAGTTTGTAAATGAGCATGACCAGAATCTACCGGCATAATATTAGATACAGCAGCGTAATTTATGTCTATACTAATACCTTTCATTTCATCTGTGCTCAAAATGAATTTCTCTTCACACATGCGACATATCAAATTAAAATTTGAGATCAATCCAATACGAGATTCCAAAATAATTGGGCTATGACTTAAATTACAATCCATATTTCCGTGTGTAGAAATGGTTTTTCATAAGATTGACAAAATGCGTAAAATTAATTATCCTCCCGTCTTTAATCACAATACCATTTCTTGTTGTTTTTCAACATTGAGATTTAAAAGTATGAACAAATGAAGTGTAGTTACTTGTGGGGAACCTCTATGTTTACGTGTGATAAAATTGTGATTAGGTGTGTAATCAATAGCTCAATTAATAATTTTTAAAATAGTTGGCTTTAAATGTTACAAATTTCAGCGATATCAAATTACAACAGACATATTACAAACATAATCGGAATTACGGCCAAAATATCAAACCAGAAACAGCGCAGCCACGCACACAATATTATCCTTTGATTCATTATGTGCTGGCTAGAAAAATCATATGAAATTAAAAGGCCCAATCAAATTAGTTGTGAAATGTGACACGAAAAACATTTTAGTTAACTTTTCCAATTTGCGACTGTGGTTTTGACAATTGAATAATAAATTTCCTACGTTTATTTACAAATTATTAAAATAAAAAATTCAATTACCCATTAATACAAGATCACTTTTATTAATTGCCAATAAACCCATTTTGGGATTAATCATTTAGTATATAAGAAAGAACAACATCAAAATATAGAATATTTCATATTTATATTCATGTTTATTTTTGCTTTTATGTTTGTTTGTGTATTTGTATGTGCTTATTTTATAATCTTCTGTATTTTGTAATTTAATTTTTTTCTTCATTTTATTTACCTAATGCTTGTATTACTATATAGTTAATTTTTTTTGTTAACAAGCAACAATGACAGATATCAGAAATTTAATTCAATCAGCGTTGCGTTACGTTTTTTCACATTTGACATTGTCAAAGGTTCCCGGTTCCCAATGGAGAGAACGAACGCCATATAATAAAAGATAAAGATAATCGATGTAGTATATTGTATAGTGTCATCCGTCATTCCGTTGCTTATTTCATTCCTACTTCAATCGAATTTTATATGCTAGTGGATAACAAATTGCATTCTGTTGTCAATCGGTATTTCCTTGTTTAAAATTTAACGAATTATAGTATTAATTTTGTACTAATGAATGTCTTTCTAAGAAACGGTTGTTATTTATTTTAATAAATTTAAGAAGTAACGGTTAATAACTTCCTTCCGATCGATAATGTTTTCCTCTCTAAAGCTTGCCTGGCAATGCCTATTCAGTCCGCAGTTGTATAAAATATATCGGGAAGGTCCCACTGAGGTAATTGTATCTTCTAATAGTTAATAAAAAATTGTATCTGGGCGATTTCTCAAATGAAATCCGTTTGTTTCAGATTTTATATCAACCGAAAACATTGGAAAAATGGGGAGACAACGTTATGTTATCGGTGCGTATATACTACCGAAATTAAGTTCCAGGAAAATTAAGAATATTTTTCTTACGGAAATGTTGAAATAATCTATTCCTTTTTATATAGTCCGCATAATATATATTTTATCCTTAAAATGTGATATAATTATATAGCATTTAAAAATCAAGCTATTTTAAAATATTCATTGTGTATGATGTAATTTTATATTTCTACATGTCATGCTATAATTTGTTAAAGCACTATTTGTTTTTTAGTTTATATGTCATACTTAGTACAATTAACTACATGTGCAAAATATGCTAATCAACAATTTAAAAATATTATGTATAAAACTTTGAACTATGAGTAAAGTTTGAATTGCTTTTTTAATATTTTAGGCTGTTGTACTTTGGAACCTAAGCTTGTACACATCTCCATTGATATGTGTATTCATGTACAGAAGAGGGATGTTTATGGTTGATAATACTGTACCCTTGATCAAGTTAGTTACTGGTGTGGGTTTTGTAGTGTTCATATCCTTATGCATGAGAGCCATTGGAAGAATGCGTAATTCAAGTTACAAGAAGTTTATTGCAACTTTAGAGGTGGCCTCAAACAACCAGCCAGCAAGCATTGAGACATTAAGAGAATATGACTTTCATTTCAGTGCATGGCCAGTTAACTTTTCAATGGATATGGTTGAAGAGTAAGTAAATAAACTTTCTTTTTTTTAAATATATGACTCGACCCATAAAAAAATCTGCTACTAAACGCCATGAATTTTAGATATACGGCGAGTGACTTTAGAGTTTTTTCAATCAATTCCACATTATACTTAAACGTAAAATATTTTTCACATTTGCACATTAGAAATTATTTGAAGATATGATGATTATAAACATATTAAAAAATAGCAAATTTTAAAAGATATCCAATTGTAAGTCCATGATATTATACTGGTATGGAAGATTATGGAAATTCATTGCAAATAAGTTTTTATACGTGTTTGATATGGGAAATTAAAAGAATCTTTTTAGATCGTATGATAGTGGTAGGCTATAGAATATGATAATACCTTAAAATGCTTTTATTTGTAATTTTTTTTGGAATTATTCATTGCGAAAATAAATATTGTTATCTTATAGCTAATGAAATATAACATGCCAATACTCAACTTGTAACTTTGTCTATAAATAGTAAATGTACAGAAATGTTGACCTGCCTTTACAGCTATATTCTCAATAATTTAATTTGACCCTAACAATTAAACTGTTAAATAAAAAAATATTCTATCTTTTACTGACATTAGAAATGTTCATACTATAGAGAGTAGTTATTTAATGAAATAAATAATAGTCTTGATTCTGCCTTCTTTTAGTGACATTTTGAGTGCCAGCTTTTGGTCAAAAGTACTGCATGCATACATGGTCTACTTTATTTTTAATGTGACGATTATACACAATATAATATTATATGGTACATGCAAAATAATTAAATTCTCAATGTGTTATTAAATTTACATGTTCTCTAAGCATAATACATTTTATTTAGTTGATAATGTAACATAAAACTTTACTAAAGTCGTATTACCTTTACAATAACAATTAATGAGAGAAACTGTACTTTAAGTTGAATGTTTGTTGTAATATTGTTTCGTGGTTGTATTTTTTATTGTCTTTGTTAGGTTCAAAACTGAACATCGGATCATCCCATCAAGATCATCGAATTGCTCATTGGAATACAGAAGGTTGCCATTACAAATTTTAAGTACCATCGCCATTCGCACATTTGGACTGCGTATAATATACCCTGGTTCAATCAAACTTTTACAGACTTTAATTTGTAAGATTTTTTTTCTTAATTGCAGTTAATATTCATTTAAAAATTGCTTTTTTATGTTACTAATTACATTATCAGACTACAAATTTGTTTGTCTTTAATTTGTATAAAAAATTAAAGGAATGTAATGCATTGAATATTATTATTGAATTAGAAACACTGTTTTTTTTGCATATAGGATCTATTATTTAACATTAAGTTAGTTTCTTTGAAAAAATTTCAAGTAGTCAATTTATCAATACAACTTTTTTTATAAATAGGGGGACCATTACTACAAGGACGCGTTAAATTGGTAAAAGATCATAACGGAAAAAGATACAAGCTAGAAACCATTGAAAAAAACCACGTGGATTGTATGTTTGTTGACAAACGCAACATCTCTAACAGAGGTCAAACAGTGCTAGTCTGCTGTGATGGGAATTCAGGATTTTATGAAATTGGAGTTATGACTGTGGCAGTAGAAGCTGGCTACTCAGCTGTTGGCTGGAATCATCCTGGTTTTGGTGGCAGCACGGTAAGACGTATTACAAATTGAAATTCGTGTTGAGAAAATGAGAATAAATAGCGAATTATATGCGAAATAACATTTTTAAGTGTAATCTTCACTATTTTATATTTGCCATCATTAAATAAAAAATCAGCCTTAAATATTATTTACTATCTTATGTCAATATTTTATTTAAATGTTTCATATCTTCAAATAATGGTACAGCAATGCGTTATGCTTTACTGCTTAGCTTTGACGATGTGTAATTCTACTCTTAACATTTTCAAGATGTTTTATTAAACATTAACTGCATTTATTAGGTAATGTTATAAAAAATAAACATATTAAACCCATATTTATCGTGATAGTTTTTGTATATAAAATAAAATAATTTTAATTGTCTATCTTAATTAGTGAAAATTGAAAGCTTTAAATTTTTATTTTTGTATTTCCTTTGAATATATAAGTACTATATTATATTACTTGTATATTAAAATGACATAATATAAAATTTATGTTTAAAATCATTATGCATAAATATCCAAGCAATGTTATATACTTTGCTTGGATATTTATGTCTTAATGAAGGCATTTGGTAGGAGCACTGCATTTTAAATTGGTTCATTCATACTCAACTTTTACAATCATTTAACTATATAGTTGTTCTATAATATAAATTATTAATTTGATATTATAGAACAACTATATTATTAATATATATTAATTATAAATAATATAAATTATGTATGTGTTTTTGAATTTTATAATTTTGATTATTTGAATTAGCTATGAAAACTTATTTCTATTTTCAAATCAGATGTGTACAATAAAATATTTATTTTTTTACAAATTTATACATGTATGCTAACCTACCCCTGGGGTACTTTGTGACTTAGTAATGAACGTTATACCTACGTACGTTCAATTTACACGATGGGGTTGATTGGGACACTTTTTAAATAATATTGATTTTTACAGTGAATCTGAACTTGAGTTTTCTGTTATAATTTTTGGAGTTTACTCCATAAAAATAGATTTTCATATATAGCGCCCGGTCTAAAGTTTTATGAGGAGTAAAATCAGAAATTCAGAGTATTAAAAAAAAGGTTATTGTTAGGTGGCCACTCACTGGAACATTTCTGTGCATCTTTAGAGTGAGATTTTTACCTTTGATTTTTAATTTTTAACTTCCTTGGCTCGTATTAATAGGCAAAACATAAAACTAGATTAAATCACGATTACATAAGTCTAGATTAGTAGGAAATGTCGTTTTATGCCTCTGATGGTTCAATAGACGCATATTAATCCGGTATTAACTAATTGAGTTTGGAAAATCAAAGATTAGCTGATCGGAGATTTCTTTTGATTCATTATTTTCATCTGCGTAATACGTACTGCGCATCAGTCATTAGCTAATTTCAAGCACATCTTTAATTGACCTATCGAATTATTTACTGACAATTGTAAATGTCGTTTGTTTTGGCTGAAAGTATTTCGTTTAACAAAAGTACTAAAATAAATACAAGAAAAATAAACTACGCGGAAACAGAGAAAAGGCCATTATTGTAGATATTGGTCTTTTACAAAGATGTAATTAAAAGTAAACGCACTGACAGAACAAACGTGAAGATGAAAAAAAACGTTTGGGTTGCTATTGTCGAGAGATATAATGCTAGTGGAATTGTTAATGAAAGGGTAAGTACAGTCAAATGTTCACGTTTATAATGAAAGTAGAATACAGAATTAATGGTTTGTGCGAATGTAATTTCTTTTTTTTTCAATAATGTGCTAAGAAACGTGTAATTTATTTGTTTCTTAAGGCAAAGGAAGTCAAATGTGCCGACTTTGGGTTAATATAAAAGCCAAGCAGAGAAGAGAGTTGACAAGGGAAAGGCAGCAGCGGATGGCTACCAGCGTAGGAGATGCGATTAGTGACATCCAAATTAACCCCGTTGTTTTCTTAATAGCGCCAGGACTAATTGTGGACGTCCCATCAAACGATTCTGCCCAGCAATTCAATCGAGGTAAACAACGTGTAATCGAGGTAAATAAGTGTACAATTAATCTTTTATTTATAGTGTTTTTTTAGAAACTGATTAAAATAGTAATGAGGCACCGAAAGTTTTTAGGTTGATTTATTTGAAGTGAATTTTAATCAAATTTATATTTAATACTGAAGCAGTATTACAAAGGAAAGTAGTTTGTAATTTGACCACCTTTAAATTTACAAATTGCAAAATTCAATTAGGAACCTTTTTATTTTATTTTATTTTCTTTCTATTGATATGTGAAAATGTGTTGAAATTTAAAATTTGTGGTGTTCATGAATTGACATTAAATTAATTAGAGTCAATTATCTACAGATCCGCCTGAGCAACAATCGACGAGTAGAAGTGAACTTTGTCAACTTTGTAAACTTTGCCAGCTTCGTCCGAGGCAACGGAAGATGTTCCTAATTGTCAGCCTAGGGCTGAGGTACAGGAAACCATGTTGGACGTGGACCCAAATGTACCTATACGCGGGAGATGCACCAGCAGCCAGCATTCGGATATCCGGCTTACTTTCAGCCGACGTTAGTTGCTTCAGATAGAAAAATTAAAAAGGAATTGCATGAGGCATAAAATGGAGCCGAGACAACGTAGAGAAGACGATGTCCATTAAATCTACAACAAATTTTTTAAATCATGCTCGATTAAAGAAAGTTCGTGCTGAAGTTGCTGAGAGGGAATTGAAAAATAAATAGAATACGTTTTTACGAATACGAATTACGTAAAAGTAATAATCTATATTACTTTTTTAACTTATACATTTTTATTCTATTTTGTGTTTTCAAATATTGTTTTTTTCTTACTTCGTTTTCATTTTTTTGATACATTATTTATATACTTCTTGTACTATTTTTATTTTCATAAATTTTCTGCTCTTATTGTGTTATATTTTGTATTTTTTAGATTTCACAACAGACAGTTAAGTTTTTAATAATTGGTTAAGTCAAGCTCGATTAGCGAAGCCTCGTGCTGAAGTTGCATAGAGGGAATTGAAAAATAAATTAAATACATTTTTAGATTATTAGTGTCGTAACTTATACATTTTTATTGTATTTTGTGTTTTTAAATATTGTTTTTTTCTTACTTCATTTTAATTTTTTATATATCTTATTTACGTACTTTTTGTACTATTTTTATTTTCATTACTTTTGTTTTTATAGATTTTCTGCTCATATTATGTTATATTTTATATCTTTTAAATTTAAAAACAGTTAAATTTTCAATAATAGATCATATAGTCATTATTTTGTCGTGTGTAGAAAGGCAGCATTACTATAATTTTCTTTAAAACATTTAAAAAAAAATGTTAATGTTTATATTTTTGGTCTTACACAAAAATTATGGAAATTATTTAATAATTGTTAAAGTCGCATTATTTTGTCAAGCTTTGTTAATAAGGGTCTATAAGTATACATTAAAATTTGGTAAGAGATCGGTAAAACAAATGTTCAATGAAATTGTATATTAACTAATGAAATAGGATTTTCTAGTCTAGTCCAAACTAATTTAATGCACATATTTGTTTTAGTTATGGGCATATTGAACCATACATTGCATTTCAATAACAGAATTTTTACTTAATGTAGCTTCTGTCATCATTTGTATTCAAATTCAATTTGTCAGAATACATTATGTTTTTGCAAGTGGTTGTTAAATTACCAGATATAAATGGATAAACAAGTATTGATAACTTCCTGAATTAAAGCAGTCGCTGGCTTATATCATCTAGTTCAAACTAATTGAATGCACATTTTAACACTCCGGCTGTAGGTAAAGTGAACCATCCAGTGCAAAATAATTTTAATACACATTTTAACATTCTGGCTACAGGTAAAGGGAATCATGTTGGTAGTCAGATTGAATTTCAATAATAGAATTTTTCAATTCCAATTTAGAATACTAATGAATAACTTTTCAAAATACATATTTTTGTAAAAATATATTAAATTACCAAATATGGAAAATAAGAACTTCCTAAATTAAAGCAGTGCTAAGGCAATTTATTACTGATTTGTAATTGGTGCTACTTTCCTGTAGATACATATAATGATACAAGTTCTGTAGATACAAGTATCTGTAATGTTATCGATACTTTTGAAAATGAATTGCATGTTTATTGGAGTTTACTCCTTAAAAATCGATTTTTATATATAGCGCCCAATATGAAATATTATGAGGAGTAAAATCAGAAGTTCAGGGCGTACAAAGTTCAAAGCAATGAAAAAAGTATAACCGTTAGGTGGCCTTTCCACGCAACATATGTTTATTTGGCATAATCTTAATGACGGAGTGTGACACACATAGTTCACTATTGTTCGCTTATATCAAGATGTAATCATTAAATGTCATTATGTGTGAATATTTGGGGTCTTCTATCCTACAAAATTAAAAAGTCTAGTCTGATGTTACTAAATATTTTTAATTCTGTTGTATAAATTTGATCTTGTTCATTTGTGTTTTAGTTGAAAATAATTATATTGTCAGCATTTTTTTATTAAAGAATCTTCCATTTGATATTTATATCTATATCCTATATAATCTTAGGGTGATGAATTTAAATTTCATAATGTTTTTGAGAACCAAAATAGTGGCAACTGTCTTTTGCAATAAATAAGCACTATGTAGGATTTTAACTCAACTTATGATGCTGAATTCGAATTTGACAATATTTTTGAGATCCAAATGGCGGCAATTATATCTTTCGCAGTAAATTGTCACTACATTTCTTTTGGACTACCTGCAGGATGCTGAATTCCAATTTCATGTTTTTGAGACCCAGTTTGGTGGCATCTATTCTCTAGAAATAAATCATTAAATTTCTAAGTTTAAGGTGCTGAATTCGAATTTCAATAGTTTTTTAGTATCAGGATGACGGTATCAGGTTTGATATATGTCATCTCTATATTCAGTTTGACGAACTGTAGGGGTGCAAACCTCGAACTTTAAGAGCAGTAATAAGTTCAGTTGCAATAACCTAACTTGGTAAAGTATAGAGCTTGTAATGCCGGAATGGCTTTTAGGGGAGGGCAAAGTCCCAATTAACTTGTTTCACTCAATGTTCTTTATCGAAAGTTAGGAATGCAATCATCAAGATCTAAATATATTTTTGGTAAAACACCAGTCCTTATTTTGTTATGTATTATTTAATAAAAAAAAAAAGACTTTTCATACCTAATTTTATCATGAACAAGTATGTATTGAACAAAACTGTCACAAAATGTTAATTTTACATGCAGATTTATTAAAAGGTTTTTGATAAGTTCATTTTATCGTTACACTAATTTACTTTAATGTTAAACTTGTATTATCTTTCGATATAAAAGTGGTATTTGATCATAACCCGTTAGTCTCTACAGATTAATAAAAATTAATCTGTAGACGCTAACGGGTTATTTTGCAAGTTCATGTAAAGTTCAATATTCAATATTTGGGAGTCCATAGTTCTTTTCTCACCAAAACTATGCGAATAATGACTATCTTTAATTCAATGAAATTAAATCTATTTAAAACAGAATACCAATGACAGTCTTAGCCTTCCATCACCTTTTATACTCATTTTTTCTTCATTCAAAGCATTCTTTCTTCTCTTCTATAGCTTTTATGAAATAAGACAGGATCTTGAAAGTCCGTAACAGAGGGTTAAACGGGTGTATTAATTTTGCAAATAATTGTAACAAATATAATTAATTTGCTGTTCATTATTGACTCCAAAAAATGGTCATCTCATCATAGTTTATTTTTCCCAAATCAGATACCAAGCATGCAGGCCTTTTCATGTGAAGTGGGCCTTGTATTTGGTAATACCATTTGTGAGTATCGTTAATCATCAATATGTCTGTCAAATTTCCAAAAGGGATGTTCTTTTAAAGCATCATATAAGGTTAGACTGGTTGAAGGAGAAGGACACTTTATTTTTGACCTACCACTTGCATACTTGCCATCGGGTGTAGTAGAAATTCCATTGTTGACTTAAGAATAAACTGCACTGTGTAATGCTAATATTTACTTGCATCTCCAATTGCTTGAATGTAATTTTTTCTTGTCTATACTTTAGCGTACAATCATAGATATATTACTACCATTACAATTTTTTTTTATAAGAGAAGACCAACTAGTCTTAACTCTTTTCTTGCAAACATCACCGAAAACAGATGTTAGTAATTTTCTCAAGTTCAATCTGCACTCTTTGTAAAAACATTCATTCATTCAAAATGGATATCTCAAAAATATTGAGAAATTCGAATTCAGGACGCTAAAATTAAAAAAAATATAGTGCCGATCATTCAGTTCTTTCTGATCGATCAAAACAATATTTTGAAACAAAGTTGGAGTATATTGAATTTAAAAATGTTATGATTGTTAAACTTTTAATTTTAAATGAGTAAAACCTTTTGGTTTTATTGCAATATTATTATGCAATAGAAAATATAATATATATTCAATTAACATTTTAATAACAATTAAGATTAAATAACTTTAATGGCAGAAACACCCTTAATGCACGGTTTATCCTTTTTTAAACAGTCAACCATTTCAAACTTAGTATTATCTTTCTGTAATAATTCATTTACAAAAAGATTCTGTAATAATTATTTTCGATCTGTACAAAATACTTTTATTATCAATGAGATGTATCCAGCATGTTTTATAAGAATTAAACCCACCGGAATAAGTTGGAAATAGGCACAAGAAAAGAAATCTCCTGCTCTCTTTTATTTACATGAGCTTGAGATTGAATTTTAGAGGTATTTTAAGAAGAGTTGAAAAAATAAATATTACAATCACAACTTTTATTAATTTTCATGCCCACAATCATCTCTTACAAGTAGGATATTAATGTTTCACATGCAAAACAACATATACTTACTTGGTATATTCTTTCTTTTGACACAGATTATTACTACATTTTTGTATATAAATAAACACTAATAACTACTAAATTCCCAAACAAACCATTTAGTATGATCAGGTTGTTTTTAACGACTCCTTCAGTACACAAAAACTGCTGGTCAAAACATTGTCCTGTGACATTCAAGTTTTTATAAACAATTCAGGAAGCTATTTTAAAAAAGCAACTATTCCATCATTGTTATCACCCATACAAAATTTCATTAAATACATTGCTATTGGATTTGAAGACTTGGCTGTTTCACTTACTAATGGAATCTTAAACAGTAATTGCCCAAATAGACTGTTGATAACATGTAATTAGTATTTAAACGATGCAGTATTATATTACATGATATTTTCAATAATAAAATTGAATTTAAAACCACTTTTAAGCAGTGAACTTAAGTTTTTAATTTGGTATGTGGGGAAATGTCAAAAATTATGCTATACATTCCAGCTATTATGTCCTTTATTCAAAAGATATTCACCTATATGAGCACGGCACGAGTATGGAAAGAATGATCTAAAAGTAGTGTGAGCATGAAGAATCTAGAAATATTTTCACAATATCTAAAAATAAAATGGCTGAAAGTAGATGCTGCACATTTGTATGTAGCCATTCTAACTGTTGGTCATGGATAATATTATTAAGTGCAGGTATATTGATGTTGGTTGAGCGATATTACTGCCATTTTCACTATGAAAAGGAAGTATTTCTATAGGTCAGGGCTCATCATGTTGCTGGTGTCTTTGTATAGCTTGTTGCTCTTAACTAACAAGGTAGGCAGACTTATTTTAACTGGGGAACCTAAGAATAATAAGTGATAAAAAACAGATCATAAGAAATAAGGAAGTACGAAAAGTAACGCTCAAGTAGAGTAGGTAATGTAGACATTTTACATGATATCATTTGTCAATATGCTTGATACCAGTGGTCATAAATTTTGTTATTGCTAGCTATTTGTAAAGATAGAGTCATTATGAAAATGAAAGTCTAGAGAACACTACTTTTTTTAACATTAAGTTAATTTTTTTATCATCACTTTATTCTTATTGTAAGTTTATTTAAAAACTACCTACTGAACTAATGCTGAGTTGTAAGACATACTTTCGCTCTTGGCCAAAATCTTTATATTTAAAGTTTTGGTTCATATTGGAAAGTTTTAATATATGAAATATTTAAAGTTTTAGTTCATAGTTCACATTTAGTTCATATGTGTTTTTTAGTTTTTTAAACTGTAATTTTATTTAAGATATATTTGATTTAAATACCATTACTTTATAGACGAGATCAAAAATACTCACACCTTTAAGTGCACAAATCTATAGGTCATATCTGGTAGGTAAGGATAGCATTTGTTTTATTTTAATAATTTATTAGGTAAACAGTTTAATCTTTTTCATAAATACTTAAATGACTGACTACTTTAAAGAGTTCTATGTTACTGCAAAACGCTAATTTAATTCACACTTCTAATGTGCTCTCAGAAAAATATTCTTTATTTTTCAATTTTTATTATAAAATGTTAGAATATTAATAAAAATTTTAATTTCTTACTTCTGCTGATAAGAAGGAATGAAGTTATTTCATAAGCAAAATGATTTCTTTCTTATATTGACATATTTAAATTCACATAGTGGTTATGTTTTATAATAGACATAATCTCACTTTTATGCATGCTTTCAAATTATATTTACTGAAATTATAAAGCTATCAAAACTGAGTTGGTTTCCAAGTGTCGAACTTACTCAAAATCTTCTGAGGATCATACTCGTTATGATCCTCAGAAAATTATGCTAGTCAATTTCACGTTTTAACAGGGCCAAAGGAAGCAGAACTTTCTTACTTTCTAACGATAGTGTAATATAAGACGGCTGATATTTATGACGAGTTAATTTCACGAAGTGCGATCATTGGTCCTTAGGCTGACGAATCAGCTGATGTTTTGCACATGTCGATTTTATATTACGTTTTTGTTGTATTATATTTTGTATAGTATTTAAGTAGGTTTATTTTCAGGGCTTATAAGACCACTTATGCTTGTACATGGATGTCTGTTACAGTCATTTTTCTCTGTAACTGTATGACACAGAATTTTGATGGCGATAAAGCATAACACCCTCAAATGTCTCAATCGTTACACCCAAAAATGTCGATACGTAAAGTTTAGAGTTCGCATATGAAGTATTAATAAAATGTACAAGTCATAATCATGAAACTATTTTTATTAATTTAATGTAAGATAGTTCTGGTGATGTTGCTAAAATGTCCACAAAAAACATGTTCCTACAATCTCCGAAATTGCTGAAATCAAAATTTTGAAAAAAACACAAAACTAAATACGTACCTAAAGTTTGCACATTATGAAGAAAATAATTTTTAATCAATAGAATTACTACGCGCCCTTAATGCCTAAGCGTATACAAAAACCCTAGTAATGCGATTTCTGGTCGTACTTAAGAGGTTTATTTTAAGTTTTTAGGGGATTATAAAATGTTGACTGAAACTGAAATATTATTTATTAAGATATTACAACAACAATTCGTATCTAAAAACTTAGATAAGTTTTGGCTTAGTGGCAGTATCAAACTAATATTATATTAAAAAACTAATAACATATATTTTAAAAATTTCGTTGCTCCTGTTTTATTATGGAAACAACCATTACATTTAAATGGATTAGTTATGTAGTAGGATGTTGTGCCAATAATTTAGGATGTGTAATATTTGTTTGTATGTTATTTTTCGTGAAAAATCTATTATCTTATATTCTTTGTATCCTTGCCCATATTTATGAGCTTCTTTGTGAGTTGCAATCCCCGCTTTGGAAAATTATGTTTTATGCTATTATATAAGTGATATGGATGCTTATATTTCGTTACGAGAAAATATTACTATTATCAGTGCATTTAATATTTGCGCCCTGTACTATAAAATTGTAGTGATGTTGCGTGCTATAATATTGTTCTTAGAAAGTGATAGCCCATGTTCTATGCATTGCGAACAAGTAGTATATTAATAGTTAGACTATTTTTAAAATTTTTGTCATCATGAAATGCGAATGGAGCTAAAACTGGTGAAATACATACATATATATATATATATATATATATATATATATATATATATATATGTACATGTACATGTATATATATATATATATATATATATATATATATATATATATATATATATGGCCATAACTACTAGAGCATATATTTATTAACAGGATGCTTATCAAGGAAATCATCAATGATAATATTGGAACAAATATTGATTCCATTCCAATTTCATCATTGATGAGAGGATTTGTGCCTGTATATTGTTATAATTATCCAGATTTGTATCTTTGTTATAAAATGTCAATAGAGCGATATGTTTTTAGTATTAAGTTTGTATCAAATTTTATGATTTTCTGGTTTATGGACTTTTTTCTATGTGGTAGATTTATTACAGTTTTCTTTGTTATTATTTTTGAATCTTTCTTTTTCCCTTAGGGTGAACCATATCCACGTGATGAATGTAATGCCATAGATACAGTGATGCAATTCACAATTCACAAACTGGGCTTTCGACCATCAAATATCATACTTATGGGTTGGAGTATTGGGGGATATCCTGCTTGCTGGGCCGCAGCAAATTATCCAGACGTGAAAGCTGTGGTGAGTTACGGTCAAGGATGGAATTTTTATAACCTGGTTACGTCCGCTCTTTTGCTTGATTGTTGGAACCTCATAGTTTCTATCATTTTAGACTTATGTGTGTGAAATTCTACAAGTATCTATATTAAACGGGGACATCAATCAATATAAGATATATATATATTAAAATAAATTTAATTTACCTACCTATACATATAAAGCGGGGGCAAATAGTTCCTTCTCGTGTAATTTAGACTATAGTGGACATGATGATTGTCCACTATACCTTTTTGTTGACTAGGAATTGGTGGGAATTGAAGCAATATTTAACTAAGATATTTAATTTTGTAATATCAAATTTGGGTTTACTCAGAAATGATAAAATATCATAGAATTTGTCATTCGGTAAACAATTGGGTATTTGACTAAATTTTTTTTATTTCACTAATCATAATTTCAAAGTACAAGCTGATGAAGAGTGAAAAAATTTTTAAATAATCTTAAAAACTGGCCGAGTTGTAAAAGCTTAAATTTAACCTTTAGACAAGGAAGGCAATACTGTGTTGTGAGGTCATTTTTAATATTGCACATTTCTGCAAGAGGAAAAGAAACGGGGATATACCCAACTTTATCCGTATCTTCAAATTTATAAGCCTATAACTGGCTTATTTTTCAATCAATTTTTGAATTGTTTGTAAGACTGGTTTTTAATTAACTTATATTTCACAATATTGTACTAAAAATATCAAAATTTAGAATGAGTCAACTACAGGATTGAAATTTATATAGACAACTTAGCCAAATAATCCAGGTACAACGTCATATTAATCTCAGCAACAGCCAAAATAATAAGAATTACTGGTAAAAATAAATCAAATGTTAAAACCCATCTATTCTCCACACCTCCATTAATGTATATGAAGCACTGGTCAACAAGAGTAAAGGATCGCTTCAATTTAAAAAGATGTTCAAACGGATATGTATCTTTGAGAAAAATATCAGTAATATGTTAAAAATAACAGTTCTATAATTTATTAATTGATAATTTTTTTATTGTAATAGTGTTATTTTCAGATATGTAGAGTATTTGATGTGAATGTTCTAAAATTAGCATTAACTTTGAGAACTTGTGTAGTTTAAATAGAATTTTTCGGCTAATATTACCTAAGTAAAATAAACACTACTTATTAGATAAATTATAAAGAACCAAGTATTTTTGTATCAGTTAAAAAGTATAAATATTATTAGTTATGAGGCAATTTTTGAAACGTTTTTGATGAATTTACAAAGCAGTTATTGCATGAAATGTTGCTTTTTAAGAATTTTATCATAATTTATTCTCATTTTTTTGTTATTAATAGCTATTAAAATTATGCATTATCTTTTTCTCGAAAACACTTTTCTAATAAACACTTTGTGCTACGTGCGCTGCGATGAGTGATTATATCTAACGATCAGTTTAACACTTTCTGTGCTGTTATTGTATTACTAAATATTAATTTTATTCAATACTCAAAAAGCCCATTAATGTGTTTATGTTCTAAAATGTGTTTTTGTTGCTTAATAACTGGATTTTATGTACTCCATTAATATTTACAAATAGGCCTGATTTACATATGGCTATTTCAACAGCCAAATATTTTCTTTGACTTCATTTTTTTCAAGGTACAAACATTCATTGCAACAAAATGTTAATTTGTTCCAATTTTTGTAGATCTTGGATGCAACATTTGATGACTTGTTACCTCTTGCTGTAGCCCGTATGCCAAAGTCGTGGTCCTCTTTAGTCACAGAAGCCGTTCGTAATCATGTGAATTTGAATGTTGGGGGTGAGTTAGTCAAATATAAAGGACCTGTTGCAATTGTGCGCCGAACTCTGGATGAAATAATTGCATTGGAGTGAGTGATCTTTTAAGTTAAATTTTAATTTGTTATGCTAATTTATATATTATATCCTGAAATATTCTGATGGTAAATTGTTTTTATAACTTTTTACATTGCCCTATATAAAATTTAATGGAACTCTTTGTTTAAAGTAATATGTCTCGTGTTCTTTTTGAATTTTTCCCTTTTATATTATAGTCTTTCTGATATCTTCCTTTTTCCCTCTTATCAATCGAAATGTTACCAAATGAAATTAAATGCTTATTTTTTCAACATCATTATTTTATTTTAAGGGAGGGAGTTGTAGGGACAAATCGAGGTAACAATTTGTTACTCAAGTTGCTCAAAGATAGACATTCAGATGTGATTGAAGTCAGCCAAGAGATAGCCATAAAGGAGTATTTAGCTTTACAGGAACCACAAAAGACGGAATTTTTGAACAAAATGAGAAACAGCCCTAATAAAAATGACAAAGCTGTAGCAGCGCTGGTAAGTTTAGTAACAGCTTTTTATATCATTCTAGTAATATATAAATGGCATGTTTGTGTTATTTGAATTTATGTCTGCCAGAAAATTATTGTTGAAAACTCAAAAAATAAAATGACCCTAATAGAAAATACACAACTTAAGCAAAAAATATTTTTTAGCAGTATTATAAAATTAACAAAAAATATATCTATGTGCACATATATACGAGGTCTGATAAAAATAATGAGAATTTTCATTTTTCTTGAAGAATCTATATTTATTCTTTAGCATAAATTTTGTCCCCTTTAAAGATATCCCCCTCACATATAAAACTCTTGTTCCAGCGCTTTTCCAATCTTGAAAGCTCATCAATTGTGGCAAAACGTCGTGCTTTCTTAATTCTCTTTAACCTCGGGAATAGAAAGAAGTTGTAGGGGGCCATATCCGGCAAATACAGTGCCTGAGGTAACAATGGCATTGCTATTTACCAAAAAATTATGAACAAGGTGTGAGCACAAGCATTATCGTGATGCAATTTCCACGAGTGGTTATGTCATAATTCGGGTCATGATTGTTTCAAGCAAATAGCGCATAGCTTCCAAGTAGCATTCCTTATCTACCGTACAATCATATGGCAGGAACTCATGATGCACTACACCGAATCGAAAAAAAACAGTGAGGAGAACCTTTACATTTGATCGAACTTGTAAATTTTTTTTCGATCTAGCTTCTTCAATCAGAAGCTGGTTGAGATGTTTGGGGTTTGGTTTCGACGTCATACCCATTATACCTATGTTTCGTCACCTATTATGACCTTTTCAAGAAATTCTGGATCGTTGTTGACGTCATTCGGAAATTCCTTGAAGATACTACGTAACGTTGTTTTTGGTCAAAATTCAGCAATTTCGGAACAAACTTTGCTGCCATACATTTATGCCCAAAACATTTCTAAAAATTGTATGACATGATCCAAACAATTTATCGACCTCATCAGCAATCTCTCTGATAGTTATTGGCTGATCTTTCAGAATAATTTTTTTCACTTGTTCGACGTTATCGTCGGTTATTGATGTGTTAGAATGACCAGGGCGGTCCTTATCTTCAACTTTTCACAGCACTCTTTGAAACATCTGTACCACTCGTAAACCCTTATCTTACTCATAGTAGATACGCCAAAGTCATTGTCGACATTTTGAATGCAGTGTTGCATTTTATTCCATTTTTCAAGCAAAATTTAGTGCAAATTCTTTGATCCATCTTTTTTGGAAGTAATAAATTGTGGAGCACACTATAACACGTATGACCTTTTTGACTCTCACCAAAGGAGTAAACATTCAAAACAGCTGCAAATGTCAATATACATTAGTAACATGTGTACAGACAAGATAAAAAAATATGCTTTAATTAGTGAAACAGTATTCAATTCAATACTGGAAAATAAAATTAACTCAGTATTGCACTGACCTATAATTTTTAAACACGTTAGATATATACATATACATACATACACACACACACACACATTATATATATATATAAATTCTCATGTGCAGTAACAAAAAATAAAAAAATAACAAAATTATATCTCTGGAACTATTAGGCCTAGTACACATTTTGAGACCACTTGTAAAATACTTACATTGTCTCTGAATACACTAAAATTGTAGGTAATAAAATACAAATTTGCACACCTTCATATTCTATTATTACTAAGAAATATCCAACCTGTCTCTCTTTTGTGTATTTCTTGAATAAACGTGCAATTAGCGTGTTTTGTTTCAAAACATCAAAGAACTCCGAGTGACAGTCAGGTGGGTAGAGTAATTGTTATATTTTATGAACTTCGTATTACTAATTATTTTGCATTAACCAATATATATGACTGTTTTAGCTTGCTAAAACAGATTTTCCTTTTGAATTACTTGTGTTTTTATGAAGTTATTCACAAACAGTTCTATTTAGTCTCCACTTGTGCTTTCTACAGTCAGGACATTTTCAAAATGGGAAAAGAACACAAAATTAACACTGAAAGGCAATCTGCTATCGTCGTTTAATGTAACGAAGGCAAATCCGAGCTTGTAATTGCCGCCAACTTAAAATATCGAAGACTTGTGTTCATCGCATAATATTCGAGTAGGATCAA
Organism: Druceiella hillmani; assembly: GCA_039881145.1. Taxonomy (NCBI): domain Eukaryota; kingdom Metazoa; phylum Arthropoda; class Insecta; order Lepidoptera; family Hepialidae; genus Druceiella; species Druceiella hillmani. The sequence goes on along the minus strand of JAYKKI010000011.1, from coordinate 14,961,864 downwards.
GATGGTCCACATTCAAGACGACTGGAAGTGACCACTTCTAGTGATGACAATTTCATCATCGATACCAGCAAGCGGAATAAATGCCTAACAGCGCCAGAAATTCACACCAAACAAATCTTGATCTGAACCTGTATCGTTGGCTACGGTAAAAAGACGATTGTGGGATGCTAATTTATTTGGTTGTGTTGCTGCCTGAAAACCTGTATTATGGCCACAAAACAAAAAAAAGACGATTGTGGGATGCTAATTTGTTTGGTTGTATTACTGTCCGAAAACCTGTATTATGGCCACAACACAAAAAAAGACAGATGCAATGAAGTCGATGTCGAGATTGGACAAAAGATTTCAAGAAAGTCCTTTGAACTGACAAATCGAAGTTTGAAATATTTGGTGCAAAAAGGCGAATTTATGTTCAACGCAGCACCGGAGAAAAGATGATGCCAAATTGTGTAATGCAGTCCATCGATCACGGCAGTGGTTCTGTTATGATCCGGGGTTGTTTTTTGCACCATGGGACTGGCAGTTTGGTCAGAATCGAAGGAATAATGCAAAAAGAGCAATATTAAGTGATTCTGCAGCTAAATGCTGCTCCTTCCTTCCGGGATAAGATTAATTGGAAAGGGGTTCATTTTCCAACATAATAATAATCCAAAATATGGTTCTAAATTATGCAGGGATTATTTAGAACGAAAAGAGATGGAAGGGGTGTTAGAAAATATGGTATGGCCACCTCCTAGTCCTGATCTCATCCTGATAGAAATTTTGTGAGAAGAGAGGATTTGTTTATGAAAATGCTGTTTAGATTATTATGGTCATTTTTTATACAAGTGATTGATACTTTATGAATATTTTTAAGTATTTCATTTGTCAATAATAAATCTGGTAATTAAACCTCTTCATATACTCTCATTGTTTCATTTTAACTAATTTTCCAACTTTACTTAGGGTAGTCTCAAACTTTTGACCGACAGTGTATTGACTTTTCAACCAATATTCGCTTCATTTGTTCGGCTACTCCATTTTGTTCGGGTGTTTGGGATGGGCTTTGATGTATGGTTTTGCTTTTTTATGAACTCGAAGAATTATTTATTTATGTATTTGAGCTTCTTGTTCAAGCAAGAGAGACATTTAATGCTGTGTGATTCCATTGATTTTGGAATACTGTTTGATTACTTTGTTTTGGAATTCTTTGAATTTTTCCAACGCTTCTGACTTCCGTTGCAGGAAGTAAGTAAAAACCTTTTCGTGAATATTCATCTATGAATTTCAGAAAGTATCTCGTTCCACCATTCAATATAATTTCAATCGGAACCCAAATATCCCAGTGCACTAAGTCACACATGTTAAACATTTAAGCCCGTTATCCTCCTTGGATAATTGCCAGAAAAATAATATCCAATTTGTCAATATTCGATATGTATACAAACATCACTATATGTATTCAACCAATATTCGATATGTGTACATTACTATGTTTATCAATATTTTTGATAAAACTAGCTGTAGCTGCAATTTCGTTGTCTCTGTTTGTTATAAAGCAATCTTTATTGATAATATGACCACCATTTTTTATTTTATGACCACCATTTTTAATAGTAGCTGATCGTCAATAAATTTGTTGCTAAGCCTGGTATATGTAACACATTTTAAGTATGATTTTATTGTACTGATCTTTATCGTTACATATGTCTGTCTAGACTAGAATCCTTCACCAAAAGTGGTTTGCCAACTGCCACTTTTATAGTCTTATAGGCGACTGATCTGCTGCTGAGTTTCGATGGCTGTTCGTACCTGCATGAAAAAATAATCCTGCTCTGTCATATGCATGGAGGCACCCAAATCTATGTATGTCTTGGTATCATGGGGCAAGATGCTGTAAGCAATAGAATAACTAAAATTCTCGTTGATTGCGTTTTCTTGTTTTTGCGTGGGTCTGCATTCAGCCCTTATACTTAAAATCAAATTTGTTACATTTAGAGCACCTGAGTTCTTTCCAAGGATTATTCTTGAAATATATGTTTTTCGCAAAACCTTGGTATCACTGTCATTTTCACGACTTGTAAAAGCATTGACCAAATCAGCACGTATTGCCATACCTGAGCTTTCAATTGCTATGATGATTAGCTTTTATGATTCCAGTAGACCTGAGAGCAACATTGTTCCCAACAATTTTTTGTTTACAGAAAATTCAATATTTCGAAATTTATGTACTGAAGTCATTATTCTGCTAACGTAGTCTTCGATATTTGATTTTTACTCTTTCGGCATAGTTCCACAATTATTCCTGTTGAAAAGACATTTTTACAGCGCACCTTCACGGGGAATAATTATCATGACCGTTTAACTTTTTAATTAAGGTTAGTTAGAATTATTTGATGACACATTCATAGGTAATATCGTTTTGACAGCTTACTTGGTTTTAAAATGTCAAGCTTTTCAACGCTAAGGTTCTGGGCCCATAACCTGTTGACTTAATGTTAAGTTGGTGAAACCACGTAGATGATTGTTGATACATTCCTTGATAAGGAATCCGTGCAAATTGTCAGTACAACATTTAATGTCACCAAGTAGAATATCTAAGAGAAAAAGTGTGGTGATCGAGTTACGGTTTATATATCCTCCAGTTACGGTTTATATAGTCTCTAGACTACACAAATTATACAAAAGAACTGGTATTACTATATACTAAATATTTTAATAGTATTCTATCCCGCTGATATGTATTGTGTTAATCTTGTCTAAAGCATTTGTCAGCAGGTTTCAAGAATTTATTTTTGGAAATTTCTCTTATTGTTGCTACCTTAATTTACAAGTGAAAATCAAGCTTCTTCTCAAAATTGATACACAGAAAGATGTTTCTTCAGAGAATATTACACTATGAAGAATCAATATTCTGTTGCTCCCAATTTAAATATTTGTGCTCTGGCAACTACTGTATTTAAAATATAAACAACAAAATTGTAACTATAGTAACAATAACTTTGTTGCTTGAATTCTGTTCAAAAATATTGTGAGAAAAGAAATGTGGTCACATCCCACACAATAATTTGTACATATTTCATCATTTTTGGTTACAATAACCAAATTAATATCTATTTTTAACCTAACATTAAACTCTTGTTAGGTCTATTGAAACAGCAGAGGATAGCACACATACAGAACCACCAGAAAATCACGACGAGTTTATTTTGCCTCAATTTTAAGAAATATAATATTTTTAAATTATACATTTAATTATTTGAATAAAAATAATAGTACAGATGTTGCTAAAATTCAATTTAATATGGAATTAGCTAAAAAGTACTCAAGGGCAAAAATATATGCAGAATATATTTCTGAAGTCAAATGGCAAAATTTTTTAAACGATTTACATAAAACAACAATCGTTTAAAGATTACAGAAAAAAATAAAATCTTGACTAATTTTAGTCACCATAAACAATCATGGTACAGAATTGACACACAAGTCCGACTCGCATTTGGCTATTTTTTATAGTCTTTGATAATGTATAGTCTATTCAATTTCAATAGAGAACGTTTATAAACAATCAAATTTGACAGTTAAAATATGGTTGGCACAAATATAATATTTGATCAGCTGACGACTATAAAATTCATTGCATTGTTCCCTGAGTATTATTAAAGTATATACATAATCAAAACATTAACGTAAGAATGTTTCACTATAAAAAATGTTATAAGTATTACACCATTATTTGGTAAAAAATGTTATAAGTATTACACCATAAAATGGACAATCCTTCATTTTTTTTTGCGAAGTTAACAAGTGTTTCAAACATTTCGTGAAAATAATCGAAATTAGACGCTGAAAAAGCCCAGAGCATATATGCTATTGATAAATTTTGTAAGCATTCGAGTGAGATAGCAACAATGTGCCAGCTTATGCTGCAATATTTCTAGATTTGATTGCATTATACACAGATATACTTATATTATATTTGGCATATAGATAATTAAACATTGTGACATGTTATTTTATTCTCAAAAAAGTGTGGGTATTACAATATTTTCCAGTGTAGCCTACAAATTATATACATACTTTAGGATAATGTTTCTATAATAGCTGAGCTTTTACTCTTATTTCGATGTATATTTTTGTTGATCATTCTTAATGTTAGACATATTTATTTCAAAAACGTTAGTAAAAGCTTTTGTCTTATAATCCGTTATAAGTTGGTTGCTCATGTAATAATAAAATGGACATTTCATTTCTGGGTCGTTTTCCTCTCCCTTTGTCTTTTTCGTTACTTTTTTCTTTTTTCTCTTGTAAGTTTCCCTTTTTCGTTTCTTATTTCTTCATTTTCTTGCCACAAGGATTACATGAAGTGTTGAACGGAGTGCAATTTTCATGCAGCCACAATTTACAAAAAATACATTGCAGCTAATATTCTATTTTTTCAGTCTCGTATTCATTTTCGCCGCACGTAATCATATATATTAGATTTCGGACCGGAATTTTCACTGGCTAATTCTATAGTTTCTTCTTCCTCACAACTTCAATCTAATTTAATTTTTTGTTTAATCTTAATTTTCATAAACTTGCTGTTTTTACTTTTCATTTCCTTTTTTTTCACTTATATAATCTGGAGATGTGATTATTTCTGCTACTTGCTTGAACCATTTCCGAACGTTAGTAAACAGTTCTACAACTGGACACGTACCAGGCAGGTGCTTTGAAGGTGTCTGTTTTTGTGGTGCCATTTTGTAAGCATCGTTATTAGATCTTGATGTTGAAGGCACTGTTGGTGGTAGTTTTTCTTGAACACGTTCAGATGTAGGATTCTCGAGCATCATTGAAACCTCTTAAATAGCTCTGCTATTTTTAAGATTATCAGATATGTCAGCATAATCTAAATTTGGCGCCACTTATGGATTTTTCATCCGATTTGAGGATATGTTATCGGCAGGTTATTTTATTCAACGAAAAACAGTGAAAACGTACTGAATTTTAAAAATGATTAACACTACAATATCAAATTTCAATGTACTAAAACTCTGAGATAAATTGAAACTTTGAAGTTAAAAAAGACTTTTGAATTTTCTTTTCAATAAAACAATGTATACACTAACGTACATGTTCGAGTAGCAATCGCTCACCAATCTTAGCTCACGACATCTATAGCAAAGACAGTAAAATTTTTCTGTTGGCCGTTTTATCGGACAGGCCATGTCATACTGAATTACCCTACGCTAATTACCCCGAATGTCGAGAGGTGGTTGGGAGCCGAATTGCAGCCTTGATTGTATTTATATATATTATAGAACATTCGCAGTGATTCGTTATGAAGCATATTAATAGTCTTGCAAAAAGAAAAAGCATTATGGGTGGTATAGAGTCTTGCAAAAAGAAAAAGCATTATAAGTGGTATAGTGTACTAATCGGAAAATAACATAACAGGAATTATATACGGTAATTATCCTGATGGGATGCCGAAACGCAATCGTATTTAGACATATTAAAGGCACTAAATGTAATGTATTCATAGTGATTTGTTATGAGTCATTTTAAAGTGTAGCAAAAATAAAACTCATCGTGTACTAAGCGGAAAATGAAATAATTGAAATATTATTCTGAAAAAAAAAAACATATACGTCTGCAATTTCGTACCAGTAGTTTAAAATGTAATATATGTATGTTAATGGCTGCGGAAAATATATGTTTACCTCATCTCAAAATCTTTGACAAATAATTAAATATTTATTTCAAATTCACATATCTATATTAATTTTTATACGAAATGTAATGACCATTTTTATGGTCAGTATATACGAAACGTAATGCCCATTTTTATGGTCAATAATACACCTTAAGACTTGGTTAATAATATTATTTTAAAACTCCACTTTCGTCCGACTTTCATAAAATCATCAGTTTATCAGATAAAAATGTCGATTTGTGCTTATGAATTTTGCGGGGCAATAAACTTTTATTTGGATATGGATGTTTGGTAAAATTAAACCATTAGTTTTTGTTTTGAGTTCATATGATTATCTATCTGTCTGCCTGTTGCAAAAACACGAAACCTAACAATTGTATTGAAGTGGCCATATATACATGTACGAAGGACTAACAAATCTGAGTGCACAACTAGTATAATTATTTGCGACATTCATTATTTATATGTTCACAAGGGTCACACTACTTGTCCAAAGGCATATAGATTCAGGAGATCAATTATATATTTTATGTTACTTTATGCCCACGTATGGAACTTATGTGTACATTGTATATATAACGCTTGCTTGCCACACTTATCGACGTAATGGCGATTAATCTGCGAGCGCACTGACTTATCAATTTTCAATATTGGTCACTAAATTTTTGACTTTTCATAAACTTGTTATGTTAAATTCGTTGTGTTAAATGTGTAATATTTTTAAGTATGAGTGTAATTAAAATGACAAATGTTCTAATACAACTCTGTGAGAATACATATCACTGTAAAATACTAAAATTGCTGTCATATCACTGTAAAATAAACGCAATCAAAATGATCTGGGCACAAAAGAAATGATATGTGGTGAAAGAAAACACTACTTTTGAATTAAACGGTTTCTACTTGAAGCAATGTCATTTAATAAACCCCGTGGCATGGCTGAACAAACATTGTGAATTTTGATATACGATGTAATAGAAAGATTTATGATGAATATGTTCTGCAAATATGTTCTCTACTATATATAATATGTGCTGTAATACTATTTCTCAGTGATATCGGTAATAGGCCGGCCTTGCCTAGCATTCCAACATCTTTGATTATCGGTTTCGAGATTGATTGTCATGTAATTGTATATGTATGCAGTGTATTTTTTCTGTGAAATATTATTGCATTTCGTGTATTTTTAAATATTATTTCGTTTTTCAAAAAATAAATTAGAGATTACTCAAAAATTAAATATTTGTGATTACTTTGTAATAATTTTCTGTATAACTTAACATTTAATTAACGTACTGTTTCTACCGGAATTTTTGGTATTATTTTATTGTATGTTTTTTTTATGTAATAACAATATTTATAAACTGTTCGGAACACTTTATCTTACTTATTTGGATTTTCCTTAAATATAAAATATAACCTATATAATCTAAATTAGTTATGTATACATTGTCAATATGCACACTAATAAAAAATATGTTTTTAATCATAAATACCAAATAATACCTCATTAAATTACTAACGTGCATGTAAGAAAAAGGTTTACAATACCTGAACTGTCAAATCTGATTGTTTATAAGCATTCTCTTTTCAAATTGAATGTAGTATAGATCAATATCCCTCTACTTTTGGCAATGTCAGCTTATGTAATTATCCTTATAGCTTCATGAATATACTAATACACATAATGATTTCAAAGTTCCTTCTACAGATCAAACTAAGTTACTGATGTTTTTTTATATTTTCATATATAAATTTTTTATGTTTTTTCTTATATAGTTATAGATGACATATATCTGGAATTTCATATTAAATTAACAAAATTCGGAATGTGACTTTTAGTTGGTTAATATCATATTAAGAAACTAAAAGTTACTTTCTGAGCTTTCTCATTTATGATGTAAGCACGTAATGAAACCTGGGAACTAAAATATTGTTATGACATTATTACTAAGTGGATAAGATTGGACTCAACAGCTATTTTGTGTGCAAAATAATAAACAAGTTGTTAAATCTCTTTTAACAGATCACAGGATATTTAAAAGACTTCAGAACGACCCACTGCACACCTATGCCACCGGACATGCTGGGAGACATTGAAGACATGCTAAATAATCAGTCCAGAATTTTATGAAAATGCTAACCCAACACAATGCTTTAATCTCACCATGACCAGACGGCAACATCAGTCGTCATATTAACGAAAGAACTTGGCTATATTTCAATGTTAATTTTATATATTCTTGTGGTCTGCTATGATTATAAGTAATAAATTATGCTGTGTAAATTTATTTTGTTTTTATTTTGAATATGAGAGAAAATATAATATATTGGTCTAAATAGTTTTATCTACAATTTCAATAAGGTGACAAATTGTCTTAAATCATTTTTTCAAAGGATTTTTAAAAAAGTATAATTATGTATTTGTCAACTCAATCAATGTAAAGATACACACTCAATATAATTCTATTGAAAATTCATTCAGTAAGGGAAAGCAAGTTAAACAAGATTATGAGAAAAAATTATATGTAATAATTCATTCTAATGGCAATTATTCATTACTCGTTTCTATACAAGAAGAAATAAAGTTATTAGGCCTTTACTTATGAAGTTACCCTTTTATATAGAAGTGATACAAACATTTTATATAAAAAGCTTCATTGTGGTCAACTGAAGTTTTTAACTGAATTTTAGTGTTATTTTATTTATACTACAGCTGTAAATTTTTTGAATGGAGATTGACACTTTCTATGTAAAGATAGTTCGAATTCCTGCCTGATGCAGGATCTTCAGTTATAGTTTCACCATTTTTAGACAGCAAGCAATGAGAAAGATCGGTTGACAAATCGTCTTTGTTTTTTTGGTATATTCGCCTTCATAATTTGCAGAGCTTAACAACAAAATCTTGTTACTTCAATTGAAACTGTAGAGGATAGCATGTCACGATGAGTTTCTTTTAGATAATATTCTGTTTCAACCACTATTTTACTCGGATGTCTAGATTCACCTCATTCAATGAATATATACAGTAATTGTTAACAGCTATGTCACAGGAATGCGCAACCTAACCAATTTTACTTTGCATGTTCAATGTGAACAGTTCAATATTGCTTTGACATCTACATTCGCTTGCCTTCATTTCACTATTATTCATATTCTTGTCTGGAAACTCATATTACTTGTTCTTAAGACTTGAATTTTTAAGCAAGTCATAAAATTTATAACACACTGGACGGTTTAATTTGCATAGCATTACTTCTATGACAGAAATTCTATTAAAAGATGATGAGAACTTTCAACTTAATCATAGTAAATTTTTTTTTCATGTATTCCGTAAAGTTAAAACAAATTATTTCAGAAATTTAATTTCTACATGAAAGCAAAAATGAAATATACATATAAATGGAATATACTTATATAAGTGTGAAAGTCAGCAACTTGATATTGAAAAAAAATATAGAATTAACCAAAAAATGTGTTTGTGTAGATCAAAAGGAAGTCTGAATGACAGAAAATAAGAGGATTCAAAATTGTACATCTGAAATATGAGGAGAAATAACCCATATTGCATTGTTGCTCTTTGATTCAGTATAATAATAAAAAAACCATAATAATAAATGTATATTAAATATTTATTGTTGTTATTGTGTGTTTACGTTGTTCTAAATATGTGACATGTAACTGTCTATAAATATAGAAATGTGGATTATTAGAAAATGCATTTAAATTGTTATATTCAGTATTATAAAAGTGAAATCTGTTGTCTGTTCTTCTATTTAGTGTTCAATCATTTCCAAATAGATTTATATTTATATTGACTTATGTATACTTAATATGATGACAAACTTTTTAGATAGATATTAAGAAACAAATTAAGAGATGCAGATTTCAATTAATATTTTTGTCACACATTAATATTGTTGTTTGAAAAATTTTAACGATTTCAATGTTTGAAAAATTGTGAAAAAAAAACTAAACCTCTAATACAATGTAGTTTTATTTTAACTTTATAACAACAAATGCGGATTTAATTTTTTAAAAACCACGTTTTCCAAATGGCGGCCATCGAGTCTGACACACTCTTCGAGTCTAGCACGCATGTTTTCAAAAACGCGTTTGCAGAGCGACTGGGTATCCTACTGACTTCGGCTCGAATATTTTCTTTAAGTTGTGTCACAGTGCTCGGATTTGTTTTGTAAACAACGGATTTTAAGTATCCCCATAAGAAAAAGCCACATGGGCTTAAATCGGGTGACCTAGGTGGCCACGGCACGGTACCGTTTCGGGATATGTTTTTTTCTGGAAATAACTGCCGCACTGCATTCATGGACACATTAGCAGTGTGAGCTGTGGCCCCGTCCTGCTGGAACCATCTGTTTTGGTTGAAGGATGGTCTATTCTGTAGTTCTACTCTGAAAAAGTCATTTAACTTCTGGGCATATCTCTCCGAATTCACAGTTACAGTTTGGCCACGTTGATTTTCAAAGAAATAAGGCCCTATGATTGCAGATGCAGACATGGCACACCAGACTGTTACTTTAGGCTTATGTAAAGGCTCTTGATGCATTTGTCTTGGGTTGTGGACATCCCAGTAACGAAAGTTCTGCTTATTCACATATCCTCCAATGTGAAAGTGAGCTTCGTCACTAAAGAATATGTTGCCCATCCGGGTAGCAGTACGAAATCTCGACAACATCACCTCCGCGTAAGTTTTTCTTAATTCAAAGTCAGAATCGTGTAAATCTTGAACAATTTGAATTTTTTATGGATGGAACTTGAGCTTTTTTCGCATTATTACCTGTAAAGTTGATTTCGGAATTCTCAATATTGATGAACGTGTACGCAGTGATAAACGGGGATTTTCAACGACAGAAACCATAACACGCTCGACATTTTCATCCGTGGCTACCAATGGTGTAGGTCCTGGCCTGGGCCTATTTAATGTTGATCTTGTAGCTCTGAACCTTGCTACCCATGACTGAATGAGGTAGATCGATGGTCCATCACGTAATTGACGAATACTGTAACGATTATTAAATCGACGGCGTGCTACAGACAGCGAAAATCCACTCGAAATGTACGCCTCGACGGCAAAAGCGCGGTGCTCTCCACTCCACTGTTCCATGGCTACTAAAACATCCACACCGCTTGCGCTTCTAACGACGACCCTCACGCCCCTCTTATGTGTTGTGTTCAAAAACTATGTTTGTTCAAATTTTGAAATCTGCCACTGGACACCCTGTACAATTCCATCATATGTATTTAAGTTTAGACCATAGTAATTATAAAATCTTTACCTAATATTTTCACAAACATGACACAGTCAACATGTCCCAATTGTCCCCTTTACCATACTAGCTTTGTATTTATTATAAAGCTATTTTAAATGTTCTTGACAATGTTTCATCTTGTTATTTATATCTCAGTATCTTTATTATACTGAAAAATTTAATTAAATATAACGCCACTTATTTCAATGTATAAATATAGTGCTAAGCTCTTATTGTATAAAGTACCTTACAGCTTTATTTTCCTTTTTAATTTGCAACCAGCTGTACCTTAGAATTTCTCTTAATTTTATTTTAATTGCCATTAATTATTATGACCATTAAAGGTATTTGCACATGTATGTATTTACGTAATTATTTATATTTTCAAAATCATCTCTACAAGTTCAACTAAATTTGTTTGTGATCTCGATCTTGATTTAAAATGACCTACCTTAGCATTCATTTCAATAATTTCATTCAGATGCAATGACCTTTTAGTGGTCTTACGACCAAATAAGTTTCACATTCCTTACAACAGACTTTGCTTTATATTATTACAATAATGAATAAATAACAGTTTCTTGTATTTGTACTCCTCGTGTATTGATTTTATCCTCCATTTATAATATGTATGTATGTGGTAACAGGTGTTTTAATTGCTTGTAAGTTTGTTAATCAAAACTTCTAAATCATGGTTAAAGATGATTAAAAAATGTAAGATATTGTTGTGTTAAAAAATTTTATATTTTTTATATATTTTTTTATATAATAGAAAACTAATGTTTTCTATTGCCTTATCAGGCGATAGAATGAAAAATGATAAAATGTAAAACTTTTCATAACGTGTTCTATTTTATACCCTAGAAAAGGCTACGAAAATGATTAATGCCCGTGTTATTTTGCACAACATGTGTATACATCTGGCTTAATTGATCCAACAGAAATAATATTTTCTAGAAATACCCACCTTAATGAGGGAACACTTCTGCAACATCGCATAATAAATAGATATTTTTAGTCCTTTATAAATCAAAATTTACCATTATGATAAAGATACACATTTTCAAACATTTTAAAACAAGCTTTTTCTTATTGGTCAATTTTTCTAAGAATAAAGCAATTCATTTTAATGATTCTGCTTCTGGTTCTAAAACTTTAAGTTTCTTTATTTTTAAATTGCATTCCCCTTGTTGAGCAGACACCTCAGTAATGACAACACTCTTGCAGTCGCTGTAACTTTGTTGGTTGTCTTCTTTTCAAAGACATTCTTGGAAAGTTATTTCCGGTTCTTTTACTTCTTGCAAAGAAGCTTCAGCTGAAAAAGTTGCAAGAAATTCTTCAGCAGAAGTGCCTACAACTTCTACAGCAGAAGCACTTGCAACTTCTACAGCAGAAGTACATGCAACTTCTTCAGCAAGATTACTTCCAACTTCTCTCTGGATCAGAGAATCAAAATTAAAATTAATCTATAGATTCTGCTGATACAATGTGCCCAGAACCTAACACTGGATCAATCGCATCCAGCATCTCATTCTCAGACGATATAAGGAGACAAGATGAAGGTCCACCACCTGTTCCCCTGTGGTGTCTGTTAATCGCAGGCTGTTTTTTCTTTATCTTAATTCGTAGATCTTGCCATGTCTGTTAAATTAATTTTATAAATTAGAACAACCTGAAATTTCATACACAGTATCTAATGTAACATATCAGCCACTTTAGAACTTTTATTTCTTGGCGAAAGAACAAGTTTGCACAAGTTTTCGTATTATGTTCAGACTTTATACAAAGCGGTCAAATTATATGAAGGTGCACTTTCCGATTTGTATATCGAAAATTTGTTCAGACTATACAATTATGATTATGTTCAGACTTTATACAAAACGGTCAAATTATATGGAAATGTACTTTCCGATTTGTATATCAAAAGTACAAGATATTATACATGCAGAATGTATAACAAGAGATTTTGTTTCACTAACTTAAAGATTGGAAAAATAAAATAACTTGAGGTGGGGGAAACACAACAAGAGAATATGAATTGAAGTAATTTTGGGAGTGAGTTTTTTATTGAAGAATAAAGAATAACATAATTATATATTAGCAAAACACTTTTCGCCAGTGTTTCCATCGATATAAACTATTAGATATGGTGCTAGCTAGCTACATTCAAACGTCGCTGCCGCAATGGAGTCAAAATTCTAAATTTGATTGCAAGTTGCTACAGTCATATACCGGCTTGAACGCGTAGCGGTTTGGAGTCAAAATTCTAAATTTGACTCTAAGTTGCTACAGTTTTATGTACCGGCTTGAACGCGTGGCGGTTGGGAGTCAAACTTCTAAATTTGACTCCAAGTTACTACAGTTGCTAGAAGTTGCTACAGCTTGAACGCGTAGCGGTTGTATGTATTTTACCGGTTTTACCAACAATATAATACCGAATTTTGTAGTAAAAAGTCACAAAAACTATATAGAAAAGTGTTAAAAAAAGATGGAATCTCCTTACCATCGGTAAGTAACGATTATTTTCACTAATTTACGCATTTAATATAAAAACGTTATATAAATATTGGTAATAAATGTCACATTCAATTAAGAGATGCGTCGTGATCGGACGAAGTTACTTAAATACTGATGTATTTTTTTACTTTTGCTTTGTTTACGAGAAACTAATACGTTTTAAGTTGAGTTGGAACAACGACATAAACAATAGAATAGGGAATAATTTTTCAAAACGATTCTTAAATGTATGTAATGACTGTGCATTTCGAATGTCAATTGTCAGTGAATTATATAATTCACAATTGGGAGTTTTTGAAAGCTTACAGAACATGTAAGCAGTATCCACGACCGCCTAACAGAATAAATCTGAAGCTAAGATGTATTTATTTATTATGGTGCGCCTTGCCATCAATATCTTGTGATCAATCCAACACATCACGGCGATGACGTATAATAACGAGATATGACGAATCGCTAGATTATTTAATAGATTAAAGGCAATGGAGGAATATGAAGAATATATTTACGCTAATTTGTAACAATAGTACTTAAAAAGACAAAATATTTTATACATGACATTTTTTTGTGATTTGGAAAATGTACTTTTAGGTTATTCGCACACTTCGTGATGTTGTTGACATTACGAAAAATCTTACCACAATATTGTTAAGTCCAAATGATACTGTTCCTATATTGTACGTAACCAATGGCGAAAATGTAATTCGTTTTCAATGATTGTCTTATTTCAAATATATGTAATTAGAAAATATGGTAAAATTGGACAAGTTGTTCTTACAATAGTTTTCCAGTCTCAAACGAGAAATACAGGCATACTATCTGTCAGCTTATTATGATTACGTGATTGTTTATTCAGTTACTTATTATTTTTAAATATAGATTTCCATCTGATCCTGTAAGTAAAGAAGTATGGAGTAGAGTATAGCGATTGCAACGTGATGATTCGTTTTTTAAACTAACCCGAAACACATGTGGTTGTCCTGCACATTTTTTGGATGATGACTTTGTGACAACAAAAAACGGGTCTACGCAGGTTAAAGAACAAACTAATTCCTCGCATATCGGTAAGAAATATTATTTTAACTATCTTAGAAGCTAAGAAAATCGTGAATAAATTAAAATTAGTCATTGAATATGTACGTATTTGTTTAGATCACCCAAAACATACAGCAAGCACATAACGACGGTTTGCAGACTCCGAGACAAAGAGGATCTCCAGATCAGGACCTAATGGATGTTGACATAAGCGACCTGAAATCTATATTTGATTCACCGAGGAAGGTACATTTAAAAAAGAAAATCAAACGACTACAAATTCAACATCTAGTTGTCGCTAAGAAAATGAAAAGATTACAGAATCAAAATGCAAGACTCAAGAAAAAAAAATATTTAGTGGATATTATAAAAGAATTGGGGAAGAAAAAGTATGTAATAACAGAAATTGAAGCTGCTCTTGGCGTAAATCTTGAAATAGCAGAGATTTACAGACTGCAAGTTTTAAAAAATAAATTTCACAAAATTACCAAAAAACGGAAATCGTATCCTTTTACGAAAATTTGCAATGACGCTAAACTTGTATTCGCTGTCGTTCGTTTCGTTCGGCGAAAGTTTGATTGCTGTCTTCTTCATCCGACAACCTTGGTGAAGTGGTAAGTTTATTTGAAATCATACTTAATTGTTCTCTCGTTTTTATGACATTCTCAAGCGTTGCATCAAAGTATATTAAGAAATGAGTTGATATTTCATAAATTTATTAAACTGAAAGGAAAGTATTTTCGTTAATTTTTTTTTAATTATCGAGAACTTATACAAGCTCTTTATTATTTAAGCTTCAATATTTGTCAAGTTAAATTGTAGCGAAGTGAAAGTTGTTCTTGAATGTTGGATACGTGGACACGGGTAATGGCAACATTGACAAGGAGAAAAAAGCTACTAAAATGTCTGTTTAAATGCTTGTTTGTGTTGGCATTAGGATACTTTCTAGTTGATGGTTTTACCAGGAAATAAATAGCAAATACTATCAATATTTATCTTGTAAAATGCCATTCTGTCGGTGTGAATATGGAAGCTTTAACTTTTGTTTGGTGTCCTACAAATGTTAAAGCTTTAAACATTTTGAATTGCGGTGAATTAAAAACAACATTTCTGCATCTACTCATGAAAGACAATATTGTAGTTTTTATGGAAGCCTGTCATGCAAGGGCGGATACAGAATTTTTTTCTGGGGGGGGGGGACAACAAGTTGGCAACCTGTCCTCGTGATTTCTTTAATATATAAATATAATAATTGTAAATAAAGACATTAGAAGTAATATCCTTTTTTATTTATCCGTATTATTAATGCAAAAATTGCGTATAAATAAATGAAAGCTTTCTTTTATGTTCCCTGCTGACTATATCCAATATTTCATCAGCATTCACCGATGACACAAAGTCTTGGTGAATAAATATTAAAACCAGTTCATCCAAACAATCTTCTGTAATCCTACTGCGAAGTTATGTTTTGAGCTGTAATAAAATGGAGAAAGGTCGTTTCGCATTGCTAATTCTTACGGGAAACGTACAGAACATTTTTCAAGCGCAGGCAGCATCCAAAAACAAGTATCACGTTGCTTTTGGATGCTGGCTGTAATAATATCGACAAGCTTCATAGCGGAATGTATATCAACTTCTATGGCTTGTAATGACCGAGATAAAAAGAGAGCGATTCCTAAAACGAGTGACCAAACTTAGAAGGAAATACGGCGGAATTATAGCTTGCAGCAGCGAAAATGCATTTGTAAATGAACGTTCAAAAATGTTAGAACTGTTCATGTCTTTCTACCCATCTCATCTCTCACATTTTCTTCTCTATGTTTTGTTTTTCTTTGAGCAAATTACCTCGCATTTCTTCTTGGAGAATGTGAATTCGTCCAGTTGACTCACGGGGTGCAACGGTTGAGATAACCTCCATAACATTTTTTATGCTAGGCACGGTGCAGATTGTATTGATGGCCAAGTTAAGTCGGTGACTTGCATACTGTGTTAAAAAGCTAAAGGCTGAATATTGGGCACACATTCCGGAACTCCTTTTATTTTATCTTTCCAATATGAATCTTCCATCGTATGCTTGGCAAAACGTAATATCTAAGTTCAAGCTTTACACGGTTCTAAAATTTGATGAGCAATATTTTCAGGTGCACAACTTCAACAAACTTAAGAAAGTCTTCCTGTATTTCATTCATATCAATATTAATATAGCGGATACAAATGGATAGTTGCTCACCAATAGAAACATCTGTGGTCTCATCTGCTCGATTCGGAATTTCTAACCAATGAAAAACTATAATTTTTCATTTTTCATGTATATATTTTTTATGCAAGCTTTTCGCACCACATTTATAGCAGTAACCACGATAATTTTTGTATGGTTTTTCTTTCTATGGAAAGTGGAATAAATAAATAAAGAAGTATATAAATAAATAGTAATTCGGGAATGGATACTGAAATCAAACTCAAATTTGTCTCTGCGTGCTGGTCTAAATGTTTAATCAATTTGGAATTGTGTAAAATCGTTCAACAATACACATTGATATCACGTTCCTGGAAAAAAACTGGTGAAAGCTGATGTAGTTACCATCAGCGAGGATGAAAATGGAGACACATCAATTTACTGTCCAGGTTGCGCGGACTGAAGAGTTTCATTCTCCATATCGTCAGTTTTTCGTTTTTTTGTAAAGAAAAACGCACTTATGATCTTCTGCCTTTTCCTGTCTTTATCATTCATTATAATATCAGTAACTTCACTACATACAATCACTGTGACAGTACGTGAACCGAATACACTTTAATGAAAGTAATAACAAAATGCGTGCATGCGCAATCCTGTCATCATCGAACGAGGACTATAATTACATAATTATTGTCTAGATAATCGATGTGCGTCGCTCTCGTCCGCCCGCACCCCTATTATAAGCAATTGCAGTAAAATGGCAAGAAAAACTCATATCGGTGCTTACTCGCACTCACACGCGAGCAAAGTGAAAGCATGACTGTTTGAGTTGCTGTAGACTACGTAGCCTACGTGCGAAGTAGCTATGGGTACCAGCACAAATATAATTTGTTTTATACCTTCCTTCACGTAAACGCACTTTTCATAGTTAAAAAAACTGGAACTATCGGTCGCTTGCTGGCACTCACACGTGTTGCTGTAGACTAAGTGCGAAGTAACTATGTGTACCAGCACAAATACCATTTGTGTTATACCTACCTTCACGTAAACGCACTTTTCATAGTTAAAAAAACTGGAACTTCCGGTGGGGGGGGGGGGCTGGATGTACGTGCCCCAGTGGTCCTTGAATCAGCTCTTGCTGTCATATGTTACAATTAATAAGGAATGTGTTTGAAAATAAGAGTCATTTTTAATAGTCAGGGACAACGAATAGAATGGAAATATTTAACACGTTTGCTTACACTTCAAACGAACCAGATTATAAAAGTTAAATTAGCTTGTCAAACAGCAGAAGTGTGGCCAATGCATTAAAATTTTGTGACGACGTATTGCATTCATCATCTTTTACTAATAGCTGCTCTATGGTTGTATTTATTTAAATTTTTAACGATGTTTTCAATATATATTTCATTGTACAACAATTATGGCTTTTTTCATAATCTGCCTGTATTTAGGTGAATTAAGGAATATTTATAAGCCGATCACGCAACTATGTTTTCATCACTAGCAAGTATTATAAAGTAGTCAAGTAGTGAGTAAAACTAAAATAATAGAGTATTGTACGAGGGTTCGTTTTTAAGTTCGCGGAATGGAAAGGTAGGCAATTAGTAAAGGTGATTAACGGAATGATAGCCAGTTAAGTAACTCATTATTAGTGTAAATACCAAGTTTTATCATAATCGGATCATTAGTCTTTAAACTATCGCCGAACAAAGAACTCAATCTGGAAGAAAGTCTGAACTATGGAAAAAATCGAGTACCGCGCCGTTATAAAGTTCCTTACCGAGCAAGAAAAGTCGGTTCAAACCATACTGAAAAATGATGGCATCCATTTACGGGGACTCTTGCCCGGGTAAACCAGGGTTTACAAGTGGCATAGTCTCTTTAAACAGGGTAGAGATTCACTTGAAGACGACCCACGCCCCAGTCGGCCGATCGAAATGACTACTCCGGAAATTATTGGAAAAGTTGAAAAATTATTATTGGAAGATGCCAGACTAAAGAAGAAACAGCTTGCAGAGATGGCTGGAGTATCGGATAAAACAATTTTTTAAATTCTCCATGATCATCTTGACATAACAAAGGTCAGCGCAAGATGGGTGCCGGAAATCTCTCACCGCCTCAAGAACAACGCCGCTTGGAGTATTCTCACGCGTTTTTGGACCTATGTAGTGAAGACAAGGATGGACTATTGAGTCGAATTGCTACTGGAAACAAAACTTGGGTTCATCGTTATGAACCTGAGTCCAAACAAGACTCAATGCAGTGGCATAAAAAAGGTTCACCACCACCCAAGAAGTTTAAGGTGTCACAGTCGGCTGGAAAAATCATGACGACAGTCTTTTGGGATTCAGAAGGGATCCTGTTGACGGATTATAAAGATAAAGGTGTTTCCGTAACCGGAGTATACTATGCGTCAATTCTAGAGAGGTTGAAAGAAGCAATCAAAGAAAAAAGAAGAGGAAAATTTACCAAAGGTGTCCTGCTTTTGCACGACAACGCGTCCGTTCACACGAGCCGCGTTGCGCTGGCTGCCCTGCACAAGGTGGGATTCGATATTTTGGAACACCCACCCTATAGTCCTGACCTGGCTCCCAGTGATTATTATTTGTTCCCAAACCTTAAAAAAGAACTTCGTGGAAAGAAGTTTTTAAGCGATGAAAAAGTGAAGGACGTAGTTTCAGCTTATTTTTCGGACAAAGACGAAACATTTTTGTATGAAGGTATACATAAACTAACTGAAAGATCTGAAAATTAGGGTAGCAGGTGAATATATTGAAAAAGAACAATAATTTTGTATTGGGGAATAGAGCTGAGTTGAAAAACGATAATAGTTAACGCTCAACGTTAACGTGCGTCAACGATTAACGCTGTTGACGAAAATATGTGTTAACAGTTGATCAACACTTGCAGTTAATAAACGGTCGAAACCGATACCTGTATATATTAACACTCATTGGAGCATTATTTCGTTAGCGCGTTGACATTGATCAACGTTAAGTGCTAACTGCAAACTACTAAATGTTGACACTCGTCAATTGAATATATCTATCGACGGTTTATGCTAGCGGCCATTCTTTCGTCGACAGTTATTGCGTAATGAAGATTAATGCGCGAAGGTTTAGAGATTTATCCGGTAGTTTAATTAATTTCGACGTTTTCCATATAATTTTAAGATTAATAAAAAATTAATTGTAAATATTTTACACTATATTACTATATTTTTTAAATGTTTAATATTCAGAAGACGTTTTTTTACGAAAATTGGAAATACACTGTAACTTTTTAGTGTTAATAATCAACATTTATGTAGTGGTTGTTTTTATGGTTAACATTTTACGTGTCGTTTTAATATTAATAAGAAATTAATTATGTCTGACATTTTAGTGCAAATACTTTATATTTTGTGACTAGTGATTTTTTATTGATTTGAATAGGAGAATTTTTATTTAAAATTACATTTTTAAATTTTTTAAATAGTTAGAAAGACATTATTAACTTTCGTGTTAATAATCAACAATAATTTACTGGATATTTTTTTTGTGTTTGTGTTGTTTGTGATTTTTGTGTTTGTATGATATTTTTTTTGTGTTTGTGTGTTTTTTTTGGGTTAATGAAAATTTGTAAATTTATTCAAAATATCAGAAAGGTGTAAACAAAGTGTTAATAGGAATTATTTTACTTCAAATAACGAAATTTGTTGGAGAAATAATGGATATATTACATTAGCTTTCATGTTAATAAAACTAATTATTCTTATATTAATAAAACGAATTATTCTTTTATTAATAAAACTAATTATTCTTATATTAATAAAACTAATTATTCTTATATTGATAAAACTAATTATTCTTATATTGTTCATATGAAGTTCTAAACACTATATTTACAATGCACAACTAATTTTGTAACAACAAAAAGCATAGTGTTATTTTCCATGTTTATTACACAGGTGTCCCGTAAGGAGTGGATCAACGAAATGCCGGTGATAGAGAGGATTATTATACATACGAAACAATAAATGTTATTATCCTAGGCCTAATACTTTTAGAGATAACTTTTTAATTTTTTTTTAAATTTTTGTCAAAAAATCAATTTTCTTAGGTATTATTACTATTTCTGTTTTTTTATTGTCTAAGATCTCTAAGAGAACAGTTGTCTTCCTAATTAAAATTTTGTTCATTCGTTATTATTGGCAACGTAACAATTAAACACTGAAAGATGTGCATTTTTAAAATTACAAAACATGAAAAGTGATTTTTGGACAATGGAAGTGTAAAAAAAGAATGTGTGGCAACCTTGTGGAACTTTATTCAAAAACATCCAATTCCGAAAAGGTATAATTCCAAAAAAACATAATTTTCTGGGACTGAGTCATTATATAATATGTATTTTTATTCCTAAACTATTGATAATTTTTTCGGTCATGGTAAAATAAAACAAGTGTAGTATTTATGATCATATCGCATTTATTATGTTTTTTTAATTACAGTAAATGCTCAAAATGCCTTCCCCTAGCTCTTATGCATAACCAGCATCTTCTTAGGGGTCGTCCATTAATCACGTGAGGTTTTTAGGCCACTTCTTACACTCCTCCTCGCCTCTGGTGATACATGGTGAGGTTCTAAGTTACCCCGCCCCCCACCTCTAATATCACGTATATTTTTCATGACAAGCATATTGAAGCTCAACTGTGGTTACTTCATTTTGAAGATCGAAATTATCCTCATCGAACCACTCGCCATTATCATTTTCACGCCCCAGGCGTATAACCTACCTAGATTTGGCGAGCGAGCGCCGCATAACGATGCGTATAGGATGAATATTAAACGCTGGACTATCATCGCTCTGTTCATTGCTGTGTTCGTAGTGAAGATACCACCTGTGTGTCTGAGCGTTTTTCTTTGTACAAAAATACAATCCAAATAACTTGCATTTTTCTCCTACAAGCTGGCGACAATCATCCTTAAGGCTAGGGCAAAAAATATCATGTTTTTCAAAACCTTCATGTCTAGGAGTTATGTCAAGAGACGGCTGCAAAAGAAATGAAGCAAACGTCTTGCCATTATGGTCTTCAGGTTTTCGAACATATAAGCCATAGGACGACTGGAGAATCGGATATGAAGGTGTCAGGAAGCGTTCGGGAAGAACAAGTCGAAGAGAATCCCGCATGTTTCCGCAGCAAGCACGATCGTCACACTTCACCACCTGATAGTTATTATTTAAGTATTAGTTATATATAAGTTATTTTAATTATAATTATTGTATTTAATTGGTAGAATGAACTCGCATTAGAAATTGAAATAAATAGATAAATAACATACTACTATATCTCAAGTAAATACTGGCTATCTCGAACATGCTCGCTGTACCACTGCGGTGAGAGTAAATCTGGAATTAATCTTTTCGTAGTGTCATCAAGCTGCATGTACTCTGCTACAACGCTAAATCTACCACTTCTCTTAGAACAGAAACTTCTTTTTCAGAACAAGCACTTCTCCAGCTTTCAAAAAAAAAATTTTTCTCAAGATCAAAATCTGTTGTTCTTCCTTATTCATCTAGATGGGTTCCATAAGAATCATGAGATAGTATGAGGCTAGGCAATTTCCGCCTCAAGGAAGAATGGCACCTCCTCTCGACGCTGTTGAACGCGCTTCTCTCGGGCGCATTAGTAAAAATGAATATTGCATCTAGATCATGTTCTATGAAGTGGTGCACTGCATGCGAAATAACCTATCTCGGGTTTTCGTCAGTCCTCCATCAGATGAAACCAAGATAACTGGCTTTAGGCGTCCTTCTTTATTCAGCATAATTTCCTTGAACTAGTGCAGGGTTGTAAGCCTACTGAAGTCTACGGCGTGCAATGAAGCTGTCGATGAAGAATGTTTGGGGCTTCTAACAGCCATGTATGTTGGCCCTGTGTACGTCACTGCTTCGGCGCGGCCCATTTCATTGGGTTTTATGATGCCCCCGGCGTAAACACTAGGGATCAATTTATGTTTCGAAGCAATTACTCAATCATGATCAGGCAATGATACGTGGTATTCGACATGCATCAGTAGAGGAGCTTGTTTGTTCGCAGCTGATAAGCCTATGGGTACCCGGATATTATCATCCTGTGATAGAAAGAACACTTGGACCGGTCCTAGAATAAAAGCCACGGTTTCCAAAGATCTTATGGCGGCGTAACAAAAATGCTGATCGGGGTGAGCTTTATAATGATCTACCTCTGGACGGCACAATTTGACAGGTACCGTGACTATATGTCTTTTATCCTCTAACGTGCTGTAACTTCTTGAAAGCAACCGAAGTTATATGCCATTTTTCGAAATTTGAAATCTGTGCTCCTTTAGTTTCTCACGAAGTTCCGTGAGCGTTCGGCAACTGCGCACGATCTCAGAGCGACATCGTTCCTCCACAGAAGTACCAAGCAATGCCAAATCGAAGATAGTCTTCAGCAATTCTGGTCGTGGCTCCTCTAGGCGTGGACGGCCTGGGATAGAGCTGACCATGATAAAATTAGCTACACTGGCGCTGTTACAGCAAACAAGTTCAATATTTGATTTTATTTAACTCCTCTGTTCTTTCGTAGTTCTTTTTATAGTAACCGATTTCATCACGTAGTTTCTTCACTAGACGCTGCTCGTTTAAATCGGCGCTCAGAGAATCCCTACGTGGATAGCTAAGTCAAGTTTTGCTTGAAGAAGGACGATCTGATTCTTCAACTTGTCCCGTGTAGGAGTAGCACGTGCAAGCTGCAGTGTAGTGTACTTGCTTACACTTGGATCATCCGTTGCATTTTCGTCGCTACACTTTCAAAAGACTTGACTTACGTAATATATTCTTTTACACAGAATACACCTGTGTACACTTCAACCTAGCCTTTCTTTAAATCATAAATTCTCTAATAAGTTTAAAATCATTTAAAAAAATATCTGTAGGTTGACTTAATATTCAGAAGTTCTTATAATTTAAAAAAAAAATGTATGGTTTACTAACAATATTTTTCGACCATTTGTTCCCTTGAAAAGTTACGATTTTCGAGTCATACCAGTTTTCACTGGACCCATAGAATTAGAAACTGCCTACATATTGTTTTGGCCTTAGAATACAATTTATTTAGAATAAAAAGTAAATTTTCTACATTATTAGTCATTTTTTTCGACTTTCATAGTTTCGTACAGACCGGTTTAGAAGTGCATACCGTAGGATGGACTTTGTTCAATGGGTGCGCCTGGAATTTTTTGAGGAACACTTTCGCTGCCAATCTGAAAAAAAATATGGTATACAATATAATGAACTCCCTTTCAGTGAACGAAATCATTTTCGAAAATAGAAGAATTTGAAGCCACCTACACACACGCGCGCAATATTTTTGCTTTTACCCAAAATAATATACAACTCCATTATGATATTAGTAAATCTTTCAGTTCAACATGTCAGCATGAAGTAAAAAAATAAAAATATAATTTTACAAGATGTTTTGTAATAAAATTAGCTGAATTTTTTTAGACATATTATTTCTCCACCTCAAAACTTTATTTTATTCATGTATACCACTCATTATGCAAATCAAACATGGTTTACTTTGTATTTAGGTTCGAAAACAGCAGGCCCCGTAGACGGGGTTCGACCCATAATTACCTGCATAGTCTATGCGACAGCGGAGCAATGAATGCGCCAGCAATGAATGAACAATAAAACCTTTAGAGATATTTAATAACTCTTAATCAAATAATTCATTGGTACAAACTCTGCGTTGGTGGTTCAAATTCGACCAGTACAGAGTGTGTACCGATGAATTCTTCAATACGATAAATTAAGTATTCTATACATTTCACTGATGGTGAGGGAAAACATTGTGAGGAAACCTAGTGAGAAGATATTGTACACCACATATAACGTTCTTCACTAACCAGCTAGTCTCGTAACAACAACAGACTCACCATCGGTCATGTTAGGTTAGTTGGGTTTTGGTAAAAAGTAGACGGATTACCATCCGTAACAAATATGATGGAACATCTCTGCCTACATCTATACGGGAATATGGCTGTGATGATATGTATTACTCTTTTTTTTTGTAATTGTTCTCTACATTTTTTGATTAATATTATAATTTTGACTCACCTCTGTAGAAGTAGACCAGTAGTAAAGGATGTTGGAAGATTTTTTAGCTTGGTTTTTCCGGCGATACTTAACCAAAAGATCACTCGTTCATTTTGTAAAGTCTCCTTTTAGAGTGTGTTTCTGTTTTGCAACAGCCCATAAGTCATTAAATTCTTTCTGAGTCACACCAGGTCTTTTATCCTTCTTATACTTTACAAAGAGGTTTTTATATAGATCTCCAAGCTTAGAAATTGTTACATTAATATAAATTCCTACATTAAACTGTTGTATGAAACCGTTGTTAGAAATTAATTTATAAAACGTGGTGTCAGCTTTAGGTTATATTAGCATGTGTTGTAAACGATTTGTGCGTATATTCATTGCTGTTTTCACACAGCTACTGGCGCGTTAGCGAGCGGCGATTTTACCACCGCACAAAACCACCGCTCACTTAAGACTACTCCAAACTTATGTAAATTTAAATAAAAATAGTAAAACATCTCAAAAATAAGTCACCATATTTACTTAAGTATTTTCGTGCTATTTCATTTATTTACCTGAAAATTTATCAAAAAATAAATATTTCAATGGTCAACGCCTAATCATGTGACATTTAACCTGTGCATTTAACCATAGGTACTTTCGATGTTGGAAAAGGTTCAAAAGTTAAAATATATTTTAAAAATGTGATGCTCGTTATTTGTACAACACTATCTTCATAGCAAATAAATTAAATTTCGGTTTCTCCCATTAAAAAATATACTTTAATATGTTTATAAAATATACTTTATAGGTGGCCTAATACGACACGTAACGCACCTTATCACGCCTTTCCAAAACACTATTTAAAACACATGTAACGTGTATTTTGATGTGGTTATCAAATTTGACAGTGGCAATGGGAATACGATTTCATAAAGATTGACATGATTGCACAAAAATATAAACGTGATATGTAACAACAACCCACCCTCCTCCATTGTGATCAATAATGATGTTATCCGAAGCCTCCCCTCTCCTATTTGGACCTCACGTGATTGATGGACGTCCCCTTAAACTTTGTAAAGTCCTTTCGTTGCTTTTTACCACATCAGGCAGATTATGTAATTTTTGTTTTAATTTTTGTTCATTATCGTTAGCAGTCTCATAGACCGCCTCCTTGAAAAATCCTCTTAGAAAAGAGTCCAATGGATTGAGGTCGTGGCGAACGTCGGTGGGCGAACCTGGTGGCCATCCAATTGTACCGCCACGTCCTATTCATCGATTTGGGTAAGTTGCATTCAGTTACTTGTTGCGAAAAGTGGGCCGGTGCACCATCGTGCTGTAGCCACATCTTGTCACTTACATCTTGTGGTATTTCATTCAACAGATTTCCAAGTTCGTCTCTTGAAAACCGTAGGTAATGAACTCCATTAAGCCTCGGTGGGAGTTCAGATGGACCGATAATTTTGCAATCCAGGATTTCAGCCCACAAATTGACTCCGAATTGATTTTGTTTTCTATCTTGTCCTACTATGCGGGGATTCTCGACGGCCCATTAAATACTTCAATTCTTTTAAAACATTATTCATCGCTCCATAAAATTGAATTTAAAAAAGCGGATCTTGCCTGCATCAACTCCCGACAGAAATCTATTTGTCGTTGATAGTCAGCAGGTAGCAGT
The DNA here is from genome assembly GCA_039881145.1 of Druceiella hillmani. Classification (NCBI taxonomy): domain Eukaryota; kingdom Metazoa; phylum Arthropoda; class Insecta; order Lepidoptera; family Hepialidae; genus Druceiella; species Druceiella hillmani. The sequence continues at coordinate 14,935,420 of JAYKKI010000011.1, read as the reverse complement.
GCTTGTACTTGTCGTACATGGTACGGGTACAAATTATTTCTTCTTAAAATATGGTGTACTATACTTCTTGCAACATCAGTACGTAAGAGAAATCCGCCGAACACTGGTAGAAGAGCTTCTTCCACTTCGACCAGCACTTGACGTTCATCAACATTTCTAGGTCTTACTTCAGGAACTACATTTTTTGCGAATGAGGAGTTATTTTAATAAAGCAAGTATTTTTCGAAAGTTTGCAGAATTAATTTAACAATGTTATCTTTTTTGGAATCTATGTGAATTGTAGATGTTTTTGCAATAAAGTTCCACAAGGTTTCTGTACATTTTGTTTACACTAGCGTTATTCAAAAATAACTTTTAATGTTTTGTATTATTTTGTAATAAGACCTTAGAAAAATCCAATAATAATGCTATTAACTCGCTTAGTCAAACAAAGTGAAAAATCGATAGTTAATTTATTAAAATCACGAACGCGAATAGTAAAAACAACAATTAGTAGCTTTAATAATACAATAACTAATTTGGAAAATAACAAAATACTATTTGATAAAAACCTAACTAAACTTAAAAATTACATATTCAATAATTCTAATCGATTTTTAACCTAGAATTGAAACAAAACTTTTTACGGTTCCTATGTTGTTTCGTCTAACCAAGTCTGGTTTAGCGAATTTTTTGTTTTAAGTAAAATAATATAGGTAAAAAATGAAGCACCTATAAAAATTTCAGGGCCGGGTCGCGGTTATTTTATTAAGAAAAGAGATTTCAAAACAATTTCCATGCTAAAGTGCACTTTTTCCAGGAAGTGTAAGTTATAAGTTTTCGACTTAATTGTCATTCTTAAAAAAACAAATTCAGTATTTCGTATTCTGAATTGATATAAAAAAAAACAAAACTCAAAAAGTAAAAATATAAAAATCCGCAAAAACGATTGTGCAAATAGAGGTTAGGAAATTTATGTTTGACTATTTCAAACTAATTTTTTTAATGTAATAATCAAGATGGAGATCCAATTTTGTAAATATGTCATTCTTATGTATATTCGATCATTTGAAACAAAATAGGGACAATTCGCATTCTCGCTACTTGTACCATAAAATTAAAAATAGACGACATTAATATGTATACTTGATTACAATTGACGACATTAATATATTCTATACTTGATTATGATAACAATTATACTGTAAGGTGTACTTTTTAAAAATTGGTCATTTACAATTTTGTATAGGGCTTAATTGCTAAGTTTTTTATCTTCGATTAGAGCTAATAGGTTTGGAAACATTAAGATAAAACGCTAAAAAATACCTAAAAGTTACCTATGATCCGGTTCGTAAAATATTTACCCACGACATCGGATCCAGCATCCGCGGTCCTAGCATTTGTGGAATAGGGAGTGCGAGGAGTTATTTTTAGACCAATTCTTTCTAGGAGAGACAACAGTTTCAAGTCTGTGAAATGTCGTTCTGTCTAGTGAACCTGGTGGTGTCTTACAAGCGTCGTGGGGGTAATCAACCATCCCTTTCTTTACTAGCCCATATCTAAAACTATAATTGATACAGTTTCTTGGTTCATTACCTCCCCTTGTATAATAAATATCATTATATTTCATTATATACACTGTTTTTTAAATGTTTGGTCGTAAAGGTCTCGCCGATGAATACAAAAATATACAAAAAAAGTATGTAGATGAGCTTATTATATTTCATTACAATTAAAAATGCCTAAAATAACTGAGATTTAGCTTTTCCATTTTTCGTGATTTCTCTGGGACTAAAAGCATATTCGTCGATTTATTTTATATTCTCATGTTTTAGGCCACACTAATCCCTTGTAGTCGGGTACTAGTCGAAAGATGTACAAAAAGTCGAAAGATGTAAGTTAAGGGACCGTGCCGAGTACACATTATGGCCTAACCGTGACTAATCGACCTATTACAAAATCTTTCATTGAAATGTTAATCATTGAAATGTTAATCATTGAAATGCTAACAATCAATGGGTAGTGGCAATAGAATAATAGGTAACTAGATAGTTTTAGTGAGTTTACATATTGACAGGTCATAGTCATTCGACTCACTTATATTGAATATATTTAGCGTTAATTTTGTAGAAATTCATTATTCACAATTAAATGAAACTACGTGATGTAGTATTATTTCCACTTTCTTTAAGTTCTTTACCACGAACTAGGTTTCATTGTATTACAACATCTTCAGATGGGCTATTAGCAAAGATTAGCAAAGAATCTTTGCTAATAGCCCACGTTGTAATACAACGAAATAGGTTTCGTTGTATACCTACTTCGCTGTATGTACGACCTAGGGGTCGTGGTAAAGAACTTAAAGAAAGTATAAATAATACTACATCACGTAGTTTCATTAAATCGTGAATTATCACTTATAGCAGCCAAAACTAATACGAAATAAATAAAAATATTGAAAACTCACCTGTCACTCCCGCTAACATAATTATTTTTGCACTACGACTGCTTCTATTCAGTATTTTACTGGATTTATCAACGGACGTTGTATATTGCATTAGGCGTACGGATGCGCGTATCCTGAATACTTAACGAAAAAATAACAAACCATCTCTCATAAACTGGACAGAAATGTAAGCAGATATTTTTTTTTGTAATATGATCTACAAAAAAACGGAGGCTTCTATAATATTAATTTTTATAATTTCAATGCTAAATGATCATTTCAAATAGTTATCGTTCCTTTATTATGGATTAGTTAAAGTACTTTAAAAAAGAAAACAGTTTTATGATTAATATTTAACTAGCGTGACCCGTGCGAAGTCTTCGCATTATAAATTATTCAACTCAATTTAATAAATCAAAATTGATTGCAGGTATTCAATTCATTTCTAATTTTGCACACTGCTTATTACGTTTTTATTCCATTATGAAGCTCAGATGACAGATCAAACAAATATTTTACTAAAATTGACATATAGAGGCGCAAGTATCAAAAGCATTGAGCTAAAGCGCCACTTTATTTATACGTGAGTGGATTTGAAATTAAACAAAAATTTTACCGACCGTCAATCATATTGACGTTGAGCCGTTAGATTTTAATAATTAATTAATTCGCAAAAACAATAGCAATAATAAATTTTTTAGTTGTGGATGCCGGTAGAGCAAGCAATTATCTATAAAATGATATATAATTTATGTGGATTAGTTGTGAGGTTTTTTTCTAAAAAGGGAGAGTAACATCTTAATCTTAGCGTATTAATATATATGATGATGATGATGATGATGATGATGATATGATGATTGACATTATAGGACATTACTTTAATACGACATTATTACAAAAAAATACTTTCACACGCATGTACTTGTAGAATATAATAATTAAGACTGAATCATATTACAATGACGATTGACATGAACTTGGGATTACGGACTGCCGAGCTACTTTTACACCCTTGTTTGAGTTTATGCCATAGATGTCCTAACCTAGGCACAGGAATTAGAGAATTATCTTCATTGGCGTCAGAAATAGGTTCCAGATCTATGTTATTTTGGATTGAAGAGAATTTTACTAGGTACCTACGAAAATTATTACATTATTGTTGCAATTACATTAAAACATGTATATATACATATATCCAAGTCTAGTCTAAGTCTATATATATTTATACAGGTTGTCCAGTGGCAGATTTCAAAGTTTGAAGAAACATAGTTTCTGAACGCAACACATAAGAGGGGCTCGGGGGGCGTCGTTAGAAACGCAAGCAGTGCGGATGTTTTAGTAGCCATGGAACAGTGGAGTGGAGAGCACCGCGCTTTTGCCGTCGAGGCGTACATTTCGAGTGAATTTTCGCTGTCTGTAGCACGCCGTCGATTTAATAATCGTTACAGTATTCGTCGATTACGTGATGGACCACCGATCAACCTCATTCAGTCATGGGTAGCAAGGTTCAGAGCTACAGGATCAACATTAAATAGGCCCAGGCCAGGACCTACACCATTGGTAGCCACGGATGAAAATGTCGAGCGTGTTATGGTTTCTGTCGTTGAAAATCCCCGTTTTCACTGCGTACACGTTCATCGATATTGGGAATTCCGCAATCAACTTTACAGGTAATAATGCGAAAAAAGCTCAAGTTCCATCCATATAAAATTCAAATTGCTCAAAGTTTACACGATTCTGACTTTTAATTAAGAAAAACTTACGCGGAGGTGATGTTGTTGAGATTTTGGACTGCTACCCGGATGGGCGACATATTCTTTAGTGACGAAGCTCACTTTCACATTGGAGGATATGTGAATAAGCAGAACTTTCGTTACTGGGATGTCCACAACCCAAGACAAATGCATCAAGAGCCTTTACATAAGCCTAAAGTAACAGTCTGGTGTGCCATGTCTGCATCTGCAATCATAGGGCCTTGTTTCTTTGAAAATCAACGTGGCCAAACTGTAACTGTGAATTCGGAGAGATATGCCCAGATGTTAAATGACTTTTTCAGAGTAGAACTATAGAATAGTCCATCCTTCAACCAAAACACAAGGTTCCAGCAGGACGGGGTCACAGCTCACACTGCTAATGTCCATGAATGCAGTGCGGCAGTTACTTCCAGAAAAAAACATATCCCGAAATGGTACCGTACCGTGGCCACCTAGGTCACCCGATTTAAGCCCATGTGACTTTTTCTTATGGGGACACTTAAAATCCGTTGTTTAAAAATCCGAGCACTGTGACACAACTTAAAGAAAATATTCGAGTCGAAGTCAGTAGGATACCCCAGTCGCTCTGCAAACGCGTTTATGAAAACATGCGTGCTAGACTCGAAGAGTGCGTCAGACTCGATGGCCGCCATTTGGAAAACGTGGTTTTTAAAAAATGAAATCCGCATTTGTTGTTATAAAGTTAAAATAAACCTACTTTGTATTAGAGGTTTAGTTTTTTTTACAATTTTTCAAACATTGAAATCTGCCACTGGACACCTGTATATATATGTGTGTGTGTGTGGTATAGTCTTCCACCTTATAAATGACAATGTCAGTAAACTAATTTCTGCCATATTTAACATTCTCCAGATTTAAACACAGTTTTTAAATACAATAAATATATTTTTTAATTAAATACTTTCTAAAGCGCTAATCAAACTTCCTTCGTTACTATTTATTTTGTTTAAGGCTGTTTGTTTAAAAGCTGATTACAACATGATAACGAATGGAAAGTGTTTGAACGAGATTGTGATTGAGACACTTCATGTTGTCAAATGTATTATGTTATTTGCAAAGAAATTTCAGTGTCCCGAAAATATAATTCATGTTTTTCGAATGTAGTTTTTATGAAAGACGTGTCGTCCATTGGGATAACAACGATAAGATGGTCAATTATTGGTTTTAGAGATCCAACAGGATAGAAATATATAGCCGGGATTGCTCTTTGTTGGTTAATTGAAATTAGCATATCCCTGAATGGCGGCATTGAAAAATGTATAAAATAATTTTTGTGAAAGTATGTTTATTGTTATGTTTGCAAATTCTTTATAATTCTTTATTCGTTGTTATTATAAAATTTGTAAAATCGCATTGAGGAAGTTCTAATATAAAAATCGTAATATTTTACGATTTTTAATCGTTGTTATGGCGTAGGCGTATAGAATAGCACAAGCGCCACTCGGAAAAATTAGTCCTAACCTTGAAATAATAATCAAATCTAACAGACAATATTTATATGATCAAATAAATTATAAAAAGTAACTAACAGTATGATCGCCGCTCATAAAAAACATTAATTCAGAATTTAAAAAACATAAAACATAAATTAAATTTACTGATCTGGAAACACCAAACTGCTTCTGCGGCTCGTCCAGCTGATGATGCCCTGAGCAGGCCTTTACGAGTGCAGAATCCTGTAACCGTGATGCCGTCACCGTCTGCCTATGATGAAGATGCTCAATTCGACCACTAGTCGTCGCCCGCGGGAACAGTACATGTCCATTTTTTTTTTAAATTTTAAACTTGGTGCAATTTCAACAAGTTCCGTGAACTATAATTTGTTATGCGATGTTTTTAAATCTAAAATATTCATGTTATATAGATCTACAACACATTCTAAGTCGATCTAAATATCATTAGGATCGACTTATTATTTGGACGGATTATGATATGTCCATATCATAGTGCGTCCAACTTGATCTTTTTAACTGCGTGGAATTTATATGAAATTGACGATTATATTATACTTTATTGGATTATATATCGATTATATTATATATATATATACAGGAATATTTTTTGGTCAGTGCATTTTTCAGTCATGAATATTTTTTGATCGTTTGGAATATCATTGAAAAATATATTTTAGAGTTTAAATTTAAACAAAATTATTTTAATTACTGTTTTAATTAACTGTTTTTATAGAATATAATTTGTCTTGCGATTGAAAACTTAATCGACGATGTGCCGTTAGATTTTTATTTGCGGGGTGAGGTGAAAACATGGATAAAGAGATAGTGCCACCGACTCATTTCATTAATCCATCTCCACTCACCCTCATAGGGGTCAATTTCTAGAAAATCCGTTCTTAACGAGTGTCTATGTCTAGTAAGGTATATACATCTCAAATTTCAAGGCCGTATGGCTTATAAGTTCATGGATAGTACCACCGACTTATTCCGCCAACCCATTCCCACTCACCCTTTTAGGGGTTGACTAAAGAACATACATGCCAAATGTAAAGTTTGTAGATTTTCTTATAAGTCACAGATAGCGTCATCGATTTAATCCACCAATCCCACCCACCCCCTTACGTGGCTGGTTCAACCCTCTTACGGGGTTGATTCACCCGCTTACGAGGTTGGTTTAATAAAATTCATTCTTAAGAATAATAGGCAAAAAGAGATAGTGCCAGAGACTCATTCCGTCGATCTACCCTCACTCACCTCTTGATTGATTTCAGTCAATTTTGTACGCATAAGGAACATACATACCACATTTCAAGTTTATAGCTACCATAGGTCCTGAGATAGTGCCATCGACTTATTCCATCAACCTACCTCCATTCACCCCCTTAGGGTTGACTTCAGTAAAATCCGTTCTTAGTAAATGAAAATACATGTAAATTTTTAAATCCGTAAATTACAAGTATAAAGATCTGTTGAAGAGTGAGTCAGTGAGTGAGTGATATTTCTCTTATATATATATATATATATATATATATATATATATATGTGTGTGTGTGTGTGTGTATATATATATATATATATATATATATATATATATATATATATATATAATACTATTCATTCAATTTTCCACACCTGGACATTTTTCAAATTTTTACTGTTCAAGAGGGAAACAAATGTCAAAAAAATATAAATATTTGGTAAATAATATAATTAATAAGATTTTTTCAACTATAAAGCGCTGCTCTCATGTCGGAAACTAGATAAATCGGCTATATATTTATTCGGTTGTGCGTTAAATAAAAAAAGATCTACGATAAGTTCATGTTTCAGTCAAAACCAAAAAAAAAAATATAGTTACCTCTTTCGCAATCTTCCTTCTTTTTGTGATAATAACACTAATTAACTATTATATAACTATACTATAACTAACCTAAACTAAATAACTATAATATAACTATTCCATATCGAAAAGATAAAACTTCAATGAAATGGGATATGCAGAAACTACAGGCTTTATCAGCGAGTGGGCGTACTTTCTACGCCTACATTTGGTTTTCACGCGTACTTCTAACATAAGCCATTTAGTCTCAGGCTGCTTTGGAGTACAAGTTGTAACTGGGGAAAAATAAATATTTATTATGGATAAAAAATAGTAGGATAAAAAAAACAGATCATAAAATGTGCTCGGAAGTTAAATTGTTCTTCGTTCTTTTAGTGCAAGCGGTTTTCGTATATTCTGTAGAGTATCGCGAAAGGCCAACTTTGGAAAGTGATGATGGCAATTTGGTCTTAAGAGCAGGTTTCAATAAGAACATCACACTGCGTACTAATGGGAGGCGTTCCTATATTAATATAAACGACAACAATTTGATAAATTTGATTACGGTGAGTATTTATTTAAGCGAAAATTTGGGATTTAAGTTATTTATAGATACATGAGGGATTGGGGTGACCTATTTTGATTTCACCGGTTAAGTTGGCTTATCATAATAATAATTTTACTCAGACAGGAGATCGGCTGCCAGGATCTTCCAGACGTCCTATGCTGACATCACCCGACACAAGTCACACTGATTTGTTGCGAAATTTGATGAGGAGAGTCGCCACGCTGGAAGTCCAAATGAATACTAGCAACAACGATACCATTCCACATCCGGTGAGAATGATTATTACTTATAAGGCAATATCTTAAAATAAATACTTTTACAAAGAAAAGAAAAAGGGTACTGGTTGGGTAAACAAAACCCCGTTATAAAAATCGTATTCATGGTTTTCGTTTTTTTTATACGAATAATTTTTTAAATAGTGAGTGGTTAATATTTGCCAAATTAATATTAATATTTGCCAAATTAATATTAATATTTGCCAAATTAATATTAATATTACCATGTGGTGAATTCAATTTGGCGATCGAATTCCATAATTTACCTATATTAGTATGTATATTTTTTGCTTTTAAATTTAAATAATTCGCACAGAAATGTTTGATGCATAAAAAACTGCCGAATTATATTATAAAAATGGTTAATGTTCAAAAAAGTAATGAAATTAATAAAAAAAAGATTAAATAGTTATTTGTTACTAGTGAGTAACTAATAAATTTAAAAAATTTAATATTTTGTAATTAATATAATTAACAAGATTTTTTTCAAAAATACTAAAGTGCTGCTGTCACCTTCCAAATTAGATAAATCGGCTGTATATTTATTCGGTTGCGTGTTAAATTTAAAAAAAAAGATCTATGATACTGTCCAAAGATCTATGAAACAAACGTAACTTATCTCAAGTGAGAAATGATTTACGTTTCTTTTTACATATAATGATTACTGTATTTATTACTTTATCATTTGAATACGTATCTACTCAGTATGTTAAAATTATTATCCGGAAAGTCTTAATATATTCCAAGATATTTTTACATTAAAAACATAAAATTAGATTTATTGGTTGAAAACTGGAATATTCCAGTGATTCAAACCTAACGACTATGATATTGTAACTTAAATTAAGCGCTGTATATAAATCAATCGTTACCTTTATTTTTATGCTCATATAATTCTTTTTTTTTATATAATGCTTTTTTTTATATAATTATTTTTTGTAGTATTTAAGGATACCACAATTGAGAAGACGAATAGTAATGGTGGAAAGACAAGTACGAAACCTTAGAACCTTGCTTGTTAAGGATGAATGCAAGTCAAATCCGTGCAAAAATGGTGGCACATGCTTCGATATCTTCAACGGTTTCCTTTGCACATGTCCGCCAAATTGGGAGGTAGGCACATTTTAATTTTTTTTCAGTTTTAAATATATATATATATATATATATATACACACACACACACACACATATATATATAAATATATACTACACACCTAAATACTCGTATATATATACTTCATTAAACTTGCGAAATAAATTCTATTTTTGTATTTGTTAAATTATAACCTGTTTATTTTACTTGGATTCACTTGTAAATAGCTATAAGTGGAAGGTTTAAATCTAGATTGCAGTACGCGATTTCAACCTGTGATATTGTAAAATTGTAATATAAGCTCCAAACATTATAAACTTATTATTTATTGTTAAATCATCAAATTAACAATATATTTTAAGATTTACCAACAATGTTTTTATATAAAAAAACAGAATAAAAAGAAGCTAATAACATGGCTCTTTATTTATTAAACGTAACTGTGATAAAATGTTCCGAAAAGAAAATTTCATTCTTTCACTGTCTAGCGAAATGCACCTGTATTTTAAATATATGTATTTCGATTAAGAATAAGCAAAATAAAATGTAGCGAAACAATCGTGATATGTGAAATGTTTGACAAAAGATGATAATATTCTAGGTTTCTTGGATAAGTGCGAAACAATTGTGATATTTGAAATGTTTGACAAAAGAAAATAATATTCTTGGTTTCTCGGATAAGTGCGAAACAATCGTGATATTTGAAATGTTTGACAAAAGATAATAATATTCTTGGTTTCTTGGATAAGTGCGAAACAATTGTGATATTTGAAATGTTTGACAAACGATAATAACATTCTTGGTTTCTTGGATAAGTGCGAAACAATTGTGATATTTGAGATGTTTGACAAACGATATTAATACTCTTGGTTTCTTGGATAAGTGTATAACCAAGTGGTGACCAAAAAAATAATTTTCTTTTTCTAGAGATTTATAAAGAGGATAAAGTTAACTAAATTTTCAGCCTTACTTTGACTTTTGTACTTCTGGTCTTTTATATTTCTTTGCAAGCATGGTATTTACTTTCCTCGGGATAAATATCACTTTTCATATAATGACTGCCTTATTCAGGGTCCTACTTGCCAAACGGATGTAAACGAATGTGCCCGGTTTGCTGGTACTGAACTGGGATGTCAGAACGGGGCGTGTGTGAACAATCAAGGATCCTATGAATGTGTCTGCACAGCCGGGTGGTTCGGAGTCCACTGCACAAAGAAAACGCTGGACTGTACCGGAAATAATGTTGAAACGTGTGGTCACGGAACATGCATGTCGACAAGTACCGGCATTAAATGTTTATGTGACGAGGTGAGTGCCAACTTACTTTAAGAAGGAGATAAGTTATTTGTGTTTGCCCTAGCAGAAAGCAAGGAAATATATATACAAACATATTCATACATACATAAACATAAATATAACCAGTTCCCTTCAAAAATCTATTACATGAAACGGAAAGATTTACTAAATATAGTTACTATATAAAAAAAATTGCAATGTATGCAAAATGTTTTAAGACTTTTTCTTTTAATCAGAATTATTAACCAACAAAAGAAACCTTATGCTATAATTCGTATTCTTTGGGTATGTCAGGGTACAAAAACGTAATTTAAAAAATCAAACGTTAATTACTACTTTCCCATATCGAGATATATAGAAAACAAGATTTGCCAAATTTACACATATATCTCTGTTTTTACTTATTTATATACTTTAATATATCTAATTGATACATATGGCGGACTTATTGTTATGACAGCAATCTCTTACAGCCAACCATAACATCGGTCCAGCTCCGTTCGACGAACGACCGAGAATCGAACCCGGGTCTCCGCGGTGCGCCGCATCGTCGAAGGCCATATGCCTTGTGATCAACTCACCACACCACGGCAACGACACGGTGTGGTGAGTTGATCACACACCGCTTTTCTATTATAATAACATAGAATTTTAATTCTCTTAACCATAACAGAGAGGACTGACTATTTATAGAGGAGGAATGACAATTTAATTGTTATTATAAGTATTTTTGGTATTATATGAGTTTTGAGTAGTTTTAAGTTGTTTTGCAAATTAATAATTAAGAAAAATGAATAGTCCGTAGGTTCCGTTTTTTTTTTCAAAACAAAATATAGAATATTTGTAAAAACTATTTTAAAATATAGTAATGAGATAAAATTATGTAAACATACAAATTTTTTTTGTTATTTTACATATAACTTCCGATAATAAAACTAATAACGTGATAAAATTTTTGCGTAATTAAAACTAATAATAAAATTAATAACTTTATAAAATTTTGCATTTGCCGCAATCTTCCTATGGTCAAGTTTAAGATTTAACAAGTATTATTCCACTATGCCATTAGTTCATTTTTAGAAAAAATTTCTTCGTAATGGTTTTATATTAATATAATTCGCTTACCTGAAGCATTACCAGATGGCAAAGTATTCCAATAAAAATCGAAACAAAATACAAAAGCATAGAATAAAAATGATGATCGAGAGGTTTTATACTATTCGAAAGTCAATTACCCATTTCTCTGCTTATTTATCAATTTTATTGTTACAATTTTTTTTAAATGTCGTTTTATTTTCAAAGGGCTGGAAAACAAATGGAATCAGCGTTATATGTAACGTCGATGTAAATGAGTGTACAACTGGCAGGAGACCGTGTTCAGTGAACCCAACTGTGGAGTGTATCAATTTGCCTGGCACATTTCGTTGTGCTTCTTGTCCTCCAGGTATTAAATTATGTTTATTTTTTTTACTGCTATAATTGAATCCCAGCGAATATGTATAACAAAAAAAATATATTAAATAACAGAATAAATAGAACCAATTAAATAAAGAATTTATTGTTTCTTTAAAGGATATGCCGGAGACGGTTTCACATGCACGGATGTGGATGAGTGTGCTCAAGATAATGGTGGTTGTAGTAAAAATCCACAAGTGTTATGTCTGAATACAATGGTAAGTTGTCTACTAAATAAAAATATTATTCTAAAGTTTTCCCTATGTCAAAAAAGATTAAATATAAATTAAATATTTACCTTGCCATTGGCCATCTGATTGGATATATACAGATGAGATAGATTAGTAGTACATTTGTTTGTTTGGTTCTTTTTCTCTGTACCCTAACAACGGGAGAAGCGAAATAAATGGTTACGTTTCCATATCGTGAAGTGGAATCATATTTCTGTAAAAATACACACAAATCACTTGAATTGATCATGAATTTGATATACATATATATATATTTATATATATATATTTATAAAAAATATGGCCATCTTATCCAATCTTAAGGATTATCTCATAGACGGACTTCCTTCTAGACAGACCACTTTTTGTTTTTGTAAGCTTTTAATGATTATTACCGGTAGTTGATTAAATTTAACGAAAGGCAGGAAAAACATGACACTGCTTGAAACTAAAAATATTACAACTTGATTAAAAAAAATCTAGAATAGTTTCAAAGAGAGATAAAAATATTTAATTTGTTAATTAAAAAACAAGGTTTGCGGCAGTTGTAATGCACTAATAGACCTGGTTTACTGGTATTAAACTAAAAGGATACTGTAATATTTCGATTACTCATCTTATTAAACTGGTCGTGTTACCCTGAAGTTGTTGTGAATTTCTTTTTTTTCTTTTTTTTTTTTTTTTTTTTTCCGCTTATCTGCAATCAGTACTTGAACTATAAGCAGATGGGTTGGGCGGCTTTGTCGGGTCGAGGACATCCTCCAGCGAGGACAGTCACTCATCATATTCAAGGTCTGATTTGACTATATTATGTCCTTTCTTTTCAGACGTTTTTGATAGCTGCGCAATGTTAGATTCGCAGCAAGCGCATTCGGGTGATTCTCCAGCCGCTTTTGATATTTTTGTACAGAGATCTCAATTTCTTCTATCACAGTTCCCATCTTCAAGTGCGTGTGGATTTCTGAATTACTCACAAACCAAGGGACTTGCGCTATTGTTCTCAGTATAGTGTTCTGCACTCTTTGTAGAATTGTGATATTGGAATTGCTGGCACTTCCCCACAGTTGTATGCCATACATCCAAGTTGGTTGTAGTATTGAACTATAGATTAATAGCTTATTATCTGTGGATACTCTACTATTTCGGCCTAGCATCCAATAGAGTTTTCTGTGACGTATATTAAGTTCCTCTCTCTTGCTTCTAATGTGCTGATTCCAGGTTAGACGACGATCCAGGTGTAGACCCAGATATCTCACTGTATCTTGGTGTGGTAGTATTGAGTCCTTGAGGTGAACAGGAGGGCAGTTTCCTTTTCGCAGAGTGAAGGTGACCTGCACCGACTTGCTTGTGCTCACTTTAATTCTCCATTTTTTAAGCCACTCAGCAATGGCGTCGAGTCCTTGTTGGAGTTGCTTCGTGGCTACATTAGGTTGCCTGTTGCTCGCCATTATGGCCGTGTCATCAGCGTATGTAGCAATCATGACGCCATCTACCTGTGGTAGATCTGACGTGTATAATGTGTACAGCATCGGTCCCAACACCGAGCCCTGAGGCACTCCAGCTTCAATTTCGAAAAATTTGGATGTTGTTCCGGACTCTTTTACCTGAAAGATCCTCTCCGTGAGGTAGGATTTCAGCAGGATGTAGTAGCTATGGGGAAGACATGTCTTTATCTTATAGAGAATACCATCGTACCAGACCCTATCAAAGGCCTGCTGAATGTCCAAGAATGCAGACGAACAATACTCTTTTTCCTCTAGAGCTTTCCTTATTTTTTTAACTACTCTATGCACTTGTTCTATTGTTGAGTGTTGCTGCCTGAAGCCAAATTGATGGTTAGGGATGATGTAGTTGCTTTCTAGTATTGGCATAAAGCGGTGCAAAATTAATTTTTCGCAGACCTTTGATAGAATGGGCAATAGGCTAATTGGTCTGTATGAGGTGACTAGGTTTGCTGGTTTCCCTGCTTTATGTATCATGAGAATTTGTGACACTTTCCAAAGATCGGGGAAGTTTTGAACTCTCAGTATCCCATTATAGAGCATAGTCAGGAACACCAATGCTTTTCTTGGAAGTTTTCTAAGTATTTCCTTCGTGATTAAATCATATCCTGGTGCCTTTTTATCCTTGAGGTTGTTAATAGTCCTTTTAACTTCTCGTACAGTGACTGGAGCTGGTGGGAGCGACATTTGTAAAGGCTGGCCAAGAACGGATTCCACCTCTGTTTCGGAGTCTGTGTCGCTGGCGCTATTTGGAGTAAAGACATTTGAGAGATGTTCTGCAAATAGGTCCGCCTTTTCCTGTGGCTTGCGAGCCCAACCATTGTTGTTTCGAAGCGGAGGTTTTGCCACTTGTGGTCTGTTGTATGACTTCGTAAATTTCCACAGTGAGTAGTCCGTGGCTGCAGTAGGTGTTAGGGATGCCAGTTCCGCCTCAAGAGTCCTGTTGTGCCAAGTCTTCAGCATATCCCTCAAATGTGACGCTTGCCTGTTGAAATTACTTTTGTCAGATGCAAGCCTGCTCAACTGCCAGATACGACGCAGCCTGCGTCTCTTTAAGATCTCTTTTTTAATTTCAAGGGGATAGTTACAAGTCCGCTCTTTAGGGTCTAATAAAGGTGTGCTTCTCCAACAAGCCTCCTGTATGAGGTTTGTGAGATATTTAGTAGCGATTTCAATGTCCTCAGGCGTCTTCAGAGCAACTTTTAGCTTGATGTTGGTGTTAATAAATTCTCTAAAGGAGAACCAATCTGTTTTCTTATTATAAAGTCTTTCACGATTTTCGTGCTCTATGATGTTTGTACTTAGAGTGAGTAACACCGCCGTATGATCCGAAGAACTGTCATAACAGGACTCACACTTAACGTAGTATGAAGAGAAACCTTTAATGATATAGAAATCAATGAGATCAGGTATCTTAGAAGTAACAGGCGGCCAATGTGTGGGTTCACCTGTGGATGCAGTAGCCAGATTATTGGCGTCTAGACTTAGTTTTAGCTGCCTACCTCTGGTGGTGGTTAGTCTGGATCCCCAGTAGGTGTTTTTGGAGTTCCAGTCTCCGCCCACTAGAAATCTGTTTCCAAGTGTCTCAAAGAATTCCGTAAACATCTCTTGGGATATCTTATGTTTAGGTGGACAGTACACTGAGGAAATGTTAAAGCAGCCATTTTTATCCTCAACTGATACAGTAGTAGCCTGGATGTGGCAGGTTCTATATTCAGGCATTATATGGTGCTTTAATGATTTCCTGATGATAATCGCTGTACCAGCATGTCCAGTTCCATCAGGGTGGGGGGTTGTGTAACACTCATAGTTCCTAAACTTAACATTTGTTTTAGTGGTACAGTGAGCTTCAGATATCAACAATAGGTCCAAATTTTGCTGAGTCATAAGAGTTTCCGCATCAATTTTATTGGGAGTCAATCCATTTATGTTCCATGTTGCTATGCGAATCGCAGTCATTTTGTCAGTTTGTCGAAAAGTCGTGTTATGAGCGTCATCAGCATGCTCATCTGTTGTAAGATAGTCTCAAATTTTTCATTCTGTTTTGTTAAGATTTCTACCAAATTCAGAGAATATTGGGGGGTTATTGCTTCTTTACTTGCATCTATCTTGCCCTGCATAACTTCTGAGTAAGTTTTCTTCTTAACTTCGAAATTTGCATCAGTCTTGTCAGCTATGTTTAGCGCTGGCTTATCTCCTGTTTTTTCTGTAGAGGGTGTTCGCAGCTGATAGCTTTTTCCGGTTGAGTAGGTTGACTTGGAACGTCTCAGCAGAATTTCTTGATATACTTCACACCCTTTGAAGTTCGCCTCACACCCTTTGAAGTTCGCCGGATGTGGACCATTGCATAGCGCACACTGGGCGGGAGAGGTACAGTCACGTTTTTGACAATCTGATGTTTTATGCGATTGTCCACATTTTACGCAGCGATAAGGGCGCATACAATAATTTTTCGAGTGCCCGTATTGTTGACATCTTTGGCATTGAACTATTGAATTTCGCTTCTCGGGATCTTCAATGATAACTGACTGGTGAAATATATATTTAAGTTCTTTCACTGTCTTGTTGTTTGGTCCTGGCGTAAGATTGACAAAAAATGTAGAAGTTGGTTTTTTGTCCGGCCCGAATCTTGCGTTGATGATTTCGCCTGAGATTGTGTTTCCTGTAGCTTCAATGTCTTCTTTGATTGCAGATATTGGTGTAGTTGGGTGTAGGTTTCGTATGACTATTCTGAAGCACCTCTGGTCTTTTTGATTGAAGGTGTGGCCAATCAGTCCATTCTCCCGTACTACTTTCATGATTTGTTTATAAATCTCAACATTTAAGCTACTTATTCTCAATTGGTTTCGGTTAATCATCTTGAATGTGAACTGGTCCTTTTCTACCACAGTTTCAAGTAGTTTGGTGAGCCCATTGACGTCTCCTACACCATATAAAATTATTGGAGGCGGTTTAGTCGGTCGTTTCTCTTTGGGTATACTATCAGTTTCAGTGAGATCAACTGTTAGACCTGTAAAGCTGTTTGAAGTTTTAAGTGTCTCAGGAGAAGGGCTGTTTGACATTTTCCTTTTTTTGGTATTTCTGTTCATAGGAACTTTCTGCCAAGTGGGAGGACAGATTTCTGCTGATTTAGCCTCAGTGTCCACAGCCAAAGGGTGGCCATTAGGGGTAGCTAGGTTTCCAACTTGAGTATTATTTCCCAGTGAGGATGATTTTTGTCTCGTAAAGAGACTTGGATGGAAAGCTTGCTAAACAAGCTTTTTGTTGTTACTGCTACTGCTGCTGCTGCTACTTCCGCTGCTGCTTCCGCTGCCAGGCATATTCACCAACACAGGAGCCTGGTCACCCACCCCTGTGCGGTCTTCGGTAACAGATTTCACACTCGCAGGCCCGGGTACCTGCGAGCGCCGGGGTTTAGCCGGATCGCATGACATCGCATTCTCATTATCAGACATTTTGTTCCCACGAGTAGGGCCGATCTAAGAGGTCGCTTGTGGGGTGACCATCCCCATAAGAAGGCACATTACAACGACGTTTGCCAGGTCCATCAAGGTTGGCGCTATCGGCTAGTCTCCCACTAGTCATGCATTCCTTTGGCACGTTTCCCACCTTGGAATTGGGGTATTTTTTTTATAGAGCTTGTCTTCCTCTTAATCCGGGCGATTAAGCCAAGACTTCCGATCGCAGTGTAGCGGTTGCGGGTTGGAGAGGTCATTTCCTACTCTCTCCAGACCAGCTGGTTAGGCCAGTACTCATCGGGTTATTTGACCGCCGCCCAAGACTCGGCGTTGTAGTTCGTTTAGCACCACCCAGGGGCACGTGTAAGGTAATGGTTAGGTATTTCTTACGGACGTGAACTACCTCGCCCCCTAAGTTGTTGTGATTTGAAAAATAAAACGTTTCCGCAATAAGGAATTTGATAGTTACACAAATCTTACGTTTGCTTGTTTTTTTATATTTAACAATAGAAGGTTATTTCAAATATCGATTTATATCGATGTATATAAAATCATGGAAATGAGAATCTATGAAGAGGAAAAAATTCTCGCTGTTCTGCCCTTTTGTTCACGCTAAAACGTGTCACTAAATGAAATGAAATATCAGCAACCATATTGAATTAAATTTTTTGGAAAATTTTTGATAAAACAAAATATAATTATTTACGAAAAGTCGTGATACTAATCATATTATTTCTACGTAAGCATTTCGAATTTGGAAAGAGCGCGATCGCTTTTATTCATGAGATCCTAGAAAGAAATATTTACATCAAGAAAGTATCCGATTTATTTTTAAAATTGGAACAAGTTCAGTTTAGCGAAAATGTGAATTTTCTATTTTTGTTGTTTTAAATGAAAGAATACTGGTAAAAAACGAAGTATTCACAAAAAATAAGACTCTAGGTAATATTGAAGTAAAAAAAAAGTGATTTGAAAAATGTTCCAATACAAACGTGTTTTTTTCACTTACTTTTATTCTTTGTAAACCAAAATACTGAATTTACAAATACAAATAAGAATTGATTTAAACAAAAAAACTAACCCAAAAATAAAAATATTAAAATGCACAAAAAGGTTAATGTAATAAAAAAAACATGGAATTAAAATAAAAAACAGAAGAAATTGCAAGTATTATTATATATATATATATATATATATATGTATATATATATATATATACATATATATATATGTTTACATACTATATATCTCTAATTTACCCAAAACAATGCCTTCTATCGATATACCTTCGTGATTTCTACGTAACATTTTTGGATGTCGCTGGATAAATGTGTAGTTTGGAATTTTTGTAGTCATTTAGTATGTTTTATATTGTATTTAAAGTACACATTCTTTGAATGAATGATCCTGAAAAATATGTTTTATTAATAAATATTTTTCAGCTATCCGAAATCTTTACAAATACGTTACGCAGATTAATAACCTCACGCTATCTTTTACGTTAACAAACAAATCTGAATTACATATATATACATTTGTCCTCCACATATATGCCAAATTTGTGAATGTTTATAAAATCTATATGTAGTGCTGATGTCTTTAATTTAGACGATAATGCGATGAATTTTCTCTAGCAGAGTCTTTCAATCGTAAGTGTCTTCAATCTATACTTCATATCTTTACATGTCCTGCAACTATACATTGCATCTCTAATTAACTCCCCAAACAATGCCTTCTAGCATTTGTTCTACGGGCAGGAATTTTATAGGCATTTGAAGTCATCTGCAAAAATATCGAAATTAATAACTGATGCCTTACCATAAAAAATCTAACAATTTTTCACAATTGTTTAAAAATTATATTGTAGAAAATTTTAACATAAATTTGTATAAGTTTCAACACTGCTTTGTGTTACATTTCTCACAAACATTATTTATGTTAAAAGGACAAAATCTAATTTAATAGATTTTTAATGTGATTTTTATGTATTTTTACGAATTTTTTTTTATATTCATGAAGTGTCTATTAAAAAAGTTAAAAATATGAATTGAAATACTCAATATTATCTCTCTGTCACATTCTTTGTTTTTTTGTTCGGTAGAAGAATTTTAATACTGTGCCATGTCGATCGTCAGAATTTTGGCCTTGACACAAAAACTCTGTTATCTTGGGTCATTTAAGGTCGCAAGAGAATATAATCACCAAATCTGGTCGTCCAAACTACTGCACATACATCATAGCATCTTGAGTTCGCTCATGCATATAGCGAGTTCCACCAATTAAAGAACACGGCACTACAAACATATTTTTCAGCCCTAAAAACTTTACAATAATTCTTGCCATGGCGTCTTCTATTTTTTAGCTTTTTTCGGCAGTAACAAATAAAATTAAGTCTTCTGATTTCAATTTTGGCATACATGGCGATTAAAAATTTATTTAAAATACTGTGAATGATACTAGAGAGCATTATTCATTAGAATGGTAATAGAGATAATTTTTATTGTTGTAAAATTCCAAAGCAGATACGGTATGATCAAGAGAAGACTTAGTTTTTTGTACATTGATGTGATAGTCGTCTTTCAATGGCAAAATATCAGAGGATATTGTAAATCATCATAGGCACGACGCATCTTACTAATTTGTAATAATTGATTGTCTCTGCTATGGAGAACAATATTTCTTTTTTCAAATCCTGTCCAACAATGACAACTGTTACTTCTTTAGTCTTAGGACAATTATAACCATCTTTGTGTTTTCCAGGGGCCCTTTATCAGCATCAATCACTACCTAGAACTCTTTCTGGTCCTTAGGAACTGAAAATGAAAAATATAATTGTTGGGATCGTGCAACGTATTTTGCAGTTATCAGACCAATTCTGGGTTTACGCAAGGGTAAATTCTACAACGAATTTCATTCTCACGTTCGTCATCGCCAACAAAGTATATCTGAAGTAATGAAGGCTGTTGATAAAGTCCAGTCATAGGTTTTACTATTCTATAGTAGATCTAACACTTTGAAGGTTGGCATAAAATTGTCTTCACTTATCTCTCTGGGTACGAAAGACGTTATTTGAAAGCATGCATTATACTTACGAACAGTGGATAGAAAATGTTCTACTACTGGATGCTGTATAATGGTAGATAGTTGGCCTTTACCGGTAATCCAGCACATTCCCTGAGTTTTATTGGTAAAATTCATTATCAATGTCGCCCAAGGAACACACATGCCAAGTTTCAAGCTTTGAGATCTTATAGGTAAAGAGATAGTGCCAACGACTCATTCCACCAACCCATCTCCACTCACCCCCTTAGGGGTTGATTTAACTAAAATCCGTTCTCAACGAATGTCAATATTACATATGCTAATGTTACAATGCATTCTTAGTGGGTTTCTATGTTGCGTAAGCAATATACGTGTCAAATTTCAAGTTTGTAGGTGTAACAAGTCCATACTTAATCCGCCAACCCACCTCCACTCGCTCCCATTGAGGGGGGGGGGGATATGTATGCCCTGCATTTCAAGTTTGTAGTTCTTAAATGTCCACAGACAGCGCCATCAACTTATTCCGCCAACCCAACCCCACTCACCTTAGGGATTGATTTCGATAACATTTGTTCTTAAGGTAGCAATGAAACTGAACACCTTTCTTTGTAAGTCTTGCAATATACATTATCTTTGACACAAAACCGGCGATATATTTTACGACGACGAGCCCTTAAAACTAACGCATCTAATTCACATTTTTATGAATGGGAGCTTCAAGGAGAGCTTTAACTTAATATGTGCACGGCTATACCTGACCTTGGCTTATTGACCGCTCCAAATACTCAATATTGATGGATAGGAAAGAAAACCTTTTTTAGATTTATTGGACAACCGGTTTTAGTTAAAGTTTTCAGTACTTGATATAGAATTGTCAAACCTTTATCAACCAAATTACTTAAAATAAGCAAATTATTCAAAAACGAATTTAACTATACTTAGTAAAGTCAGAAAACGTATCGAGTGTAGTTATAGCTCGCTTTCGAATTGTCACTTCCGACATCTATGCCAAAATGTAATAAATAATCCTTAGAAATGTTACCTTTTAGATTTGATACTAGATTTAATACAAGTCTAATTCTAAAAATGGCTATTTTCTTGGAATATGTTATTAGCCATAAATTTGTATTGTCATTGTCTTTAGTATTAGAATTTAAAATTATAGCTGGAATATTATCTGCATTAAAGTTTCGACTTTGTTGTAATAACATCATTCGGGGTTTTTTCAAAACTGTTGCATCATCTAAATTTATTTAAAATATTTTTTTAAACCGAAAATTATTACCAAATATACAGATGTATAAAATACTTGTTAATTTTGTTTTGCGATACATTTGTATTGTATTTTTTGAAATGCGTAGTTAATATTAGGAAAATGGATAATTTAATTAACAGATATTTAATTTTATTCGTATTTTTATTTGTTTATAAGCGAATGGCATTTGTACGTGGTAGTAGCCTCAACCCTTCCATCGTGCACTATGGTGGTTGCGCACCTGTAACTATAAGGGTGTGGAAGATATGTGGTTTGAAAATAGTGACACGAAAATGTGTGACGTTCAATATGAAAGTTCCAGTTTTTTTAGAAAGTTCTGGAAATGTGAAGAAATTTCTACAATGTTCTGGAATAATGTTCTTGTTTCTATTTATAGAATATTCTTGTTAAAAAAATAGGCAGTTTTTTGAACAAAATCAAAGGTACGAGTCGCAAGGCGAACGCCTAAATGGGTATTATGTATGTATGTATGAGTTTGACAATTTAATTGCAGTGATAATCTGTGTATGAGTGCTCACTACTTATAGGTATGTACATATTTTGTAGTTACCTAAGAAAATAATCAGTAATTTCTTACGATTACCATGGGCGTGCGCGGATTATAGATCAAACATGTCGCTCCCGTTTTTGACCATGGATAGGATCACTACCAATGTTTGCCTAATACATCATTAAGACGAGCATCGATCGCGCCAGCGTGTCGATGAATCAACTAAAAATTGTATTTTGTTTTAACCGCCAATACGGAAAAATAATAGGCGGGGTCACGGTTAGACCATTGTGTGTGCATTACACTGCTTGGTCTAATTTCCGAGCGGCTTATGTTTGAGTCCCTAAATGGGATTGTGTCGGAACATTTTGTTACGCGCGTAAAACTGTATTTATACATGTTGATTATTTTTTCGTTTTGGATGTTAAACTTTGTGTATAAAATCGTGGATTGTGCCTGATAATAATTTTAATGTTGCTAACGGTTAGTATTCGTGATAGTTTCGGTTGACGCATATTGAAACTATATATTTTTTGACTTATATTAATTTATAAGATTTATTTTATACAAACTGTATCTTCTCTAATATTGAAATTTGCTACAAGGCATTAATTTCCCTGTTAATGTATGATTTAATTACTTCGCAACAGTATATCAAAGTAGGATAAATTCAAAGTATTTTAGGAGTAGTAAAGGTTTTTTCATCATGCATCAATATCGTCCACCTTTCTCCGAAAGATGACCAGCTTTTTGCCTAATATCGGCATATGATCTTAAAGTTGAAGATGAGATGATGTAGATCAAGAAGCACAACAATTATTTAAATTAGATTTGTGTCCGTCGACCAGCACACGAACTGGTGCCTATATGTTGCCTTCTATTACCAAAGCTAACATATCGTTTGATATATATTTGAAAAACAGACCACTTCTCAGCCATCCACTTTATGATATTCTGATAAACCAAGATAAAGATCTACTATTTCTCTTGCTAGTCTATGAATATAAGGAAACATTACTAAGCGAGGATTAATTGTCCGAATGCAGAAGTAACTAGAAATTCTCTTTCATTTCCTTATATTTATGTATTTTTGTAAAAAACCCTTAATCCAACTACTTTTCCCTACTTAGGATATGTACTGAAGTCTGTGTCAACACTATTGAAAACTCAACGTGAAATGTCTCGTAATATACCCTAGTTTCCAGTTTCAATTAAGTACAGCTGAAGGTCTTGGAATCATTTTCTAACAGACTCCTCAACAACTGTACCTCTAGCTCGACTTATTACTTCCGGAGTTCTTTTAATTAGGCCCGGATGTCGTTTCATTAGTAAGTTATTCCATTTAAAATCTGGTCTGCCATTTTTAAGTATTTGGTCTAACATCTTCGTTTATTATTGTTGCAACTAGGTTTATCAATTTGCTTCGTTTTCTCGAGAAAATACACACCAGTCATGTGTTTATTTCAATTACAACACAACGACAAAGAACAATTGCACTCAATGTGGTTCTTTATTTAATTTATTATTGAAAAAAGTATAAATTAGTACTTTAAAAGACTTTAATTTAATGAAATGACTTAGCCCAAAGAGGTTGTATATTTAGGTTTGAGGACAAAACCGTCTCTACAGGTCTAACTAAGGTCTACTACTAAGCATTCAAATGATGGTGATTGCCACCATATTGTAAATATCTATAGTATATTAAATAAGATCCATTTTTGAGCAAAAGTATTGTTATAAAATTGAATTGTTATTTAATTATTATTGAAATTATTAAAAACGGCTGATATTACGTATGGTCAAATTCACCCTATTTATGAAATACAACTTGCAATTTTTTATGCAAACATTAAACATATTAAATCATCATGCTAGATATAAACATTTAATATTATAGGGCTCCAGAACTTGCGGCCCTTGTCCACCAGGATATGAAGGAGATGGATCCTCTTGCACTTGGCGAGGTTCTTGCGCTATGCAGAATGGGGGTTGCCATCCCTCAGCTAAATGCGTAGAGAATACAGGTTAGAATAATAAAATGTTACTATAACTACATCGTAAAAAAGTGCTGTAATTGTAGCATAAGCATATTAAGAATAATAATTTATGGTTATTGTTGGAAATACAGTAATGCTTTTGATACGGTATATCAATTTAAATTTGATAATAGTTTGTTGCCATTTCATAAATTGATATATAGGTTTGAATAAAGTAGTTAATATATTTAATAACATAACTTAATAAATTACTGGAATTATTATCCAGATTTTAATACAGGAATACCATGAAGAGAGACCTGTTAAAAAGTGAGTAATATGATTTCTATATAAAAATTATGTCGTTTTTCAGTTTATGTTATTTATATAACAGTACGAATTATAAGTTCGTAATCTATTGGAAGTGTAATTAACCTTTATTCTTTGTAATATTATTATTCTATGTGATTGTGTATGTCTAAAGCATTTATTGAACTTACCTCCTGCGTTAACTTTCTATAATTAATTTGTTTTCATGAACAATTCAAGTTTGGAGAAAAAATTATTATTATTTCTGTATAATTTTGATCAGGTTACACTTTTAGATGAAGGATTTTTCCTTGAGCATTGCATAATAATATAAAAAATATAGTCCACAATATTCCGAAATGAAATTATAAATATATCAAATTTTTCATACCCCATAAATAGAAAAAATATTTTTCCAAACTGTAATACTCATTAACTATATAGAAATAATTACTATCCAATAGCAAACTTTATTCATTTAGTTGTGGTATGTACACTTAGTACCTCACTTATCCAAGTGCTAAAAAAATTTTTGCCTGCTGATCTGAGTGTCATATCCGTTTAAAAGTTTAAAATCTAAATATTTAACAATAACAAAATAATTCATATTCCAGCTATAAGTATGCAGTTTACACAGTGTATTTGTCCGGAAGGAATGCAAGGTGATGGTGTTGGCATTAGTGGTTGCTATATTGCTAGGCGGCAAACATGGTTTCCTTCATGTGCTTCGAATCCTTGTCAGCATGGTACCTGTCACACTGTGTTTCGGGGCTTCACTTGCATATGCAAAGATGGTTATATCGGTGAGAGCATGAAATTCTCGTTAATATCATTAACAACCATACCAAAGTATCAGAGAACCTTTAGATTATTTCTCATTTTTATAACTTGTAAAATATGAGAAAAATTATATAAATCCTTCAATATGACACATAAATTTCATTCACAGGTGCACTGTGTAATAAAGTAAAAGATAATTGTACTGAAAATCCTTGTAAAAATGGTGGTATCTGTAAGCACGATAACAGTACAAAATCAGGATATCATTGCGAGTGTAGTGCCCAATATACTGGTGAAATGTGCCAGACTCGTGCCAGAGGTGAGTATTTTTATGTACCTATGGTAATTTTTTTAATTTATGCAATGTCTATTACAATCACCAAAATTTATTTCCATTAATTTGTTTACTCTGTTTCATACCCAGTGGCACAAAAGGCCTTCAGTTTACAGTATCATGTGTGTGTGTGGTCTTGTGCTGAGATTCTAGCGGTTCTTCCAACTCACCCATCCAGCCTGACTTTTGTTGTTTAATTACCTTTAACTACCCTTTTCTATGTAATAGGAAAGTCACTGCAAAGGTTTTATTGATATATAAAGGGTTTTATCTGTTTTCCTATTCTGTGCCTAAAAATATATTTTGTTTATTATATAGGCTGTTACTCATAATAGTATTTGACCAAAAAGTTCTGTATCTATTCTAAGACATTTATCGTGCTAGGTATTTAATTTTTTATTTTGCATATTGTTTAACTTCTAAGGTTCAAAGCCATACAAATATTACATTTTTAATAATGTAGTTTAATAGTCCTTAATTTTGTCCTTAAGCTGCGCTTTCTTGTGATATTTTTAAGACAATGGGAAGTTTTTGGATTACATAATATTAAATTAATTTCTAAGTAATAAATGGATTTTAATGTCAACCTACATTCACATGTAATAATTTTATGAAGTGCTTATGAGATATGAGAATTAACAAATCTGTGACCTGAAACAAACATAGCTAATATTATAATTCTAGAAGCTCAATTTACTAATGAAAATTTAGAACTACAGTATGTGAATAAATGAAATAACTTGTGTAATTAATGTATTGCTCATATATCTTAAGAACTTAAAATATGCAAATAAATCCCACCGAATATGAAATCCAGGCAGGTGCGGGCTAAATATCTACTTGTATATTGATAGAAAAATGAATATCGCTTTATTTACTATAATACAATTTTATTTGTCATGAATATGGTACCAATTTGAGGAAAATGTAAAAGCTCTCGGGCTGACAGTTAAATAATTCATTTTTTAGTTTAAAAATACTTTATGTTTTTATGTCATTACCTCTTAGTTCAAACGCTTTGTTCATAAGGAGTGGATTTTAATCGAATGGATTTTTTACTCCAAAAGATCTACAACATACCCAGCAATGTCCATTATAACTTCTTCATTTGACTCATAACATTTTCCAGCCACACATTTCTTTAGATATTAAATTTCATCGATAGCAACCCCGTAGATTATTAACATTTCAAAACATAAATGATAATGAA
Organism: Druceiella hillmani; assembly: GCA_039881145.1. Lineage (NCBI taxonomy): Eukaryota > Metazoa > Arthropoda > Insecta > Lepidoptera > Hepialidae > Druceiella > Druceiella hillmani. The sequence continues at coordinate 14,908,653 of JAYKKI010000011.1, read as the reverse complement.
GCATGTTAACTCCAGTACTTACTTCTGTATTAACAGCGTGTGGAGGCATCCTTGACAATCCGGAAGGAAGTATTGTATATCCTTTGTACAATTCTTCAATTTACAATCACAACGCCAGGTGTGCATGGATAATACAAACCAGTTCGGACAAAGTTCTCAATGTGACTTTTACTAAGTTCAACTTGGAACATTCTTCGGAATGTAGCTTTGATTGGCTGCAGGTAGGCAATATACATTTTCTCAGTACTTATCCAATTATGTTTTACAGATTAAATTGAAAGGAAACATAATAAGACATTATTATTTATTTAAATAAACTGTTCATATACCTATTTTTTATATATTAGTTTATTTTATAAATTTTTACTCATAGACTCTCTAGAACTCCATAAATATTAAATTTTGGCCAATCCACCAGAACAAATGTTTGTTCTAAGTGTAATTAGCATATTAAAAGAGAATGTTTAACTTTTTAGGATTCCATAGTGAAACAATATTCCATAGTGAAGAAAACCTTATAAATTTTTATATCAGTCTATCTGCCACAGAACACTGTTTTTACAATTTTAAGCTCGCACTCATGAAATTTTACAAGTATGTGCTTGAAATGGAGATGTTTCATATGTATAGGAAAATATTAGCAATAATTTTTTTTAATGTGCTTCCTCATAAGTTTAAAATGGGGTTGATATATTTTTCTTCTCTCAAGGCTACAGCCTCATTGTTTTTTTAAAGTAAAATTAGGATTCCATTTATTATTTTTAATTTTTATGTGCCATTTGTGAAATATTAAGACTCAGAGTGATATGAAATGTGTCTTCCCAACCATAAAATTTTTTAACTATGAATTTGGAAACCTGTAAAAATTCTAGGAATAACTTTTGAATGAAAATTATTTTAGTGTACATTTTAACATTAACATAATTACTCATAAAATATTTAAAGTGAAATTATATTAGTGTACATTTTAACATCAACATAATTACATTTGAATGAAAATTATTTTAGTGTACATTTTAACATCAACATAATTACTTTTGAATGAAAATTATTTTAGTGTACATTTTAACATCAACACAATTACGTTTGAATGAAAATTATTTTAGTGTACATTTTAACATCAACATAATTACTGATAAAATATTTAAAGTGGTGACTTCAGAACATCAGTTAATGTACCGGTATGTTTTTAGTTTTAACTTAAAAAAAAATACTTGTGTCCAATATGCAAAGTGTAAGGTTTAAGATAAAAAATTTGGGCATTGTTTAGTCAATTTTTCCAGTGCATTTCAAATCACACTTTGTTTCTAAAATATAATTCTTCACAGAATCTTTATTATTCAGTGAAGAATTAATCTTATTAATAATTACATTCATTTATTGAATAAAGTAAACTGTGAGCAGCAACTAAAAAAGATAACAATGTCTTACCTGAAGACGCAACACAGATCTCAAATGGTAGAATGAGATAATCATGACAATGGCGATAACAACATAACGAACTTTCTATTGCATTCACGGCTTATACATATTGCACATCCATTGAAACATTAGAATTACTAAAATCCATTTTTTGCACTAAAAGCATTTGAAGATTCTAAACTTTATAAAGTGAAAGTTATTTATAATTCAATGATTTTATAATAATAGGTAGACATCATAAGAAAACGGATTTGCAACATTGCTGCACTGGATACAGAGACCTATTACGTACATTTTGTGACACACAACTCATTGTTTCATCACTTTTCATTTACAATGTTGTTGCATGTGATGTGCGATATATTCTTTTGGTGCCGAACCTGCTAGTGACTTGTAAATGTACCAACAAGGAAACAAAAAAGTCTGAGAACATACAGAAATTTACTTAAAACTTTGTAAGCCTTTGGCTGGTACACACATACAAAAGTAAATTTTTTAACATTATTTCAGATACATGATGGTCGAAGTTCTGCCAACAGATTGATTGGACGTTTTTGCGGTAACAACTTTCCAAATGGTGGAACTATTATTTCAACTCACAATAGTCTATACCTTTGGTTTAGTTCTGATCAAACTGTGGCTAAAGGTGGCTTTACACTGCACTGGCGTTCAATTGATCCTGAATGTGGAGGCGAATTGGATATTGAAACCCATGGTCAAATTAGTTCACCTGGATCTCCTGGAACTTATCCACCAAATAGAGACTGCTACTGGGCTTTATCTGCACCCACTGATAAAAGAATTCAAATACATTTCTTCCTGCTGCAAATGGAAGCTCATCAGAACTGCAGTTTCGATTATTTAGAGGTGATATTAAGTATGATTTTGGGAAATAATAAAGTGTAACAGTATGTACTATTCACAATTAAATGAAACTACGTGATGTAGTATTATTTCTACTTTCTTTAAGTTCTTTACCACAACCTAGGTTTCGTTGTATTACATCTTCAGGTGGGCTATTAGCAAAGATATAACAAAGATGTTGTAATACAACGAAACCAAGGTCGTGGTAAAGAAAGTATAAATAATACTACATCATGTAGTTTCGTTTAATTGTAAATAATGAATTTCTACATAGTTAACACCAAATATATTCAATAGTATGTCCTATATTGAAAAGTCAAGTGTCTATATATCTCTAATTTTTTGAAGTAAAACTTCTTAAGGTGTGACTTGTAAATCAATTGTAATTCAAGATATTTGCTTTGGTAGTTGTTACTTTGTAAAATTACTACACCATCAACCCCTGAATATTGCCTCCATCATCTATTATTAGTACATTTCAGTGACTCAGTACTTGATACCATAAAGGTTACTCACACCCATTTCTTTCTTTCTTTTTCTGTGCCATCTTTTTTAAGTGGTGCTATATCCATCCTTATTTTATTAATCTTTTTCTATGAATTTTTTGTTTATAATTTTTATTAACTTATCATTCAAGGATATTTTACCCTGTTTTTTTGTCGTCATGATGGATTAATGCATGGTAAGTTCAAACATTTCACCAGCCATGTGTGCTTGATTGTCTCTTTTGCCATGGCTTCTTAAGTAAGGCACAAACTTAAAATAAGTGGGGTGGCTATGAGTCAATCATTGTTACAGTGAATTTCTTTTTATGGTTGTTTACTCAGTCATCACATTTACTAGTTTATTTAAAATAGTTTGTTATTTGCTTCGTTTAATTTTGAACCGTTCATTACGTCCCTATTGATGATTTATGTGTAAAATAGTCATCAAGATGATGTACTGCTAGATCTATTTGTGCATAAAATAATGATGGGCCAAGAAGTAGCCGGATTTTTTAATGATTCGGATGTCAATTTCTCGAGTCATTGCTTATATTAGAAAATTTACATTTCACATTATGCCAAACACATACATTTTCCAATATATAATTTATCATATATATCCAATATATAATTTATAATATATATAATGTTCTCAAGTACCGAGTCACTAAAATGTACTAATAATAGTATTGGGTACTAATGTATTGTGAAATAATTTAAATTCTTCCCTTTTTTCATTATCCACTGGGTGATTTTTTTACTTGAATTATATTTATATTTGTGTGACTTAGTTTTTCTTGTACATTAGACAAATTTTATCTTTATCAACCCTACAAACCAATTCACGTAGAATTATGATAAAGACTATTTTATTGATTTGACAATTAATACAAAATGGAAGTAAAAGATAACATTTTGCTCAATCTTATAATTTTGGTTGTTCATGCAAGCATTGGTAATTTTAAATTTATAAAAGAATTAATAAATGATGTAAAATGGGCATTTTACTATCTACAGAATGTCTGCAAGTATATTACAATTATTACTAAGATCAAATGAATCAAGTTTAAAGAAAAAAGTAAGTTTGGAGTAGAAAGTTTGGTTTTCTCTTCAAATGTATTTAAAATGCGTATAGCTATATTTGAGAATGTTTACGTTGCTTATGCTAATTTATGAACATGAATATGTGTCAAATAGCATTTATTATACACGTACTGACAAATATATGGAAATAGGAGAGAATCGTATTGTATAGCAAGAATATGCGTTTCAATATCTGTAAGGTATGCGTAAGTACTTTTCTATATGCTATAGAATGTTGCCATAGCCGATAGCACGCTTTTAATATTTCTGATAGATCACAAATAATAGCCATAAGTGTGGTTAAAACCATTGAGCAAATTACAAATTCATGTCTACAAGTGTGACTAGTCGTAAATTTCATAACTTTCTAGAGTCTTTTTTAGATGCTGAAAAGTGGTCAATAAATTGTGATCATAGTTCTAAAAAAGTCATGATATAAACCTTTATGAAATGTTTTTCAGATATTCGATGGAATTCGATCGACAGATCCATTATTGTTCAAGTATTGTAACAGTTCCCAACCTCCACCTTTACTCTCTCCAGGGCCTGATTTACTAATCCATTTCCACTCAGATGCTTATAATACTGACCGTGGCTTCCAGCTCTCTTATGCTCTTGCTGCTGGTAAGTTCAACTGTTCTTGTATATTACCTCTGCCACTTGTCTACTTGAAAACACTAAACAATTATGGCTGATATTTCTTATATTCTAATGTAGAAACTTTATTTTTATATGTCAAATAAAATAGAGATTTTTTCTATAGAAATAAAAATAATTTAGAAAATTTGCTTAAAATCTATTTATAGGATGTTTGATTTTTTTAAGGGAGTTTGCATTTATAGGCAAGGAGTCTATATCATATCTCGTTTAGTTATTAACTCCACATATGTATATACAAACAGTTATAAAGTTCCTAGAATAAATTATCTATTTTAGTAGTAGTAATACCGAAATTTAAATCAGACTGTTTAAAGTGTGTCTTTTGCATGGCCATTCACTTTTATAAATTCTGCATCATTGCGGTAGGAAATTATTACATTAAGATTTTGTTTTATAATTTTCCTAGTATATTTAGGGATACAAATACTTTTTGTATTTCAACATTAAGATAAATTACAGGTTATAAAGAAATGCAAGATTTGCATTTCCAATGTTTACTGATATATGAAAAAAAAGTTTTTGACCCAGCGGTCGCCGTTAGGCACTTACAATCATAAATGGTCACTAACAGGTAAAAAATAACACATTATTTAAAAGGTCGATCTCTAAAAATTATGATATATATATAATTATTTTAGCAAACATAAAATTAAAATTAATAATACGAATGTAATTCTATGGAATTTTTTATCCGGCAGTGACGACTGCCGGGTTAACTAAAGTAATGATTTTAAAAAGAATTTAAATTCAATTAAAAAAATTTTTGTGAATTGAATTTCAAAATTATAAATGCAATAAATTTATATCACATAACAGTAACATTTGATAACTAGTTAAAAAAACTGAAATTCAAAGCATCCTAAGTCGTTCTGACCAAAGCTTAATGACGCCAGGTTAAATTTAATCTAATACGTATTATTATATTATAATGTAAAAAAGACATTTTTGTATATTATAGTATTAAAACCTAAACCAATTAACTAATGGGGATGAAAACGTGAATTTTTTATAAATATTTTTATGTGTTTTTCCAATTTTCTTTTTAATTTTAAAATATTTAGTACTTTCATGAAAAAATGATAAAAATTTATTTTCTTAAAAATGGCTAACGACTTTCAGCCATTTTTCTCTATTGTTAGTATTTTATACGCCAAATATGTCCTAACTTGTTTTCCTGAAAGCAACCTTATCAAGGTAATATTCAAATAAAATTTAAATGAATGAAAATAGAAGTATGGAGGATAGTGCATTATTCAGGTGCAATGACGTGAGGAGTGTCAAAAGACGTGAGGATGGTGCATTATTCAGGTGCAATGTGCCGTAATAATGCATAAATAAACAAAGTGAAGTAATAAAATAATATTATTACGCACAAAATCACATTTTACAAAAATGTTTGTACAGCATGGCTACATCGTTTACTCATATTTTCTTTCACGGAGACTATATAGTCAGCCTACTTTTATTTATCAGTATCTTTACGTTTTTCCCATTGTCTCTTTTAATAGTCCTTCATATATTCTCAACTTATTTAGCTATATATTTATTATATTTGACAATTTTTGAAGTCCATATTTATGACATATATGTTCAATCCGGTGTTTAAAAAAATTATTTGTTTTCTTTGATTGATTTTTGGATATTAATTAGTAAAAATATTACTAAATTTATTCGACTGTTGTATTTTATATTGTTCTGCATTCATATTTTATACTTTCGTATGTTATAAAAAATTTTCAGATATATTATTTTACAATAAAATTTTACGTAACTAGGTGTGCCAGGATGTGGTGGTTTATACACGGCTCCAAAGGGCGAATTAAATCCCCCAACGCTGAGTGGTTCTTACATCTCCAGTGTGACCTGTGACTATAAAATTGTCCTGGTACCAGAATCTCGTATTAAAATAAATTTCGTTCAATTTGATTTGGAGTATTCGACTCACTGCCAAGCTGACTCAATGACGGTGAGTTGTTTACATTTAGTACAAAATAAATAGTGACTTTCTTAATTTCTATACGTTGCTGATATTACTTACAAATCATGAACATCATCACATTATAAGTTAAAAAAAGTTAGATAATGGTTCACTTAACCATATATGCAAATTTATGACAGTATAATTTTTCGTGAACTAAGTATTAAACAATATACTTTTGGAGTGCACATGTGTAAATACCTTGCATTTTAATACTGTCTTCTTATCCAGTTATACAGTTATACAATATTAGTATAGTTTCTTAACAAATCAACTATAAAGTTGGATGTTTGTTGTAACCACATGTCTAAATAGGAAACTTTCCTATATTCTTAGTATCTTAGTGAAATTTCTTATGAAATGCACTATATTCTTAGCATCTTAGAGAAATTTCTATATTCTTAGCTTCTTTGTGAAATTTCTTATGAAATGCACTATATTCTCAGCATTTGAGCACTACATTCTTCATAAACCTGATAGTAAATAGTTAGACAACATATCCTAACCACATGTCCAAATATCTCCACAATGTATTTACTAATAAGCTATATATACCATTGCAAACTTTCTTAGCACTGAGTATTAATGATAAGTTTTCACTTACTTTGTACACTTTCTTATAACTGTGTCGACCCCAGCGGCTTTTCAGTGTTTATTCTGTTATAGAAGTTTCATCTAATTCATACTGAGTCCGTACCTCTCTAGCACTCAAATCGATCTACGGCTAGGTTGTGGCCATTAATTAATTTGCAGGCAAAGAAGGAGCAATGATAGAAAGAAAGAATATATTTGTGAAACAAATATAGAAGGAAGGTGATATATTTGTGCAAGATATTAAAAATTAAGATCAAAATAAAACTGCCGTTAAAAGATACTCAGGATGAAAGGTTGACAAATTCCATTTTTCCTGAATATTTTGCTTGCTATGACTTAGAGAAAAATTAATGTTATTATAAAAATGAAAGAGTGATTTATTGCGATAGAACGATACAATAGGCAAATTGAAGAACGTACAGACCTTACACTTAGAACGTACAGAACGTACCACCTTAGATTAAGTTTAGTTTAGACACGTTTCATAAATCCTTTACAAAAGAATTAAGATCTTAATAATGAATTATTAATTCATCTTAGATTAAGTGTAGATTAGACACGTTCCATAAATCCTATACATAATGCCCTTGTAATTGGAAAAAAATTAATGTAATTTTATATGAAGCACATGCAGTGAAATCACCAGGTGATGCTTTGTGCATTACTAGCGCCTAGGTAAATGGCACTGTCTAGAGATAATCATCCATCCATAGATGCCTTATAACAGAATATTGAATTCAAACATATTTATTAATTTTAATAGCTTGTATTATTTAAAAGAAATATTTTTATTTTCATAAATTTTCAATAAAATTTAAATACTCTTAACATTTTACAAAATATAAGTAGGTCCATCTGAATTTACTATTATAATATTATCAAATATGATCATTTCAATAATATATTTGAATTCTCAAGTGACTTCAAAAGCATGTTTCAAGGTTTGTCTGTCTTTGAATGATTTGTGGGTGACAGGTACAGTTAAAAATAAAAAAAATACTCTCAGTAAATACATATATTTATGAATGTTATTGCCTATTCTCTATGCTAATCAATGCCCTAGTGTATATTTTCATGGTGTAAATGAAAAACTTTTTTTTTCCATATTTCGGAACACCTATTAAAATTAGTATTTGTGTTACAGTTATTGCAATATACATATATTTTATTAGTTAGAAGTCTTTAACCGAGAACTGAACCGAGTCTTTAACCGAGAACTGAAACATACTAAAAAAATTGGTAAAAATTAGCTGCAAGTCGCTAAAAGTGAATGGTTGCTTTTAGAAGACTGTAATTTTTTTGAACGGTTTCATGAACTGGTCGAAATCATGTCTTCTCAAAGTACTATGAGTATTGCTCTTGTGTTCCGCTCTGAAAGAATAGACAACTTTAGAGTCTTTGATTATGCTTTGCTTAAAGTGCAACATACTTGCAAATGTTAATAAGAGGTTCGCAGTCACAAGAGCGATGGTGGCAACCGGACAACTAGATAACCGCTTCATGGGTCTTAAGCAGCACCAGCAATGATAAAGCCTCAATTTTTTAAAATTGTTGTTGAAACATAGCATAGGTGCTTATAAAGGAATGCAAGATAATCCAGTAAAACAGGAGTATAGGCGGTACAATGCTTCTGTTGACCCGACAGAGCCTAAAGATGAACACCTTCTTTCTTTTTGAAAGAATGAAAAAAAACATCTTAAAGAATTTTTAGAGTGTTTAATCTAAGACTGTTGTTATTTTTAATAAGTCACCTAAAGGAAAGAAAGTAAGTTTCCGATTTTTTTGAACGAAATCCCTAATTTCCCTGGACTAAATATGGAGCCTAGATTTATTTCATGAGGTCGCACTCTATAAACTTTTAACGAATTATCTGTGCTGTGATGAGAAAAATGACTGGTTCAGTCGTGCGAACAATAACATTAGAGCAAAAACCGTGAAGACATTATCTATTGTTAAAATCCTCAAAATTGTTTATTACTATAAAATATGTTTAGTATGTTGTATATTCTATGCCTGGGATAACTTCATTCACAAAAGCGATGCAAACTTTAAAACTGGTGATTTTTCGAATTTCAGCAAAGAAAGAAATATTGATATATTAATAAATTGTAATTTCACAGATTTACGATGGAGATACGAGCAATGCTAAGTTAATAGGAACTTTCTGCGGTTCCACAATACCAGCAGATTTCATTTCAAGTACAAATAAATTGTTGATAATATTTAAATCGGACTGGTCAATTGCTGGCAATTTCAAGATAGTCTATGAAACATGTAAGTTTACTTACTTTTAGCTTCTTTTCCAACATTGTACACATATTCCATTCAATAACTTGTGCAATTAATCATGTGTAATTCAGTAAATTGTTTTTTTATGTAAGTGGTACAGTTTGTAAAAAAATAAAGTTTAAAATCATAATTACGACATTAAAACGAATTAATATCTAAAATGAGGCACTTGTCGAAAATAACAGGTTTTTTTTGTTTTAATTGTGTTTTAGCCAAGTTAGTCTTTTCTCCAGGTAGACCAAGGTTGCATGGTTCGCTCAGGGTATTTCAATATTTTTTAATGTAACTGGGGGACAAGTGTCCGTCAAAATGTGAATGTGACGTTGACTGATATATTTTTATCCACCCTAATCCGCTACTTCTTTAGCCAAATAGCTACACTGTCTAGCCCATCTTGTAGCATTTTTTCTGCAGTACAAAGATCAAAAGAAGCAGAATCTTTGCTAATAGCCCACCTGAAGATATTGTAATACAACGAAATTTAGGTTGTATAATACTACATGTAATAATACTACATCACGGAGTTTCATTTATTTGTGAATAATGAATTTCTACAAAGTTAACACCAAATATATTCAATATCCAAAAATAACTTTAAATTACCAATTGTCATATGTTATTATGATGCTTAATAATATATGTTTATCTTTATTTCGATAAACTTAAGAAATGTGATAATAATATATAAATAGCCTACTTAGCAATGCCAGCATGAATATGTCTTTCTTAACTATCCGCTTCTTTTGCATAATTATATAAAAGAAAGTTATGCAAAAAAAGGATGGGTGTTTTTAAAATTTTACTTCGCAACTGCATGGCATAATATTACTATTTAACAGAGAAGTAATACGCGTACCATAACACATTTAGCACCCTGTAAAATGGTCATAGTAATTTTAAGAATGTAGTACGTAACGACAAACACAAATTGATTTACGAATGAATAATGTTGCAATCTTTGATAAAAATTCACTTTGTGGGTATTGATCTTTTATTTGAATTATTCAACCATTCATAAATTTAATTAAAATATGAAATTTCATATTTTAATTAATTTATGAAATGGAAAGTATATTAATTAATTAATTATAGATAATTAATTATACACAAAATATATATAAAATTCGTCTGTTTTCAAAGTATGTAAAATAAATCCCTACATAAATTAAATCATGTACAAAATGTGCCTATTATAAACAATAAAGGTTTATATAATGTATCGTAAACATGATAAGGTTTTTAAGTTTCACCGTATCGTCTAATGAACAGACCTGAAAATTAAAATTCATAAATTCAACATCTCTAAAACAGCTACATTCAGAAATATTGAAAATTATTAAAAATGAAGGAAATACACATCTGAAAGATACTAAAAATGTACTAAAAAAGCTGATGGATTTATAAGTTATGACATATATGGAATTAATAACAAGAATATTGGGTATACACTTGTGTCTTAGATTATTCATTAGTAGCACCTATTTACCAGATTTCTATTTTTTTGATAAGCCTTGCTTCTCTTTTTTCATGTCACATCTTATAAATTTTAAAATATTTTAGAAAGTCTCACAACCAAAAAACTGTTTTTTCCTTTTAAAATGAAATTATGATTTCCTTTGTAGTTTACTTTGGATTTCTAAATTATAGTAAACACATTCATAATGATGAATAACAAAAAGCCTCTGTCATCTTCCCTTATTGTTGGTAAATTCTATTGTCATATGTATCATATAAAAAGTATATTTGTGTACAGTTAGATACAGATGAGAGAAGTGTGAAACACTAGCGTGTTGAAAATTTAGAAGAAAAAATAAATAAAGAACACAATATTTAAATTGTAAAGAAACTGCTAAATGATAATTCGTTGGCTTTGTAGCCTAATATTATAATCACTTGAAACAAAACAAGGGTTCTGGTTTAAATCAATTTTTTTGAACGAAAGAAAAGTCCATGTTACATTAGGTTATTTATATCATATTATCACAAAAAATTTAATATGCAACAAAAATTCTATGACAAACTGGAGTAAACGTAAATTTTAACTGCCTATAAATAACTTAATTTACAATTCATAAACGGTTTCTAAAAAAGTTGCTGTTCAGATTGATACCACTGATGGAAGTGTTATGACAAAGTAAATTGTGGGTCCATTCCAGTTCAGCTGCATTTACTGACGAAGTTTAGTATTAGTGTGACACGGCCTATATTTCATAGGTTAATCAATAATATGTTAAACTCATATGATACAAAAAGGAAATTGTTAAAAATTAAATAATATGTTGTGTATTATAATAGCTCAGAATTTTTGCCTGTTAGCTATTTTTAAAATCATTCAAAAGGTAAGTGGAACTTGTCAATCGCTTAAGTCTTGAATAATAAAATCCCTAGTTTAAAAAAATAATCAAAGTACATAATAAAATAGTATAATAATCAAAACGGGTAGACGGGTGCCTCACGAATTAGTTTATTCCTAAAATGAGTATTTATAATATATTTAAATGACTGTTATAATAGTCAGTGAAAATTTTTCATATAAAATTTATTTATTTTAGGTATTCACAAATTTTACTTCTATGGTAATATTGATCATATAAATAAAAAAAATATTAACAATTTTTGTAGAATTCTATCACAAAGTGGAAAACAATTACATATTTTTTGTTGCCCAATAATATAAAAGTAATTGGCAATATGGAATGCAACACATCTATGAAAATACCACAACAATTACTTTACTGTTTTAAAAAAATAGATGCTGGTCGTATGCTTAGCAAATGCTACATTCTTATTTTACATTTCTCCCCAGTTAAATGATAAGTCATCTGTCATCGTATTTAACAAGATATTCCACATTGCCAAATTGGCTCTATATATACATGATACATAATTATAACTTCATACAAATTTCAAATTTTAATTAATTTATGAACAGATGACTTACATAAAAGAACAGTTTGGCAGATAACACATGTTTCATTGCACAAGTGGTTAAAATGACGTACTTACGGACACTCACAGATGAATAGATTCTATACGATACAGACATGACGGCCCAGTCGGAACAGTCCTGTATTTGGTATTGATTATATTGATCTGTCTGTGCTACTATTATAAGATCATGAACGGAAATGCACATGAATATTGGAAGATATTATAAAAAAAATAATCTGGGTCTACTACATAAGAGCTCCTGAATTTAAAACATACTTTTTTAAAAGTCTTGTCTATTTGGGTATTATACAAAAACTACTAAATCTATTTTAATGAGATTTTCATCACTTAAATGGTGAGGATAGATTTGAAACAGCAGTATATTTGATTAGGCTATGTCTTTAGTAAATTGATTTTGACAAATTTATGGTTTTATTTTACTATATAATATATTTCTACATTCCAACAACAGAAGCTATTGAGACTTTTTTATTGCACTTTTAAAGGGCACCTATGAGTTCCGCTATGGTGTTCTTAAAGAAGCTTTCATTTTTTTTTTATTTGTCATAAAATCGCTCTTGATTCATAGTTAAACGCAATTAGCTTTTAATGCAATGCACTGTGAAGTCTCAATCTGCTGAAATTAACTGTCCACCAGGAGATGCGTATGTTGCCTATGTAAGTATTTACAAAATGTTCAACATTTTTAAGTATAATTTTGCAAAAAGAATTGGGAGATTAGAAAACCATTTTCTTAAATTTTGTGGGAACTTTATCCATAACGTAAAATTAATTCACAATTAAATGAAACTACACGATGTAGTATTATTTCTACTTTCTTTAATTTCTTTACCACGACCTAGGTTTCGTTGTATTACAACATTTTCAGATGGGATATTAGCAAAGAACTTTCTAATATCCCAATATAAAATTCTTTGCTAATATCCCACCTGAAGATGTTGTAATACAACGAAACCTAGGTCGTGGTAAAGAACTTAAAGAAAGTAGAAATAATACTACATCACGTAGTTTCATTTAATTGTGAATAATGAATTTCTACAAAATTAACGCCAAATATATTCAATATGTAAAATTAATTATTAATTTTTCAATATCCCAATAAATTTTCATCATAAGGCAAATTGACAACATGTCTATTGACAATCGTCACATATGTTATGAAATTGTTCAGCTTATTTAGTTCTAGATGTCGTTTTCTTTTTGAAATTCATATTGGTTCAAGTCTTCCCTTGGTTCCCTTGGTATTGGTTCAAGGCTTTGCCACTCCCAAAGGCTTCCAAACTTGTTTGTGTAACTGATCCTCTTCAAATGATTTAAATACGCAAGATATAATTAGATACCTTGAAAAGAGTCAATTACACATTGTATAATCACGTCATTTAATCTATGGTCTGGATTAATGTAACTTCTTTCATATATAAAAATGTTTAGTTATTTAAAACTGATAATACTGATTTCAAAATCGATAGACATATAGTAAAAGTTGCTTAGCGCCCCGTCTACATTTATGTTTTCGCTGAGGTTTATTTCCTACTTTATAGCAGCATAATTTGCAATAACCAGTTCACAATTTTCAACCCAATTTGTGTTGTGGCTTTCAGCACAAGCCCAATATGTGATGTGGCTTTCAATTTCAGTACTAGATTTAATACCAAGAGTCTCCTGATTTTTTTGGCATGATTGTCTGGATGCCTAAAATGAACATGAAGAGCTTCGAAAGTGTTGACAGATGAAATTTATGAAGAAACATTTGCGCATAGTACTAGATTGAGTGGAAAATAAAATAATGCTATGTGTAAAAAAGGAAAGTGCAGCATATATTACTGGAAATACTGAATATATGTACTGGTGTATCAAAGGACTGAAATCATTTCTATACTTTTATTTGGCTTACATCAGTCATATTTATTTATTAATGATTGACATATATAGTTCCTAGCTTATTAACTCCACTATGTGCTGCTATTTACCTACTTTTTTTAACCTTTATTATGCTACGGCAGTGGACTCTTTACATGTGATGTAATTAAACATGTGGGCAAAACGAAGCATAGAGCGTGATCATTTGCACACAAGTCTTATGGCAATCGCTAGTGTTGCTTCAATGTTATTGACAATCCACGTACAAATGAACCTCAAACAACATAATTTGAATATCTTTAATCTCCGTGTACATATAAAACAGAGTTATGAATAGGTAATAACAAATATTTAAGTGTTTTACTCCATCATGTCATTGCTAAAATCCCAAAAGCTCACAATCACAGTCATCACTGGAATCATTGTTTAAATTTATAATGAAAGACAGTGGGATGGTGGTTTTTGAAACCATTCAACAAGTTTCAATCACAGTCATCACTGGAATCATTGTTTAAATTTATAATCACAGACACAATCACAGTCATCACTGGAATCATTGTTTAAATTTATAATGAAAGACAGTGGGATGGTGGTTTTTGAAACCATTCAACAAGTTTACATATTTTTTGGCCATTGCATTAAAAGATGCAATATTTTATCAAGTTTTATTTCTGGTGCAAAAGATGAATCTTTGGCTCTTGTAACCTTAAAAGCTGAATCCAACATGGTGGTTCCGACGATATGGTGCTATTTTTGCACTAAAAACCCGATTTGTAGAAGTTTCGAAAGCGCTAATAAAAACTATTCTATTAAGTTCCAAAGCAGACGAGCGAAATGAAGCTATAACACTAAAGAAGGCGATTGAAAACTATGAATTTAATATCTAACTGGTTATCTACTGCAAAATTTTACAAACAGTTGACATGGTCTCGACACCCTCAAGTACCTCAGTTTAAAATAGTAGACCTATCACAAGAATCGAAGGGTTTAGAAGTCTGTTTGGAAGAGATTAACAAGTATTGTTATGCATCTGAGGACTTAAAAATGCAAGTCTATAGCGTGGCAAAAAATTGGAGCATAACTCCCGAGTTTTCTAAATCTTGCTAAAGGAAGTTGAAACGCTACTTCCATGAAATTTACGCAGATAAACGTTTGCAAGGCCCTGAAAGTTTGTTTCGCATGAATGTATTTTACCATGTATTAGACATCACCATACATCAGTTGACATTTCGCTTCATTGGTATGAACGAAATAGTTTCCAATTTTAGTGTGTTACATCCTACATAAAAATTTAAATGACTCATACTTATTAGATAAGGCTACAGGGTTTGTTGATTGGTATAAAAAAGATATATATGTTATATTCGCAAATGAAATTCTCAACTTTCAGTCAACCTTTAGTCATGATATCGAAAAGTTGACCTCTACGAAGGAAGTCGCAGATGTATTAATTATAAAAAACTATTTTTTTTCTTCAAGCATGTACCGCTTTAATGTTATTTTTGAGAATTCTCATCACTAGTGACGAACAATCATTCTCAAAATGAGATGATAAGAAATTTTATGGGACAAGAAAGGTTGCACAATTTTGCAATACTGTCAACTGAACATTCTTTAACCCGAAAATTGATCTTTGATAAAGTAATTGACAATTTCGCCGAAATGGAAGCCCAAAAACATAAATAGTTTTAATTTTTGTGAAATATTTTCTTTTATGACTGTATTAATAAAAATGATTTCTAAAATATATTATTGTAGCACATATTTCTTATGTTATAATTCTACTTTGCTTGATTGTACAAACGTGTAATAAAATAATGATGAGTTTAATTCATTGAGAGCCCCAGTCTAAAAATTTGCCAAGGGCCCCACATTGTGTCATTATGTCACTGGCTTCCATTTAAATAAATAATAAAAATATATGAAAATATCTGTTCCAACATTATGTCACGGAATTGTGCAAATGCACACTTCATGCGAGAAAGTGTGAGTGTACACCACCATGCGTCAGGCCTTTGTGTGAGTAGGTTAAAAGTGAGTGGACTGTTTACATTGCTTAGTGTGCGTGCACCCAAATGACATGCAGGATTTCGTATATATGGCATATCTAGTGAGAGCAGGTCGTGCGGGTCTTCCAACATCTTTGCATATACCGATGTAGTTATATTTATGTAAATATATTATTTGTGATTTAAAGTATGATTATACTGCCTTTTTATTGCAGATTGTGAAATGGTGCTCACTGGTATGCATGGTGTAGTACAATCTCCGGGATATCCAGACAGTTATCCGGGTAATAGAGAATGCCACTACATAATCATTGTTCCAACAGGCAACATAGTACAACTAGAGTTTAATGACTTTGATATTGAGAATGGTATCGAAGAATGCGATTTTGATATGTTGGAGGTATTAAATTTTTCATTTAACACTAAATAATAAATAATAAAATTTCATTAACTCTATAATTACACTTTTAAATTTCGAAAACTTTTATGTATTCCTTTTATGTATTGGTATGTATTGATTGTAATCATAGGGGTAGGCATTTTATGTATTGAATGTTTTAAACACATATTTCAATAATAAAACCAATGGGAAGATGAATTTAAAATAAGCTTCTGATCACAGACAGGATATTTAGAATTATTTACGTGAAAAATAATAATACCTTTATTTGTTACATAAAAATATAATTTGTTTAACAAATTCATCTTCCAGGCCGTTAATACATCTTAACTATAAGTATTTCATAGCTGTTACGTTTGTTAGCTATTTCATAATTGATCTATTTATATTCATTCAAACTGTTAAAAAAATTTCAGATAAGGAACGGTGAGAACAAAAATTCTAGGTTGTTAGGCACATTTTGTGGAGATAATGATGAAAGGCCGCCGACATTGCTTTCAAGTCATAATTACATGTTTCTCACTTTTACTACGGATAGTTCAATCAGCGGCACTGGCTTTTCTGCTAACTACACAGCCATCGATGTTGGTGAGTAGTAGATAATTTCTGTATAAATTAACTAAGCTTATAAATGAAATTTCTTCAATAATATGCAGAACAAATACTCGACATGTGAATTATTTTTTCAGGGTGTGGTGGCATCTACACTTCTAGAACTGGCATAATTTCGTATCCAGGCACAAATGTAACAGATTTGAATACTAGCAGTGTTAGAAATAAGTGCAGTTGGATCCTTTCGGCACCTGCGGGCAATTTAATACAACTCTCCTGGAATATATTTTCCTTACCCAGTGATTGCACAATGACCTATATTCAAATATTTGAAATAGATGCGGAAAGTGCAGAGGAACAATCTTTGGGAAGGTAAGTCATAAATATCTCTTATTAGTTTAGCTATTTAAAATCTACATTTGTGCTTGAATATTAACATATTAAATAAATGTGGAGAATGTGGAAGAAGGAGAATGTGTGCTTGAATATTGACATATTAAATAAATGTGGAGAATGTGAAGAAGGTCACGCTAGATATAATTTTGTTAGATTGTTGATATTTTGCATTATCTCAATATGATAGATAAGAATATGAAAGAATTGATTAGAATAAATTATAGTCAAGTTACAAAATATTGAAATAAAAGAAATTGACAATATTCGAAATTTTTTGAGCTAGTTGCTATTTGCTCATATAGTAACATAATCAATATGAATAAGAGTCATGTAAAAGTTTAATTTATAAAATTTTAAATTATTATTAACTTTTATGTACAGTACATATGGCTGACTTATTGCTACATGAGCAATCTCTTCCAGTCAACCATAACAATTTGTATAGAAATTTAGTTGGTAGACTGTAACAGATTTTACAATGAAAATTCTTCATAGCACATTAGACAAAAAAAATACAAAAGTAAATTAAAAAAGAAAACAAAATATTGACATGATTTTGGATGGGAAAGACAGGAAAGGGCGAGGACACAAAGGAAAAGGTTTCAGGAGATGCAGGACTTATTCACTCGATCTTTGAAAATATTTAGAGACGTGATTTTCCTGATGTCAGGATCCAGGTGATTCCAAATTTATGCTGCTTGGACAGTGAAGGATTTTTCGTAAGTAGTAGAGGTATGTTTAGGAATAAGTAGGGTGTGTGGACTTTCAGATCGCAGCCCAAGGCCGTGAGCAGACAAATCTTTAAATTTGTCACTAAGATAATTTGGGCTATGAGGATTTTTTAATATGTTAAAAAGAAGTGTAAGTATGTGAAGTTGGCGACGATCACGGCTCTTCAGCCATTTGAGAAGTGACCTGTATTCAGAAATGTGATCATATTTTCTGAGGCCGAAGATATACCGAATGCATAAATTTTGACAACGTTCCAACTTGCACAAATATTCTTCATTAAGATCAGGATAGCTCACGTCTCCATAATTGATTAATGGTAATAAAAGTGTTTGACAAAGGTAGATTTTCGTTTTAGTTGGTAGACAATTTTGAAGACGTTTCAAAAAGTATATGCTGTTGAAAACACGACGACTAACATCATTTACTTGAGGCCGCCAATTAAGATATTGATGGATCAGTAGGCCCAGGTTTTTAACTATTGGTGTGTATGGTATTATTGTACTATTTAGCACTAATTTCGGTAAACTAGGTAGGTTTACTTTAGAAGTCAGTCTTTGACTACCGATGATGCTAGCTTGTGACTTACTTGGGTTAACCAAAAGACCTCGATTAAGGATGTCGATGGTTTTTGATAAGGAATGGAAGTTCGAGTGCGCATAGATTTGTAGGTCATCAGCATAGAGATAATAATTGCTAGAAATGTTTTTAACAACATCATCAATAAATACTGAGAAGAGGAGAGGAGATAGAATTCCACCTTGAGGTACACCAGCTGTAAGATCAGTCCACTCAGAATACTTATCTGACAACTTAACACATTGCCTGCGTCCATCAAGATATGAACTAAACCACTCAAGTGAATGTTGGGATATATTAAGATATTTCAAGCTGGCAAGAAGAATATCGAAGTCAACAGAGTTGAATGCACTGCTGAAATCAAGAAGCACAAGGACAGTGACTTGTGTATTATCCATAGCCAAGCGTATATCATCAGTAACCTTAACAAGGGTAGTTGAGGTACTGTGGCCAGCTTTAAAGCCAGATTGAAGTGGATTTAGAGACTTATGAGCATTGAAGAAAGTAACAAGTTCACCATGAACAATAGGTTCAAAGACTTTAGATAGAAGCGGTAGGATAGATATGGGCCGCAAATCCTTGGGTTGCGTAGGTAATAAAATTTTAGGTACGGGCACAATATAGGCTTTTTTCCATTCCAAAGGGAAGACAGCAGCTTTCAAAGAGGTATTATAAATATCAGCGATAACCGGAGCCACGATATCTATTATTGGTTTAAGAGCACTAATATTTAAGCCATCAAATCCCATGGATTTCGATTTTATCGCAAGAAGATTAGCTTTAACTTCGGACTCACAGGTATGCCTTAGCGTAAATTGATGTTCATTAGAAACAAATGAAGACAAGATACCGTTCATAGTTGCAGACTTAACAGCTGGTTCAAGAACCGTGGGTGGCGTAGAAAAATGTGAATTTAATTGGTCGATATCCAATCGCCAGCTCTCCAAAGTGGTAGAAGATTTTCCAGTGCCTAGAGTACCCAAAAACCTCCAAATATTATTAGCAGTACAATCACGTAAGGATGCAGAAATATTCTGTGTTCTTTGGCATTTCGGCACATTTGCGAACATTTATTTCTAAGCACTCTAAAATTCTCCCAGTGATTTATGCTGGGATCAGTCTTATACTTAGTTTTAACGTGATCATGTTTGGCCATCATTTTTCTAATAGAATCGTTTAGCCAAGGTGTAGCTCTCCGCTTAATTTTGACGAGTTTTAGGGGAGCATGTTTATCGAGCAGTTTAGTGATAAAACTATTGAAAACAGTGAGTTTTTCATCAACAGAGTGATTCATCGCAATTGTATCCCAGTTAATGGATCTGGCATCCTCGAGAAAAGATGGTAGGTCAATACGACTAAAGTCACGGAGGAAGATGCTCTTTGAAGACGCTTTAGGGCTACTTAATTTATAGGAAATATGAAGGAGATCATGATGGGATAGACCGGGTGCTGGAAGCTACTACAGAGTAGGATACACTTTTAGGGAGGTTACTAGGATGAGATCGAGAAGGGAGTGACAATTATCGGTATGAAATGTAGCAAAGGATGGGAGAATGATGAGGTTACCACCAGCCTTGACAATGTCACAAAGCTTTCTGCTTCTAGTGTTATGCTTGTATAGGCAGGTGTTAAAATCACCCAAAATCAGTGAATGGGGGTATAAAGGTAGGTAGTGATCAACTAACTATACTTTCAAAATCACCGAAATAAGAAACATCAGGAGGAGAATATATGACACCAAGTAGTAACTTGGCTTGAAAAAAAGTTACTTCGACAAATAAGTATTCCATTATGAGCATGCAGCCAGTGGAAGATTTTGCGACAATTTTGAAGGGTAGGCCAGCCCGAAGATATATAGCTACACCACCGCTACGTCTAGAAATACAATCGTTACGTATTAAAATGTAACCTGGCAGTGAGTACAAATTTGATGGGAGTGAAGCTTTGAGCCAGGTCTCACTAACAAGACATACGTGAAGGTTCAGATTTTCAAAATAATTAATGAAATCTGAATAATGGCACGGAATATTCTGGGCGTTGATGTGGCAGAAATGAAGATCTGGTTGTGAGGAGATAAAAGCAGATTGAAGTATATTATGTATAGGAGGATTATTGGAAGTGTCGAAAAATGTATCGTCAGGTGAAGAATCGAGAGAATTGTTGGAAGAAAAGGAACGAAAGGAATTTGAGGAAGATGTGGACGACATGTCAATATATTATAAAGTTATATATTATAAATTACACTTTGATAGTTATACAACTAAACAAAACTGAAAAATATCATGAATGGAATTTTGTGGTTAATATATGGTTAATATTATCCATTTCAACCACTTTGCAGTTATAACCACTTTGCAGTTGTTCTTATAAATATATCTAGTTTTTTTGTTCAGTTAATCATCTAGTTTTTTTTCAGTTAATCATCTAGTTTTTTTTCAGTTAATCATCTAGTTTTTTTTCAGTTAATCATCTAGTTGTTTTTTCAGTTAATCATGTAGTTTATAAAATAATTAACGTTTAAATTTTGTATGAAATCATAATTATGCATCAGTATAAATAGCGTCATTTATCAATTTGGTAATGTGTAAAGTCTTGACAAATGTTATGATGAAAAATGAAATCTTAGGTTAACCGTAACATTCGCTAAACATATGATGGTCATAGGTCTTTTGAAACAGTGAGACAATAGTTGTACTATTTTTAGCGATATTTTGCATTTTATATTAAGAATGTGTTTAAAGAATTCCGCTGTTTGAGAACGAATATTTAATCGTAAAATCACCAATACACGCTTAGCAATGTCGCTTGTTGATGTGCCACAAATTTAGTAAATAAGAAATAATGCTGATACACTAACACACATAAAGTAACATGTGTATAGTGTAGTAGAGAGGAAAGCGTTAAGTCGGAAAGAATGGACAAGTTGTGAAGCTGGCTGAATTAAATCTGAGAGGCTCGACAATACGTGAAGTTGGCTGTTTAATAAGTCGCGATGGGCCATCAGAACGTTTTAACTCTCATCTAAATGTGCAATTTGTTATTTCACATCAAAACACAATCAAACACTATTTTCAAAAAAATCATTGTGGCAAAAATAACTACAGACAAATCTGTTATTTGAAAACCTTATTCACCGCTAAAACATATGTAGAGAAGAGGGGAAATACAAAGTTGTGTTAAGAAATTCATAATATCAACATTTCAACAATCGAGTAAGAGGGAATATGCTAATACAATAAT
Organism: Druceiella hillmani; assembly: GCA_039881145.1. Classification (NCBI taxonomy): domain Eukaryota; kingdom Metazoa; phylum Arthropoda; class Insecta; order Lepidoptera; family Hepialidae; genus Druceiella; species Druceiella hillmani. The sequence goes on along the minus strand of JAYKKI010000011.1, from coordinate 14,886,561 downwards.
ATGTTCTAAAAATAAGCTTATTTAATATAAATATATATCCTCTACATGATCTCACAAGCAAAAGCTGTCACGCTGTTTCTGAAATGTTTACTTAAGAGTGATGTGAGAAATTTTAATGCAATTTACTAATATTATCTCAATTTTTCATAATTAATTTTATTTTGCTTTGTTATTACAAAAATGTTATATATTATTTAATTTTTAATGGCAGCATACGTTTTATTTCATTTAGTGATATAATTGTTAGTGGAATACTTTTATTCATTTTCTTCAATAAATAATTCACTTTCTTATTTTTGCAAATATATGAGAAATAGGTGGGTAAATATGATTACATCAGGAAAATATCCATTTGTTGAAACAATGAACAAACTTAAACAATGAACAAGCTTAAAAAATTAACAAACTTAAATATGATTTCATGAGGAAAATATCCATTCATCAATTTGTTGAAACAATGAACAAACTTAAACAATGAACAAACTTACTTAATATAAATATATCTCCTCTATATGATCTCATAAGCAAAAGCTGTCGCGCTGTTTCTGAATTCGAAATGTTAACTTAGGAGTGATGTGAGAAATTTGAATGCGATTTGTTAATATTGTCACAATTTTTCATAATCAATTTTATTTTGTTTTGTTATTACAAAAATATTATATATTATTTAATTCTTAATGGCAGCATACGTTCCATTTCATTTAGTAATGTAATTGTTAGCGGAATACTTTTATTCATTTCCTTCAATAAATAGCTCACTTTCTTATTTTTGCAAATATATGAGAAATAGGTGGATAAATATGATTTCATCAGGAAAATATCCATTCATCCATTTGTTGAAACAATGAAAAAACTTAAACAATGAACAAACTTAAAAAATGTACAAACTTAAATATGATTTCATCAGGAAAATATCCATTCATCCATTTGTTGAAACAATGAACAAACTTAAACAATGAACAAACTTAAAAAATGTACAAACTTAAATATGATTTCATGAGGAAAATATCCATTCATCCATTCGTTGAAACAGTGAACAAACTTAAATACTTTAATCAACGGGTTTAGATATTTTAGAAGACAAATATTCCATTTTGTATAAATTTGGACAGTTTAAAGGTCTTAAAAAGAGACAAAAAATTATTTCAATGAATTTTTTGAAAAACGTTACTTTTGGAGGCATTAAATTAAATAGATTCGCAAAATATCTTGATGTCAGGTTCATTTGCTGTGATTTAAAAAAAATATAAATTTTTTCACTTTCGTTGATATAAAGTATGTAAATATCTCCCATACACCTATCCATCATTTAAACTTTGCTGGCTGTTAAATTAAAGAAAAAATGAAAATGTGAACAGAGTTCATTTTCAAAAACATTTAATTGTGCCATTTTTTACATGTATAACAGAAGATATTTTATAAGTCATATGATTATATCTACCAATAAAGTTATTATCTGAAAATTAATGTAAAAAACAATTGATTTTATCAAATTATTCAATTCAAAATACTAAACCACATTATATTTTTTAGTTTAAAACTATTGACATAGGGTAGATCACCTTATATTTCATTAATTTGAAATGGCTGATAATTATTTACGAAATATGAGAAGTGACATCGTTTTTATGTTCACATGTCTTTCCGCTATATTGTTTGCACTTTTTGTTGGCACATGCAATCATTTTCAATTCCAAATAAATTTATTTCGTGAAGAGGAAGCATTTTGTCGAAGATCAACTGACTTCAAAACGAGTCAAGATGCGTTTACTTACAAAAATTATGTCAAAAATTGACAAACTCTCTATATGTGAAGTAAGGGCATATAATCACTCTTGAAATTCTTAATTTCTTGATTCGTACTTGTTAATTTACTCTTGTCGAATATTTAGTGGTTTTATTTAGTGGTTGCAACATTTCTTACATTTATTTAGATAAAAGATATAGTTTGATGCATTTCCATGTTCATGACTTATAAAAATGTTTAAATAAAAAAAAAAAAACTAATTTTATGGAAAAAAATACATTTATTGTAATCCACGCACTATTATAGATAGAAGTGGCACACTGACAGATTTGTCTTATGTGTTGGTTCTCACAAATTTTTCTTTTTGCTACAAATAACTTTAACTCCGTAGTTAAAAATTAAAGAAATTGTAAATCTTAGATTTTTTTTGGAAATAACTGAATTTTCATTTTGTTACTTTTAAAATGCTGTTTAATGTAATGCTTTGAAACATAGTGCAAATCTATACTGCTAGAGTATAATTAATAATTACTAAGTTGTGTTCAAATTAAGTCCTGCAACAAAGAGTCATACACGCATAAAGAGAAATACATTGATATTTATAAAGTCGTATAGCATATGTATATATATATATATATGTATATATATATATATATATATATATATATATATATATATATATATATATATATACATATATATATATATATATATATACATATATATATATATATACATATATATATATATATATATATATATCAAGCACTTGATGTAACCAGATTGGACATGATTAAATTGTATGAACTTTTATTATTGTTAGATTCTGCGGACGGAGAATGCCACCTGCCATAACGAGTATGGGAAATAAAATGCGAATAAAATTCAAGTCTTTATGGTCAGCTTCCTCTGTCACCTTCAGTTTTACTTACATATTTAGCGATTCAGGAAGATGTAAGTTTTACTTATTTTATTACGTCACGATTCTAGTTACATAGTTGAATTTAATATAACGCAAATGTTTTTAGTATGTGGAGGCAGATATCTAAAGACCCATGGCTACATAACGAGCCCTGGATGGCCTGAGAATTATGGTCGTAGTAAGGATTGTACATGGGTGATCTCAGTCCCTTATGGCCAACAGATAGTCCTGAAAGTCCTCAAATTCAACATGGAAAGAAGTGTACAGATATGTAGCGCTGATTATTTGGAAATAAGGTAAGTTAATAACATATTGTGTTGGGTTTTATAACTATTTTAATAATTGTACAAAATTATATTTAATGAATTACACTTCTGCAGAAATGGTGGCTATGATAGAGCACCATTGATTGGAAAATTCTGTGGGGATACAATTCCAAAACTAATTCCATCAATAGGAAATGCTCTCTATTTGCATTTTCAATCGGACAGTTCTATTTCTGGCCAGGGTTTTCAAATTGAATGGGAGGGTACTACAACAGGTAAGAAACATTTGTTTATTACAATGTCATATGTTATAATACCTACATCATAGATTATTTTAACCGTTTTAGTGCCATGGTTTTTTACTCATATATAATTAAAAATGCCAAAGAAATCTTTTGTTTTTGATGTCATTTATCCTTGTCTCGAAAAAAAACTGTATCTTTTCCAAAAATTATCCAATTTTATAGAGATAATGCATTTGTTATTTGTTAAATTTCAATATCCAAAGTAAAAAGGAAACTATTTAAATTAAATTGAAATCAGAAATGGAATCAATTTCCTGTTATTGATATTGTAACATCATCACTGCCCCATCTAATACTTCTAGATTAACCTCTATGTTCCTTTGTGAATGGAAGAAAATTCATGTTATTACTTTATCTAAAACATTTTCCCCAAAACCAATCCAAACATGTTCAACCTACGTCTATACTACCACTACTCTCAAAAATGTTTGAGTGTATTGTACATTCTCAACTTTTTAGTATTATAGATAAGTCTTCAAATTAGTGCACAGTATGTTGACTGCATCGCTTAAAGTGACTCTCGTGTGTATCTAGCCATGAAAACACCCAACTATCTGTTCTGATATTACTAGACTTCAGTAATGCTTTAAATTTTGTGGTCTATCATATTTTGATACATTGGTTTAGATCATTAAATCAAAATTTCATAAAACTGGTGGAAGTGGACAAATCTTATTGCTGGTTTACCTCAAGGTGGTGTTCTTTCCCTCCTTCACTTTTCTATTTTTATTGATCCCATATTTAAACAAGTGTCTTCTAACTATTTGCTGACAGTCTTCAAGTATACTCTCACTCCAAAGTTGATGAAATTTCATTCTACATTGACATAATGAATGCAGACCTATACCTGATCAGTCAGTGGGCTAATAACAAGGTCTTCTGATTAGTCCAATTAAATCACGAGCTATCATTATCGGTGGTCGGAAAATTCTGTGGAAAGTATGTACAGTTGATTTACCACAGCTGTTTGTTAACAGCTAAGTTATCACTTTTACTACAACTGAAAGATCTTGGCTAACATTGATTAACATCTTTTACAGTCACCTCAAGTAAATGATGTCAGTTGCAAGATTTCCTTCAAAATACCTTCTATGAAATGATAAAGTATGCATTTGTCAATCTTTACTTCTGCCTATCTTTGATTATGGAGACACATATTATTCTAACCTAAATGAACATTTGCTCAATAAATTGGAACAATCTCACAACTTGTGTATTTTACATTATTAGCTTTAAAAAATTAGGCCATATGTCTGAATGTCAGTCATAAATGGTTAAAGATTCGTAACTGAGGCAACCTTCATCTTTTATGTTTTTATACAATATCCTCGAGAATTTCATTACACCTTTATACCTCCGGTAAGAATTTAAATTAGTGTCTAAAACAAGTACACATTGTATGGAAAATCTTTTACCGTATGTGCTATTAGATCAAGGAATCAAATATACAAAGTGCACGCTCATTGTCCGTGTTCAAAAGTCATCTGAAATTATATTACCTTTTTTCTGTATTTTTCACATATATACTTATTGCAGTTTATTATTATGTACTTTGTGTAGTGTCATTAATTATTGTTTGTTAGTAATTTTTTGTCTACTACAGTACATGTTTTTCTCAATTTGTTGTGGATAGCTATAACATATATACAAATAGTTTTCTGAGTTGAGTAAAATATCACAAATAAATAGATAAGATACATAATCTGTAAAACAACTTTGGTTGTAAAACAACTTTGGTAACACACCATCTTACACGTATCTTAGTTACACCTGATAACGTATATTTCAACTGTTTCAACACTAATGGGTTTATCATGCATCCTATAATATGCACTGTATGCATTTGTTTTTATCTGATGATTTGCTTATATTTTCTCTTTATATTGTATATGGAAATTGTGTAGCACGAAAAAAAATCTTGAAGTCTTTGATTACACTGCGTCTTTTATAATTATTAAGTATATTTATAAAAGACGTATATTTATACAATAAGTATTTCAAGTAATAATGGAAAATGAAATTACTGAATCAATTTAGAATTTGTTTTAATGTAAAGCAGAAAAAAACAGTTATAATTATTACCTTTAAACCATTTTTAAATCTTTAAAAATGTTTGATTTTTCACAAGGTTTATTGAATAGATTTCTTATAATTTAAATTTTACAGATCAATTCTTTTATTAGTAATAAAATTGTAGTGAAAATGATTTTCTTTTAGATCAATATTCTTAGTTCTAATGAGTTCTAATTTTATTTCGCTCTTCTACCACATAGCACCGCTATTCTGCATTTTCACACTTGCTCTTACACGTAACATTACTCTCTCTCTTTTAAAGATCTATTCTTTTATTAATAATTCAAATTGATCTAAGAATAACATTTTTCTTCAGAATCAACATTCCTAGTTCTAAAAGTTATCTTTTCACATATTATCACTATTATGTGTAATATCACTAATATGTGACAAACAAAGGTACACTCGCTGTTACCTTTGTTTGGCAGACAATCTGAATGACACATTCAGACTGAGAGCTTTAACTTCAATCTTAAGTGACCCTACACTTATCTTTAGGTTAACTGTAGTCAGTCTAACGACTGTCAGACTGAGATAATTTCAGTTCAGTTAATAGCTAACTACTATCAAGTGAACAATGGTTTATAAAAAACAGGCGTGTGTAACAATCGTATTGGTACTCAACATAGAAAGAAAAGTCAAACACGGACATTAAGGGCAAAGGTATTACAGAAAACATAACAAAAATACACTTAAAAAAACATAATAAACATACTGATTTAAATTTGTTGCACGAGCTCACAGAGAGTGAACTTACCACCCCCTTCACTACTCGAAAACAATTTCCATGATTTTCCTTTCTTTTTGTTATGATTTTATTTTGGCTTGTTGCTATCTACTCAATTATCATATCGAAGAAAATGAACAAGACTATTTTTCTTCTAATGTGACCGTAGAATAGAAATATTTCCACAGAAGCCAAAAGTATTCGAGATCAACTTTACAGTTACTATTGGAAACAACAACGGTCAGATGGCACAGAAAATTCAATGCAATTAGATTTAAATATGTTCATATTGGCAAACACTTCGAATTCATTGGATATTGTTTTCTTCAATATCATTTTATTTATATCAAATACAGTCTGAGTGATAAGTGTAAGGCCACTTGGGATTGGAGACAGAAATGTCGGTCTAGATGAGACATTCATAATGTTTTTTCGAGCAATCGCCTAATGTACCCTTTATAGTTTCACCACTCCATTTAGTTGAGAAATGAAGATAAAACTGTCAGCGTTCTGAAGAAAATGAAATTATTTATGAATGTAGTGAATAAATTTTTATATAAAATTCAATGGAAAAAATATGTGACAATTAGTAAAGCGTTTTGTAGAACATGAAACTCTTGAAGGAAAAAAAATTGTTTGTTACGATTATCTTAGTTTCGTTTTATTTCCAGAGAAATTAATTAGGAAATTAGAAATAAAAATGTTTAAAATAACGCCCTTTTTACCCTGTTTACCTCTGGAATCAATTGGTTTTTTGGTTAATGGGTAGTTAGTCAATTGATAAAAATAGTAAGCACAAGACATAGACAAATATAATCGACCCCTAAAAAAAGTGTCATAATTTTTAATACAAAATTGTGTTATTGATACGCTGTCAAAGTGACTCCTCCTTCTCTCCTACTCACCTTCCCTGACCAAAGTGCCTTGCGTAATCATTATTAATGCCTATAATTGGCATATTTCTTACTCTCTATTGCTCATAGATGGCATTATCAAAGAGAAATTTATATTTTTGTAAATTTATTTATTAAAACCATTGTAACCAAAGTAATTCACAACATTACTATACAATTTAAGATATTAAAATATCATACTATAAAAATACAATTCAAGAAAATTTAAACAAATTCAAAAATACAGTTTTAAATTGCATCAGGGTTCTATAAGAAACTCTTTGGCATCACAAGTTGGTAATAGCATATGTCAGTGTGGGCACCTCGTACATCTGAAAATAAACAAAATATACACAAATACTGATATAATTACAAATATATTGTTCAATCTATTGATGAATGAGACATTTTCTTAAAACTTTTCTTAAAACCCCCACTTGGCCAATAACACGTGATGATGGAATTTTTTCAGAAATAAAAGAGAGAAGAAAGTAATTATGTTAAGGACTTGGAGTAAAATTTAGTGAAATATATACTACATTAACACTACATACTGGGTTCTCCTATGCCCTTCTAAGGAAAAATGGTGTAGTCACTATTTTTATACAGGACTACTGGGTAGTATAGCCAAAACGATCAATTTGTTTAACAACAAACAATAAACAAGAAATTGTAATCTACAAATAAAAGTACTTAAAACTAAAGCGACATCTGCAATTGGTATTGCCTCTGTCTCCCCATTGGTGAATTAATAAATAATTGATGATATATATAGGAACAAGATTATTTAAGATGTTAAACTAAAGTGATCAGTTTTTAATCTTTATTATTCTATAGCTTTAAAAAAAATCTGAGTATTATATAAAATGCTTGCAATATTTTGCCCTGAAGGAATAAGTGGTTAAAATTTCATAATTCTACAAAATTTAAATACCTAACAAAAGTACTGGGCTTCTTTACAGTACGTATTCGCAATTTTTACAGTTTTCACATCACCTACCTAATATATCAGTGCTGGAAATATTACTTGTGTGAAATTAAAATTTCCATAATCTTGCCTTATTTACAATTAATGAAATTGTTATCATTTCAAAAGTAAAATAAAGTTACGGGCACAGATTATTGTTCTTTCTTCTATTCATGTAAAAAAGTTAGTTGTATAAATATTACTACATGTTATAAAACTGTTACATTTTTCCAAATGTTATTTCAGTTACACAAAAGTTTCCCAACTCCACTTATTTTTACCTTTACTGTTTGATTGGTTCTTAAAATAACATTATGATATATACAAGTAGAACAAAATGCAAAGCATTATAAAAAACGCACGCGAACAGGATAAAAATATTAATTTAAAATATTTTACATTTTTGAAACAATTGATTTTATTTTGTGTTTACTATGACACTTTTTATTTTCAAGGTTTATGGTTGAACTCTATTTTCAAAAGATTGTACCAAAATGTATTGTTGCAGGTTGTGGGGGAACAGTTTCATCATCATCAGGCTCAATTATATCACCAAACTATCCACAGCCTTATGGACGTAACACAGAATGTTATTGGCGTATTGCGACAAGTGCAGGATCATCTATACGAATCACCTTCAGTGATGTGGACCTAGAACCTAGCGGCGTCTGCATGTATGATTTCATAGAGGTAACAATTTCACGTTCTACTTAAAGAGTTTTAGAAAGATAACGCGTGTCAAATTTTCAATAATATGCTATCGAATGATAAAAAGCATTTTTTTTAAATAAGCATTTAGTCACTTGTTGCACACGTTATCTAATATGTAATTATGAATTTCATTTCAACAATTTGTTTTTATTTGGTCCTTTTAATAACCGGTCCGTAAATCCTTTTTATGCATTGACTTTGAAGAGTCAAGCACGTACTTTATGCGGACATTGGTTGCGTTGTACACATTAAAACACTCAATAGAAGTTTATATGTGGATTGTCTTCTTTATTAAAAGTTCTGTCTATTTCTTCACCAGAGGTTGTCTTAGTGCAGAAAGAATGGTAAAAATCTAGCAAAAGGGATTGTTGAACTTTGCATAGGAAGGTCTATATGCTCTAAACCGATTGTTATATTGTATCTAGCAATGTATGCAAATGTATCTAAATATTCCTCTTTATGAAAAATGTGTGTTTACTCCAAAGCTGCTGCAAAACTATAATGAATAATAGTGGTAAATCAAGATTAGGAGAAAACATTCTAGTATATGTAGTGTACTTTACAATTATAAAGTTGTTTTATAAAACTAATTTCATTTCTAGAATTCCCTCTTATTTCATTCACTTTATATGGATTTCATATTTTGTTATTTAAGTGTGATGGTGAATATATATCATGAAAGTTAAATTCATTTTTTGTAATTCAAAAATAGGTAGATTTAAGAAAAATTGTTGACCTGATGATCTGATTGGTTTTAATTTACAAATACTAAATATTTTCTTGCTATTTTGCGATAATAAATGTAAGTACAATTTCTAGATATATGATGGTCGTGATGCACAAAGTCCTAAATTGGGTCAATACTGCACTACGAACAACTCTCCTAATCAAGTAACTTCAAGCAGCAATCACCTTTATATTCGATTTAGGTCAGATATAAGTGTGGAAGGAAATGGTTTTTCACTAAATTATCATACTGGTAAGTTTTATTAATACTGATTCAAGCTATGTATTTTAATATATCGTATTCAAGATTCTGCAAGCCTTACAGATAACTTTTCTTATATTCTAGTGCAATATGCATGAATGAAGAATACAAAATATTCTGAACTAATTTAAACGTGATTTTCATCATCGTTCAGCTAGTTTTTCAACTATAAAAACACATAGATCTTGATTAAAAAAGGTTTTTATCAAGATGTGTGCAACTCAAACTTGTAATAAACACTTTTATTGTGTTCAAGTCCTTACACTGTTCAAGTCCTTACAGATTTACATTACAAGTGTTTGTTATACGTTAACTTCCAAAGAGCAAGTTAGTCTTTGCAAGCTAGTCTTTGCAAGCAACAAACAAGAAATGTTTGAGGGCCTATTTATATTTGTGACGAAAAACCTCTATTTTTTGAAAGTTTACTCTAAACTCTGGGAATATGTAGTACAATGATAAATAGATGGCACCTTCCTCTGTAGTTCAAGCAGATTACTTTCTATTATTTTCAAATGTTTATTTCGTGAAAATTAGTTTTTTGCAGCTTATTCCTCCCAAAATGGGGACAAGTTCAGAGGATTAATTCTAAACAATTATGTTTTATTTTGAAATGCAAAAAAAAGTTATAAAATATTTATTTCTTCTTCTTTAATTTTACAAAAAACCGATTTTGACTGATACGAAAGCAAAAGAGAAAAGGGTAAATATTTTTTCAACAAAAATACGGTTTCAAGTTCCCGTTTATTTTTAATACTATCTAGTTATTCTACACCGAGATGCGCCCCAAATCGGTTATGTAGTGGCTACTATGAAGAATAATATTCATGATGTCTGCAATAATGTTGGTAGTTGGATTGACTATTCTTAGATAAGGTAGAAAATGTTATCTAATTGAAATATTTTATTTAATGTCGAATAACTATAAGTTTTATGTTTAACAGTAATAACGCTTACATAATATATTATACATAATATATATATATATATATATATATATATATAACAAAATGTGCAAGAGACATGTCTATACGAATTATTCTTCATTAGTTTTTACAGGAAACAAATTTTATACAGGAATCATTTGAAACATGTAACATCAATAAAACACGGAAAAAACAATGAATACACTGCACTCAAAAGTTTTTGAAACATTTTTATATATCAACATTGGGGAGTGCGTTTTATTAATTGGTAATGAATTTTTTTCTAAAAACTACACCATACGGTACCAGTACACAGATGGCATTGTAGAAATTAAGTGCCCATCATCTAGCATCGATTTGCACCCAGATGAAGCAATAAAATAGACAAAAAATTGAGTTATAGAAATACAATTGTGGTAAAATGAATATCACTGGCCATTATGTCTGCCGACATATGTTAGGGATCTTCGACGTTCGAGATCAGTAACATTATGAGATCATTCATCACATTCCATTAGCACTAGATTATAAAAGCGAGAAACTAAAGATGATCAGATTTAAAGTTTGTCATGTCAGGACCTCAATACTTACAAAGCTAATAAACAATTATATTTGCAAATTTAAAAAAAAGCTACTAATGAATGCTTCACTATCTAAAGTGAGTAATAATGAATATATTTTATTGTAACAAACAAACCAAAATATAAAACAAAGTTTTTGAAGGTAATGTTTGCATAGGTATATTTAATTTTAATTATAAATTTTTGCGTTTCATTAGGCAAGTCATTGTGAGAAATTGTTTGCAATCTCTACGTGGTTCGGAGTTGAATAGCACATGTGATGATGTGAAAGGAAAATAGCCACAAGGAAACGTGGCAATTTTTAATAATTAGTACTCTCATATTTTTGTTCATACATTCATATAATGTCTTTTTTGTTTTTAATTTGCCCATATATGATTAAGAGGTGCTTTTATTTGAGCCACGAGCAGGCAAGTATTAATTATGTGTGGTTTCTTAAGAGCTTATGCTATGAAAAATTTAAATGAGTCTATAAATATTTCCTATACGATTACTTGTTACATTGTTGGTGAAGACGATCAACAGCATCAATTAATTAGCTGCTGCCTCAATAAAGTCACATGTGACAGATAACCTTATTGTACACAGCCATTCTGGTGAACTAGCCTGGTCAATGTATGAAACGTGAATTAATGCTGGAATAATACTAATATTTATAATTGTTGTAGCGACATCATTTTAATATTATAAAATAAATAAAACTGGTTTTCAAACAAATATACAACACATATTTTCATTTGTTGCACACCAACACATAGCGTTATCATGCATGTATTAGTGACTATACGACTAGTAATTATTTGTTCCCGAGCCGTGGGATTTTGTAAATACGCCTTTAAATGTTATGAGATGACACTTAGTCAAGTAACATTTGTGACCAATAGAATTAAAAAGGTTTTATTTTGTGATATTTATTGACGTATTAACAAAATTATAAATACTCATTGGTCTGCTAGCAAAATATTGTATATTATTAAATATTTTCGTAATTATGAAATATATTTTTTATTGCAAAATAATTAAATAAAATAAATACAACAAGGAATAGTTACAAATAGAACAATAAGGCATTAATTAGTGTAAAGAAGAAAGATAATGGATGAAGTATATGTTAGTGTACAGGATTGAAACATAGTTATATTACATATATAAAAGAAATAAATAAAAAAATAATAATAAGTGAAAAAAACTAACCAAAATGCATTTTAGGAAGATAGAATAAATACCATCTTACATCAACAGCGAAGAACAAAAGACTGTAATCAAAAACAACTCTAAATTCGGCGTACATTCACTTCATTTTCCAAAACATCAGTAATAGGAACTTTTACGTCTAGATTTTACATATAATGTAAAATTTGCATTCTGGCCCTTTTCAAAATGCTCACAACACATTTTTAAAGGCCACAAAATAAAATTCTTTCTGTGGTTATTTCTTATTTGTGCAGAACACATATCTTTCTGGTATTGATTGTATTGTGGTTATTATAATGTTTGATACCACTAAAATATAAATGTCAAATCAAATTCATGATGATATATTGTATCAATCTTTACTTTTCATTTCAGTATGTGAAAAAGAAATAACTGGATTTGAAGGAGTGATAGAAAGTTTGGATTTTCCAAATAAATATCCCAACGGAGCTAATTGCAAGTGGACAGTGAAGGCACCTATAGGAAATAGAATAAATGTCACATTCAGCTCTTTTGAACTTGAATCTAACATTGGTATTATGCCATCTTATTCTTCACTTTATACTTTAACGTCTATGCGCCGACGAAACTCACTCTTGGATAGACTTGCTTCAAAGGTCTCATGCAATCATGACTTTCTAAGCGTAAGTATATTTTTTTTTACAAAATGATATATTAATGCCCTGAGTCTCAAAGAACATAAGCTGCAAAAGATGACCCAACACATATATGTTTTAAAAACTAAAATAATTAATTGTTTTCTGATAAATTTTTTATTTTCTTAAAGCTTTATAAAATTTTGATTAGATCAAACACGGTTAGATCAAACATGCTTAGCTGCCTAATGTGATAAAATACCATTTAAATCTAATTTTCAATGTAGGTGAGTTCCTATATGCTCAAAAAGTACAAGAGGTTTGTGATGTAACTGCCATTTTAAGAGATATTATTAAATATAAGATTTCATTGAAATAATTTTTGAATTAATATTGGGTTGGGGAAACACGTGAGTATTGTGTGTGTGATTATTGAGATATTCCTTGATGAGGATTACAGACAAATAGTCACAACAATTCTTGATGTCCTTGAATAGAAAAGAGAAAGTATGGTGACCGAGTTATAGTTTTTATATCCTCTACCATAGACTATCAGGAAGGGGAATCATTACTAGAATCTAATATTTCAACACTCTCATATAATTAAAGCTTTCCCGACAGCTGTAGCATACTCCTACAATATAATTTACATAGATATATACATGTAATTACAACTAAACTTTCATAATTATGACTAACTTAAATTTATGTATATGTATATATATATATATATATATATATATATATATACAAATATAATTTTACCTAAATTCACATCTGCCATTCTACTCATAAGATATGTACCCATTGACATATTCATAACTCTAGCAAAGCAATACTATGAACGGTGTTAACTACGGTTAACAAGTGTCAATATAGCATTGGGGGATTAAGAATTGATAATTGGTGATACATTATACAATATCACATCTATATTGAATCAAATTGAACACATATCACGTCTATATTGAATCAAATTGAACAATTAATAAATTAACAGATTGCACAGAAGAAGCATGTTATCTTCAAAATCATCTTATTTTAAAAAGCACAGTATCAATGGATTATTAAGGTAGATTGCAAAGTTTGTACGGTATTAACAGTTTTTGTTGAGATACAGAACAATTAACGTAATGTAAAAATAAGCACATCTCAGGGGCACCAAATCACAACTCAGAAATGAGTCACAATTAAAAAATCTGCCCCAATTTAGATACTTAGGTAATATCGATTTAATATCGATTTAATATCCTAATGACTTGTTGTTTTCATTTGTAGCGCAATCCATGTAAAAATTAAACCCAAGTAGGTAGCCCATTGGCTTCCAGTTGCGATTGTCACACTTAAAACAATGAGGTCCAAGTGGAAAATGTAATTGGGACCCAGATAGGAATACCAATGGTAAAATCAAATTAGGGATGAAAGGGAAATATCAAGTGGGTCAAAAACTTATTAGTTTTAAAAGTGTTGCATTACATTCAATTTTTTTTACCTCTTTTTTACACTGTCATTTCTAGAAATGGTATTCTGAAATTGAAATATGTTATTTAGTACTCACATACTCATGAAAACACATTCACTAGTGCGGAATCGGATACGTAACCTTAGTCTCTTATATTACCCCAAAGCTGTGTCCATTTATAATAATCTATTTTTAAAAAAAAATAGTGTCATCGGCTGAATAATATTATTGAAGAAATAAAAATAGTTGAAACTCTGGGCATTGTTACTATGCCATCAGCAGTGTGATTAAAAGTTTGTAAGCCTTATATTTAAAAAGAAAGATAGCATTTATGCCACATATTTATTTTCCAATGGGCGTTGTCTGAGTTTTATCTCTGGGTGTAAAAGTTTATATCGCTCACTCTTATTCTTTATGAATCGCATATAAATTTAATATTTCTCACAAAATATGATAGTAATACTTAATTACTCAATAAACATTTCTTAATTACAATTTTTACTTTTTGTCATAAAAAAATTAACAAATTATATAAAAAAACTATTATTTCTATTGCACATTGGCAGGGCAGAAATTGATATTACCTATTTTGGGGTCACCCACTCTCGGCAATTTAAATGCCCTATAAAAAATTTCATATTGTCAGTAAAGTTAGAGGTGATAAATGATCTCTACATATAGTTTTAGGCTTTTGTTATAAACAGAATCAAATAATAATATCAGTTTTTACTGGGCATCATTGGGGCAAAAGATGAACCGACCCATTTTGCTTTCAGCCTATGTAAATCCCATATAAACCACGCCAGCCCGCAGCCCGTCGTGTCTTTCATTTTGATTCTTTTGCCCGCAACAATTATTTTGATCTCTATAATCTGTGAATTATTTGATATCATCATGAAGGTATAATCATTATTGATAGTTTTGATGTGAATTATTTGATATCGACATGAATGTATAATCAAAATTGATAGTTTTAGTGTCTAGTAGATTAAATGTTATGATTAGTTTTATATAAGTACTAACTAAAATAAAGTGTGGTGGAGCAGTGCGTAAGCTAATACTACTTGACTGCTTAAAATTAGGTAAGTAATATATTTTTAATTAATTTTTTTTTTTTTAATTTTTTTATATTTGAAGCAGCATGTAACCGTGAAATTTGGTTACGGAAAAATATCCGAATGGGAAATTTGATTATTTTATTTAAGTACTCTTTCAAATATTTTGCTAGATTTTAGGTCTAAATGGACATGTGAGTGAATATTTTGGGCGGAATAGACATAAACAATGATGTGATGCATAATGTCCGCCAACTACCTACTAGCTGTTTAGAAAGAGTAGGTAAGTCCAATTATTACAGAAAAATATCATTATTGGTTATTATGTTATGAACTTTTTATATTTTTTTGCATTCAACTAACATTCTTATTATATAAAAAGTAATTGTTATTTCCTTTCATGGAACTCCTTGTGTAATTTTTTCTTACAATTATTTGATTGAAGAGATGTTAAATTTATCATAAAAATTTAATAATGCTTTTGAATTAATATGTAAATTGTTTTTTTTTTTCTAAAATTGATTTCTTTTAAAATATAAATGTGTTCATTTCTCAGACTAAATTTTAAAATGTTCGACAATTAAGCGATGCACAAGAAAGAAAAATACCACAAGAAACCAAAAAAAAGTTTCCTAAAAGCATAAGTGAGAAAAAGTTAACAAATTTTTGTCTTCGTACTTAATGTACCTTAATGTAATTCTAATGGAGATAACAAAAGTACTGACATTCAGATTTATGAAAATACATCGTCATTGTCATATTCAGAAAGTCTAGTTACTGAAAATTAAACCTTCTGAAATTTCTGAAACTATTAAGAATTCTAAAGATTCATTAGACCAAGCTCAATTAAACACAACAAAAAAGAAAGAAAACGATCATGAACCATGGAATGAATTTTCCAACACTGACTTTCTTGGGGATTAAATAACTGCTAATATCATTATGGGCCTTTTGAAAGATCTCTTCGAAATTTTGATTCAACATCATGACATAGTATTCTTTGGTTGAAAGGCAAATAGAGAAACTTAATAAAGAGAATGGCTACTTTACTCGCAATTTACAGGATTACTACACTATTCTTGTATGTAATTTATTTGCACATTAAATATCATCAGCGTTTGTAAAGCCAACAGGTTTTAGTGAATGGAGAAATTTCAGATTAATTAAAAGCTATGATAAAATTTCTAATGATAGAAATTCTCTTCATTTAATTAGAAATCATCTTTCAAAATCACCTGCCAAAGACGCTGAAAAATTATACCTAATTACGGTCTAGTTCTGGAAGTAAATCTTAGCCAGAGGGACTAATTTTAAGTAAAATGACTAGTTTTAATAATATTATTGATATACTAGATATATGGATGAAAAGAAGGATATAAATATAAGGAGAAATAGACGAAAAATTTTCATTTCTGACTGAAATACCTGACGGCTATAAAATTATGTGCCCAGTGAAACATTCCAATACAAAGAGTCTTGTACAAAATTACTAAACTCATATCAACAAGATCTTCATACCAATTTGGAAACCAAAATTCAAGATTCCGTATAATTTATTGATTGAAAAAATCCATGTTTGTTGACACTGCACTGCTTACAGTAGCTGTAGGAAAAGTTGATGTAAAATGGTAAATCATTGTATAGGTTTCAAGGTACATCTTATTTACTAACTTATAAAGTAAAATTTGGTCAACTTGATGAGATCAATAGGTATTGCTACTAATGGTAAACTTTGGTAATGCTACTAATTATGTAATGTAACAATGCTTATAAAAATGTATTGCTGGAGAACAAATTTTAGGTAAATCTTTGCTTATATACTTTTTCCAAACGTGCTTATGATCTCCTCATATGACAATGTCTGAGATATATAATTTTCAAAGGACAGCAGGGTCAGATCAGGAAGCTTGTCTTCTACTAGAGTCGACCTAATATATGCTTCAGTGAGCTTCAGCTTACTAAAGTTATTTTAACTTATATAGTTCCAAAAACATGGAGAGCTATTCAAATATTAGGGAACCCATCTTGACATTTAATACTAAGATCTAAAGGGCTGCTTTTGAGTGACCCTTATCACGCCAAAATGTTGCTATTATGATCATGTGTTAATATTTTCTCCAAATTTAGGCATGCTTCCTTCAAATTTTTATCGGTCTCATCGTTATCGGTCTAATCTTTATCGGACATGTCTCATTAATTGTAGAAAGTTGTGTGAAGCGTGTCTCTATTGAGTTTGTGGCGGCTTTACAACTTTTATGCATTATTTTGTGGCATCTGACAGGTCTACGCGTTCTGATTGGGTGGATTTATTGACAAGATTTACGTGGAATAAAATGTTCTACCAAACGACAGAAAAACTTGAACTTTTCCAAATTGGATGCAAGCGATTTAGCTTCCAAATTAATCACAGGATTAATAGATTGTTGATATCCTTCTTCCAAAGCATTTTTTAATACAGTATACTGATATCACACCTCTTGCAAGATGCTGACACTACTTTTCCATCTTGTTTCACAAACCTTTATTCAAGTTAAATTCTTCATATGTTTTGAAATAATTTTTCCACCATTCTTTTGAGTTTAAAACAAGAAAAACCAAAGATAAGATGCGAAATACCGAAACTGATTTGATTGAAGTTATAACTGCGTCAGCAATGACAAGTTTCAGACTATAAAAACAAGGATTAAAAAACGTCCCGAGAAAGTTTTTAGATATGTGACTGAATTCCTTTTTGTTGTTCAATAATATTAATTTAATTGTCGTAACCGTTTCCTTTATAATTATGCATATCATTGCCTTCAACAGTTTAGTCCAAAATATACCTTAGCCTTTCTGCGCTGGAGTATGTCACATGTTTATAAGCCAAAAAGCATTGACGCACACAAAATTTGCTTCTGATGCTTATTTCCTCGATGTCACTTATATCGGATGTGCAATCTAAAATAATCAAGAAATATTTGACTTCTTTAATTTTTCACATGGTCTATCCCCTAACTTCGTTCCATAAGAAATAATTTACTTCATTTCGTTTATTTTCTTGAAATAGTGTAGTTCCTTGTGTATTTTCCATTGCAAATGCTGTCACGACTGGATCAAATAGTGACAAACAAATTTAAAAAAAAATTTTTTTTGGAATTAAATATTGGCACTATTTTTTCCACAACAAAAGCCCATCCAGATTTCTCATTCTCTGGTTGTCTTTTAAGGCTTTTGTCAATTCTAGAACATATCCCAATTTTTTTTTAAATTTCGATTTCATAATTAAGACAACCACTTGGGTTGTCTTAATTTTGTAAACTGGGGATACTTGTTACCAATCGCCAGAGCTGGTGTTACCAAGTTTACAGGGCTTAGACTGGTTAAATATATAGCAGCAGAAACAACAAATCTGTGTGGATTTTGAATATATCAACCATATCCAATCATAAATTTCACCGTTTGTTATGACTTATTGAAAGTGGGTATTAGAAAAATGGCACCGTTTTTCATTTCAGGGATAATTTTTATTTGCCAATTTATCTTACAATATAGTCCATTGTTTTGGATAATATCTACAAATATTTCTGTTGTTGTCGTTGATATAACTGTTACTTAGTGTAGGAGCATCATGAAATGTTTCTCCATCGGGTATTTCCTGAAACTCCGCAAAATTATCTGTAACTTTCTCTAAATTAATTATTCAGTCATCTGTTGCTTTACTTAAACAGGATTTTTCTTCAAGTTTGATGTATTTAATTAGCTGTTGAGTACATTTTTCATTATCAGCCCCCATTTGTTTTCTCTGCTTCAAATTTGTTGCCCATGACAACTTTTTGGAGATTTATGACATTTGAACTGATGTTACTAAAACAAATAAAAACAAATTACTTCTTTGTTTTTTATTTTGTTTTAGTAACATAAGTTGAGAGTATGTAATTTTTACTTACTTCCATCTGAAGCTTGGAAAGTCTGTCGTAACATCTTTGTAGGTGGAAGAAAGTACCCTTGTTGTCTTTAATTTAGCAAGATTAAAGTAAATTTTATTTTAAAACCTAATAATAAAATAAAAACAAAAATATTTTAGAAATCTAAACACGCTAGCAACTTGGTCATAATAATGTGTTCTAATCCATATTTACCATCAGATCAAAGTGAATATAATACATATTATATGATATATCTCTGTCATAAGTACAAAAAATAGATTATTTGGTACTTTGATGGTTGATTATTATTAGTATTATTTTTCAGTATTAGAAATGCTATATCCACCCCTAGTAGTGACGGTGTACATAGGATGCTTGTGGTGCAAAAACAATAGACCAATAACGTGGAGCCGATAAAACGGTGCCAAGTGTTTTCTTGCAATAAAAGTGACGTGTTATTTTCAGAAATTGTTGTCAGTCTCTTTTAAGTCTCATTCACACACATGCAAATCATATCTGGTATTAATGTTTTACTGAGGTTATGAGATTTTATTTTCCACCTTCTTGTAATCTTCCAACTTCATTTTTTCTTGATAGTTTAACGGTGTGAACTTGAATGAACCTTCATTATGACATAGGTAGCTATTTTCTATTATTTATTTGGAATGTATTTGTTTGTTTCTTGCTTTCAGTGTTATGACAGAAGGAGTTGGAATTTCTATACTTTAATTTGATAAGGAACATTTCAAAGTGTTTCTTTCACATTCCACATTAGACTCACAGTTTACAGTTATGTTTGTTGACTAAAGTATTAATGAGTTTTCGGGAATGCGAGGTGTAGTCGATTCACAGTTACACTCTGACAGGTACACCAGACATAAATTGTATTCACGGTAGATTCTGAACACTGTATATCGCATTTTAACTTTCCCATACCTCTGTTCTTTTGGGCATGTATTTCGGATTTACGATTATTGAATATATTTAGCGAGTACATATCGCTAACCAGACTCGTAGTAGCTGTGATTTCATTTTTTCTGGTTTTTATTTAATAACCTTTCTTATTAAATGGTACTAGACCACGGTTTTTAATAATTTGTTTCACTGATAATAAATTTTTATTGCCAGATTCTGTACATTAATAACTTTCTGTCTTTCCATTTCCCTATGCAGGAAGTATTTATATTTGATCATGTGCATGGACGCACCTGAGTCTATGTGCTATGTCTCAGTATTGTTTTTTGAGGCTGTAAGTGCGGTAACGTAGCTTAAATTTTTTTGAGTTAAACTTCTTTTTTGTTTTTGCATTAATCTTCATTCCGCTCTTATTTGACAAATCGGCCATTTCTAAGAATTATTAAATTTTCCTTGATTTATGTCTTTATCTTTTTTACATTAATCTGCATTCTGCTCTTATGTGAACAAATTCCTGTTTCTATTTTATGCCCCTTTTCAAAAGAAAAACCTGGGCTAACTAAATTTATCCAACACCATGACTGAGTATATACTTATCTAACCCTTTGTTTCAATCAGTGTACATAATCATGTGAAAGTTTAAATATTTGTTAAATTTATAGAGATATAGATGAATTGTGGGAAAAGAATTATGTAATAATTGTAGTAAAAATGTAATAAATTGTATAATAATTTAATTATGGTATGTACTTATAATTACATTATTTTACATTATAGTTATAAATACATTATACAGTTATTTTTCACTTTTATCTTTACATATGATCCAAATCAAATAGTTTATTTGCCGTTTCTTATTGCAATAATTTCACGCTTTAGAAAGTAAATAGAAGTCAAAAGTTAATGTTCTGAAAGTGTTTTCAAAAAACACTCTAGCAATTGACTGAAAACTGTTTTACCAGTGTTAATTATTAGTAGAATATTGACGAAATGACATTAAAATTTAAAGTCGAAAATTTTATATGTGGGAAACTATAATAAAATATAATCACCATGCTTGTAGCCTCTAGTATATACGGAGAAAAATGAAAGTTACTGGAGATAGGCAAGACAAAGATATCAAGATGTTTAAAAAAATGCCAAAATTTTACCGTTGACTATGAAGTGAACAAAAAAACTTAATGCTTAAAAGAAAGATTATAGTTAAAATTATGGACCATAGTTAAAAAATACTACTCCATTTTGAGTTAATTTTTTGGGTTAAATTGAAATGATTAGAACAGTGTGCGGAAGAGTAACACCAGATACAAGAAAAAAATGTTTTCCTTGTGCGGAATTCAGTACATCTTTGATTACTACAACAACTGGTTGTGATTCTGATGATGAATTGGACAATATGTTGTTGGCACAACTGACGCTACAATATCCTCAGAGAAAACGAGCATTGCAGATTGGGAAACTAGTGAAGTAGTCACTACTAGTAACCTGAATAATAGTGTAATTGTTGAATGTGTAATTTTGCCAATTACGCCACAAGACGTGGAAAATGAAAGAGAAGAAGGCAAAGAAGTGCTTTCTACAATCAAAGGATGCCTTGAGTGATTTAATAACACTGAAAAGATTTGTTAATTTTGCAAAAAGCAAAAAAATTTAGATATTGTAGGGTTCAGCCCCTACATTGTACCTTATTACAAAAAAAAATTAAACAGCCAAATATTTCACATTTCTTTAAAAAATCATATAATAAATATAAGTAAATTTTCTTTAAAATATGTTATAATAAAGCACATTCATGTAAAAATGTAAGCTGTTTATTATTACTCCTTCATTGCTTGTGTTACAACTTCCAGAATAGCAATTTAAATATTAAATTTCTATTCTATAGCAATTTAATATTTAAATTGCTATTCTGGACAGTCTTTTCATCGTCGGTGTACCCAAAATCCATTGTATTTGACATTATTATTAAAGATTGTGTAATCATCATATCTTGTTCAGAAATGTCAAGGGGTTGTAAAAACCTAATTTGATAAAACTCAAAAAAAAACCTATTAATTTGATAGGTTTATTTTTATCACCTATTCAATTTTGTCCAATATAATTAATTGCAATTACGACATAAATTTGAAAATAATTGTGTTTAATAATCCAAAATTGGATCACTGGATAGGTTGTACACACAATTTTTTTAAGAATTTTCAAACTTCAATTATACAGTTCGATAAAATTCCATTTTTTTCCAAAATGGTGAATACACCATTGTAACTCAAGGTTATTACCAAAATTAATAAATGTTGAAAGTTTATGGAATGAAAATGACATATTTATAATTTACAATAAATTTATAAAATTCATTTTGGCTCTTAATAGAAACATTCAATAGATGCTCAAACTTTATTAGATCAGCTTTTCATTTATTAGATATTATTATGTATGCATTCAAATGGTTCCAAATTAAATCAAATTCTTCTCACCTGTTCATGTACTTATTAATTTTTTACAGAAAAAATGTTAACTAGTGCAATAAGAATATAAAAGAGTAATACTGAATTGAAAATAATTCATTTCTATGCAATTATAGTAATTTAAAGCTTTGAAGATATTTTTTTAATTCCAAATATTCTCAGCCCCTTATTGACAATTTACTCTTAAATGTTACTTAGAAATTTGAGCTAACAATCTGAAAGTTTTATTAAAACCTATTCAGCAGTTGTTGAGTGATGGGGTGGGAAACAAAAAAATGGACAAAAACTTTGAAAAAAAAAATGCAAATAATAAATTTTACGCAATAGCTAATCTAGAAAATCTCTGCAATTTTGTTTTTATATGTGTAGGTATGGTTAATATTTCCACAAGTTAATATTTTACTAGTTATGTCTGAATTGTAAAACATTCTATAGCTTAAAGATGGAACCGATGGAAGTGCACCAGTTCGTTATTGTGGGAATGCCATGCCTCCAAAGTTTACGACTAGGGACAACATATTGGAAGTTGGTTTTATGACTGATGCATTTCTTGCCTATAAGGGATTTCGTTTGGAGTGGGTTGTCTATGGTAAGTGAATTGTAATTTTATGGTGTTTTTAAGAAAGATAAAATTTGTAACTAGACTTGCTGAGATTTTTTTGACCACACTACTGGATTACTATCTTAACTATCTTGAATTATTCAGTCTATATTTGACCAATGAAAGATGGACATTAAACATAGTATGACCAAAGGATGTGGATAAAAATCTATTTATTTTGTCATTTTCAGGAAAGTAACTTAAACAATCTTTTACTTACCAAAACGGAATCTTATCTTAAATTCGTTTTCACAATTGTATTTCACCCCTGGCTAACAACTCATAAGTTAACAGTATGGTCATAAAAAAAGATACTTATTTAGTATTATTTTTACATAATACCCCTGACATCATTAGTATATCATCAGTATATTTGTTAAAATGAGGTCATGTTTGAAGACTTCTCTGCCTTGTTTAAATTCACTTGATTATTTTTTAATAATTGATAACAATGGAGCAAAATCCTATTTAATCACAGCATGATCTTCCCTTTTGGTGATCATTGTCTATGCATGAAGTGACATTAAATGCTCATCTCTAATACGTTCAATGATTGTCATAAACTAATCACAGTATAAAAATATCCTGATTGTTATTTATTCATGTTGATATGAAGAACTTATTGAATGCTCTTTGTAGTAATAGTAAAGTGACCAAGCTGTGAAACTGTTCCCACATTAATTAATGTGTTTCATCATTATTAATGAATCAATTATTTAAAAATATTCATTACTATGTTAGATTCATACATTCATACACTACATATGCGAGTGCCTTGCGTTAGAGGTTCAACTAAAATTTATGGATAGCGGACCTCCTAAGCATTCAATTTAAAATAGAACACAGTTACACAAAAGTGCATAGTTTAGAAGTTATTCATTATTTCCAAAATATCTAGATTTTTCATACCTTGACTTGTATTGAGACTATATAAAATATAGTTATGAATTTCGTGGAAATAGAGCTTATTTGTGTGGCTATAAAGTAGCCTCTTATTTTGTATCAAAAACTAAGAAAACATTTTTAAATTTTAATTATTTCTTATGGAATGTGGAATTCTAAAAAATGTGTTTTTAAGACCCACTGTATAAAAACAAATGTAATAAAGGAGGCATGTAAATTATCTTCAAAACCAGTTTGTAAACTGGGGGAAATTTAAAAATAAAATCTGCATGGGAACGTTTTGAAAATGTATGTTTTGTTGGAAGATCGTAAAAAACTTAAAAAATTATTGATTCATTTTTTTTTAAATTTAAGTAACAAATTGATTAATTAAAAGTTTTTGTTTCACAAAATTCAATTATTAAAAATGGCAACCTTTGAACCGAAATACAGTCTATAAAATTACACAGCAAAAAAATAGAAGGTTGCTGATTTTGCCTCATATAATTGAGATTCTAATAATTAAAAAAAAATGCCATTGCTCTAACATAAAATTTATGTTATTTTATTTCATTGCTCTAATATAAAATTTATGTTATTTTATTTTATTTCACCATAAAGGGCCAAACAAAAAAGAGTGTCATTATTTTTTAATGTTTCTATAATTTTAAAATATAAATTTATCAAAATTATAATATGTGTTTAAAATAATTTGCATGTCAACCTTATTACACTTTTGTTTACACAGTGGGTATCGGATAGTTAAACACGATTTTTAAAAATTTTATATTCTGTAAAAAATTGTTCAAATTCCAGAATTTGTTCTTAGTTTTGGTAAAAAGTAAGAGATTATTTTATAGTCACATTAACAAGCTATATTCCCTCCAAATTTTATGACTATTCTTCGCATAATCTCGATCCAGGATCGATTGATTTAAGTCATAGTATGGAAAATCTGAAAATTTTAATAATAATTTTTTTTGTCTTAATTATACTGCAAACTGTCACCAAACTGGGAAAATGATGAATTGTTAGTTGTTGTAGGTAGGATGATGACCTATGTCGCATTCCAAATTTAATATTTACTTGCCTTTATTTTAGCACATCTTGGGGAATTCTACGTTTTAATCGGCCTTTGGTTTGGGTATTATTCATTAGTTTTTGCGTGAGTTTATTTGTGTGGTTTATGATTCTGGTTTTATATGACTTTGTGTCTATCAATTTCCTCTCTAACTGATTCTGGTTTTATATGACTTTGTGTCTATCAATTTCCTCTCTAACTAGATATTTTTAGGTCCTTATGCAATTGTGGGTTGGTTAGAAACCATGGGGTATTTGTAATTAACCACAGCATTTTGTTCTGGTATCTTTGGATTATCTCAATATTGAAGAGGGAAGCTGTACCCCACAGCTGAATCGCGTAATTCCAAACTGGTTTAAGTGTTGCTTTATAGACTAACAGCTTATTTCCCAATGATAGTTGGGACTAACTCCCAATGAGTTAATAGAGTTTTCTGAGCTGAAGACCAAGTTGTTTCCGTTTGGTGAATATATGCTTTTGCCAAGTTAGTCTTTTCTCGAGGTGTAGACCAACGTAATGTATGTGGTCCAGTTGGGGTATTTTAACATTGTTTAGTTTAACTGGTGGACAGATCTCTCGTCTGAGTGTGTATGTGACGCTGACTGATTAGTTTTTATTCACTTTAATCCGCCAGTTCTTTAGCCAAATAGCTACACTATCTAGCCCCTGTCTTATAGTATTTTTGCTGCAGTTTTGGGCTCGCTGTGTGTGGCCAAAATGGCTGTATCATCTGCGAATTTTCTGGTGGTGATTGTTGGGCATTTGGGCAAATCTGAGGTGTGGAATAGGTAAAGAATTGGGCCGAGTACACTTCCATATAGGACACCTGCTGATATTGAACACAGGTTTGTCACTTCATTTCCACATCGAACCATGAAATATCTATCTGTTAGGAAGGCTTTAATGGTCGCGTATAAATATAGGGGCTTGCTTTAATTTTGTATAGTAATCCTTTATGCCACACGTGGTTAAAAGCCTGAGATATGTCCAAAAATGTGGCTGCACAGTACTTTTTAAGCTACTTTTTTAGCTTCGAAGCATATTACTATTTCGTTTGTGAGTCTATAAACTTGGTCTTTAGTGGCATATTCATGCTGGAATCCAAACTGATGAACGAGTATAAGGTGTTTATCTCTTATAATTGGCATAATGCGAGTCAATAGCAGTGCCTCATACACTTAAGAAGTTATAGTTAATAGACCGATGGGACGGTATGATTTAGGGTCGTCTGTTTGTCAGGTTTTTAAATCATTTTTATCTCTGCTATCTTCCATTGACGTGGAAAGAATTTTAGTATAAGTATGGCGTTATAAATGGATGTGAGTAATTTTATTCTGGACGGTGGCAGTTCAGTCAGGATGCGGCTTGAGATGAGATCGCAGCCGGGAGATATTAGTCTTGATCCCCAATATGTATGCTTGGTATTATAGTTGCCACCAGCTATGAATCGATTACCTAGCAATTTGAAGTATTCTTCAAAATATGCCTTCTTGATTTTACGTCTTGGTGGGCATTAAGTTGTGGGGTTGGTTTCTAAGATTTTCTCTATCTAGGAGCTGAATAGTTGACCTTTTGTAGCTCCTTGTAGAAAATGCAGCCTTTGTAGTTAGGTGGATGGTTACCATCACAGAGAATGCATTTAACTTTATCTGAGTGCTCTTTTCTAGGGCAATATTTGGTGTGATGGGCGCCCGCACATTTCATGCATTTTGGCTGTTAATGACAAAATTTTTTGGTGTGTCCGTATTATTGACAGTTAGAATATTGTTTAATTTCTCGTTTGGGCATAGGTGCCTAGAAGGTAATTTTACAATTAAGTATACTCTTTACGTTGTAAATATCCTTATTAATAGACTGTGGTTTGAGATAATGTAGAACATGTTAAATGGCTGTTTCGTAAGTCTGTGTTTAATATTCCAGATATTTCTAACTTCATGATGAAGATAACCCAGACTGACTTTATGTCTTCAGCATCAGTAGGGGGATGGATATTTTTTGAGTGAAGATTTCAGTGTTTCTATTCATCGATTCTGTGTATACAGTTGTATATGATTCTGCATTTTTTGCCTGTATTTTGACCCGCTCTGATTGGAGGATCTAAATTTCAAGTTCTCCTGGTATAGTTTCTTCTAACATTGTAGTTAGTGGCCGAATATTGCTGACTTTATCTACAAATATTGGTGAAAGTTTAGTAGGTTTTGGTAGTTGTATTTCGATTGTAACTGAATAATTATCAAGCTCTGCAAAACTATTCAATGTGGGGGGTGGGTGCAGCAAGCCAGTAGTTTAGCTTACTTTGTTTCTGAGTTCTGCTAGTCGCATCCGGGCTATGTTTAGTTCTTTTCCTACATTTGACTTAAATGCAGGCTTGGTCATGGTTTCGGTGTTTTACGCACTTGTTTTCATTTATATCTATTCTATTGTCTGTCAATTGAAAAACCACTAAGGAAGGTTGATCTTGACCTGTTGAAGAACATCTCCTTGCTAAAAATTTGTTGACACAATGTTTTATGGGTCTTTGCATTTTGATTCTTCTTATCCACCAGACAAAAATGAATAACTTTTAAATTATAGCTGTGAATAACCCTATTTTGCTTCAGATCGATTGCCTCTACTCATAACTTTCAGTTGGATTACTGGCGCATTCTATTTATAAATGCAAGCTGAGTACTTATATTAAAAAATAATGTCTTGCAAAATTGACCTTTTCCTGATAAGAGTCAAATAAAATAAAGTATTATTTTTTAAGTAGAAGTAACTGATATTGCCATATTTGTAAATCCTAGTTCACATTAGACGTCCATATTTAATACTAATACTAATGATAATGACAATTAACACCAATTGAGAAGAAGGAAACATACGATAGCAAAATGGCAATTTAGCTGTCATCAAGCTAAATGAGTATGGTATATATATATATATATATATACACTTTAAAAAAAGTAAAGTGTTTTGTATTCATCAAATGTTACTTGATTTAATGACTATACATATAAAAATATTTATTCATAATAAATAGGTGCATTCTTGTCAATTCTTTGTTGGTTAGAATGTAAATAAAATAAGTGATTAACAAATTTAATTTTACAGGTTGTGGTGGACACTTGAGACAGTTTTTAGGTAGTTTAAATACCCCATCTGTGGTAAACGGTAACATTATATGTGAATGGATGATTGAAACAGAACCAGGCACTTCAGTGGAGCTCAGAGTGACGATAGCGCACATGAAACCCTCCGTAAACTGTACGCAAGATGCCCTCAGTGTGTATAATGGACCGAACAAAAACTATGTGCAGATTCTACATATTTGTGATTCTCCAAAAGATCATGTTGTTGTCACAAGTAACAGTAATTTTATGTTTGTCCGATTTTCAACGGAGTCTGGGTATATACATTCAAAATTGATGGCAAGTTATCGAACCATTAGCCCCGGTAGGTATATTTCCTTTCTTATTTTATGATAAACTAATTTAAATTTCAGTGTAATATGAAACTGCAAAATATTCTACTACTACTATTTTTATGGCTAAAATATGGCTATACGGACTCTCCGTATATAATAATATGACTGAAATTAGTAAATTTTTGTTCAGTCAGCTTTAATTATGAATAAATAAATAAATATTAATATTTTATGAATGAATAGTTAAACCTGTTGATATTGGTTGTGTTGGTTTTTTTATACATTCCTTTTAAACTTATTTTTATCAGATAAATCAAGATCATATTTCAAGAAAAATATTATTATAACCTTTATATTCAATATATTCCTCGATTATATTTCAAAATAAGTATTCTTCATGAAAAATATTTAAATGTTTTTAATTTTAATATTTTTCAACATTATTGCCAAACAATATTTTTGATTTACGAAGAATGTACATTTTATCCATAGTATTAACCTTGTTAGATTTATCAAATAATTTTAGTCATTTACTTTCAAAACTTTGCTCACTTTTTAATTTTCTTCCATTCTTCCATGTCCACAAATAAGTTGAATGATATCATTCAAGTAGGCTATCCTTTTCTAATCTGTACTGTTATAAACAGAACATTGAAAACATCCCCTGCAAATATGTATAGATACATTGAAACATATTAGTGACATACACTATTTAGGCTTCAGTGAACCTAAAATTCATTGTTTTATCATTTCTATTCATCCATTTGTTCAAGTACCACGTAAACTAGTACTACTAGAACGATTTAAGTGGAACTTTCACTACTAGGGTTAAAATAAAAATGTATGCTACCTTATATTGAAACTATTAAAATAATTGTTGAGAATATTACGACAATTTGGTGTAAAGTCCTATTAAGATCTAATGTAGTTTAATTCTGGACTAAAATATTTGGTGATGCAGATCTTATTCAAACTAAGCTATAAGTTATTTTTATATAGATGAAAAATTTTTTGAGATTAAAAAATAATTAACACCATGGTATTAACACTCTCCCCCCAGGCGGCAGTCGATGGTACACAATGTATCAATCAGTTTTGACCTTGCATAAATTGATAAAGATATGATTCACACACACTCTGCTTTTCCATCTGTTATGTAAAAGGTCATACATGTTTTAGCCTATTTATCTACTTGCATTTGAGTTGTATATAACATTTGAAGCATACATATTTATCATTATGTCAACAAAATGAAAATAATCTGATTCTCTAAATTCAAGAAAAGAAAAATATGATCTGTAACTTCAAAAGTGAACCACAACATTATTAAAAATATACAAAAATTCATGCTCAGTCAATTCATACAGACATGCTTCACGCACACTCTGCTTTTCCATCTGTTATGTAAAAGGTCATACATGTTTTAGCCTGTTTATCTACTTGCATTTGAGTTGTATATAACATTTGAAGCATACATATTCATCATTATGTCAACAAAATGTAAACAATCTGATTCTTTAAATTCAAGAAAAGAAAAACTATGACTTCAAAAGTGAATCACAACATTATTAAACATACACAAAATAGCACAAAAATTCATGCTCAGTCATTAAATTCAACAAAACGATATGGAATTGTTGCCGACATGGAAACTTAGTACAAAAATTAAGGGAATGTAAAAAATTATCCATTGGACTAAAAATATTATGTAATAAATCTAAATAAATTTTTGACAAACTGAAGGAAGAAGTTGGTCGTGATGAAAATAATTCCACTTTTATAGCCAGCGACAGTTGGTTCCATCGATATAAAAACATTGAGATTGGCACAACATTGGACAGAGTGGAGCGTCAGCAAGTACTGTTAAAGACTTCCATCTTCTTTTGCATACAGACTGTTTAATATAGACTAGACAGACCTCTTGCAAAAAAAATATGCCTAAAAGAACATTCATTGCATGTGAGGAAAAGAATTTCTCTGGATTAAACGGTGCAAAAGATCTTTGAAATTGTTGCTCAGTTCAAATGCTTCTCGCAATTGTAAATTAAAAACTCTTTTGGCATATTGTTCTGAAAATCCCAGAACTTTGAAAAAGAAATTCATATCAAGAATACCAGTAATTTGAAAGTCTAACTCTAAAGCTTAAGGTAACTGCTCCTTCGTTTGAACTATTTTATTCTGGAAACTGAGCATCACTGTTAGTCTAAAAATTTCCCATTCAACGTGATGCTGATTCTTGATAATGCACCAGGACACCTGCAATGGAAAACATCATCAATTTTGCCAGGCAAATAAGGAGGATGGCAGGGAAGATGCTAACAAACTTTTGGAATCGCTTGACTATGTACTTTCATTGGTTGACCTCATTGAAATGCAATTCCAAAATGTAGTCAAAGGTGAATATTTAGATCTAGCGCCACCTGAAAAACTTATGACCATTAAAAAATTAAAGGAGGGTTTGACCTGATTCAAAAAGGAATTAAGATTTTATAAGAAATTGATTCCAATGTAGAATGTATGAGAATCACAAGCCAAAACATACAACAGTCAATTGCTTGCTATGTGAAAATCTCACAAATCACCAAACAGCTTTTCTTGACTTCTTCTTGACCATCCCCTTTAAATACATAATATGTATGTAAATGATTTATGTCATTGATTGGTTTCTTTAAAAATTACTAAGTATTTACATTTTCAATATTTTGATAAACATTTTTCAATAAAAGTTATTACAAAGATACTTTTAATTTATTTCTTAGTAACAAGAATAGCCAGCTAAATATTTTTATAAGTACATACCTCAACTTATGCAATTTTCAACTTAGAGTATGCTTCTCAGTTCCGCCTATTACATAAGTCTGGAGTATTGCCGTAATTCTCTGTCTTGTTAATTAAAGAAACTATTTAAATTATATATATATATATATATATATATATATATATATATATATATATATATATATATATATATATATAAATTATAATAATATAATAAGCTATTTATTGTCATTATTAAATTAATGTAACTGTATGATTTAGTTAAACTAATGTATGTACAATTTAATTAAAGTAAATAAATAAACATATGTATATACCTAGTATTGCTGATGAATACTAAAATTTTTCAGCCGTCTGTGGAGGTACATTTGTTGCACATACAGGTGTTATCATATCACCCAACTATCCAAAGAACTACAATATGCACACCAGCTGTTTCTGGACTATCAAAGTACCAACAAGCTACTTAATTCAGTTAAACGTTAAAGAGTTTGATATTGGCTGGTATAATTCATGCTTGGATTTTTTGAAAGTAAGTTTCGTTCATGATATATTGAAGAAATATTGTAATCCGGGTGGTGATATAATGAAAAATCTTAAGAAAATGATAACAGAAAGAGTGAAAATATGAAATATATACTAATATATAAATAAAGGATAAAGAATGTGAGGATAGTTGATAAAAGAAGTATTTTATTAATTCCATATATTGCAACAAAGTAGCAGCAGGATGGTAAAATAAATATGTAATCAGTAACATATAATATTTTATTATTAAGACTTTTCCCACTTCTTACTCATAAAATTATTTTGAATACTAATGAAATAGTCAAACTCTTTTATTGTGCATAAAGTTGTGCTGAGTTTACTCCCCACTTCTCACTCATAAAATTATTTTGAATACTAATGAAATAGTCAAACTCTTTTATTGTGCATAAAGTTGTGCTGAGTTTACTCCCCACTTCTCACTCATAAAATTGTTTTGAATACTAATGAAATAGTCAAACTCTTTTATTGTGCATACAATTGTCCTGAGTTTACTCCCCATTTCTTACTCATAAAATTGTCTTGAATACTAATGAAATAGTCAAACTCTTTTATTGTGCATACAGTTGTCCTGAGTTTACTCCCCACTTCTTACTCATAAAATTGTTTTGAATACTAATGAAATAGTCAAACTCTTTTATTGTGCATACAGTTGTCCTGAGTTTACTCCCCACTTCTTATTCATAAATTTGTTTTGAATACTAATGAAATAGTCAAACTCTTTTATTGTGCATACAGTTGTCCTGAGTTTACTCCCCACTTCTTATTCATAAATTTGTTTTGAATACTAATGAAATAGTCAAACTCTTTTATTGTGCATACAGTTGTCCTGAGTTTACTCCCCACTTCTTATTCATAAATTTGTTTTGAATACTAATGAAATAGTCAAACTCTTTTATTGTGCATACAGTTGTCCTGAGTTTACTCCCCACTTCTTATTCATAAATTTGTTTTGAATACTAATGAAATAGTCAAACTCTTTTATTGTGCATACAGTTGTCCTGAGTTTATTTTAATTTCAAATGAAACTATTCGTCAATATTATATTGTTTTGTTACATAGCAATGTAAAGTCATAGAGAATAAACTAATTTTTTTGTGTTTGTTCAATAAAAATATTTCTTCTAGAGATTGTTTATTTATAGATCAAGATGTGTCGTGTGACTTGAAAAAGTTTAATAAATATAGAAGTATGACTGTCCTGTAGGCGCACAGCAAGATTTCTTGATACAATCAATAATAATTTAAATGAGTACTGCGTTGATAGATCAGAAATTTGTGAAAAAATAACCTCCTTCCGTCAAAGGGAGGAAAGGTAGCTTTAAAACTATTTGAATATTTGATTATTTCTATTACGAATGCGAGAAGATAAAGAATATAATTTTCACTGTCCAATGTGAAAGTCGCTTTGGCTTTTCCATTTGGACAAGGTGATGGGAGGGGTTTGGGGCAGGGACCTTGTCGTAGCTCCGTAGTAATAATAAAATTTTGTTCATATTTTTATTTAAATTCATTAATTTGGTTAAAGATTAATTTTTTGGTCAAAATTTTTTGTTATTACTGTTGTTCTATTGTTTACTTATAGAGAAACATTTTTCGATTTAAATAAGCATAAAAATTGTTTCATTCAAAATTGAATTACATGAAAATAGTAATCAATTTCAAAGAAAAATTATCTAATTAAATATACTATAATCTAATTAAACATTTTGAAGAATCATATGTCCAAAAATAATAATACAATTTACTTTGTTCGTTAAAGAAATACATCTACGTTTTGCTTATTTTCAATGTATTTATAGCAATATTGTGAATAGGTCGAATGGTTGATTTGATATTTTGCTTTCAATGGATATATAACTAATATTTATTTTTGTATTGTCAATGTTTTATAATAACTGATTTCAGTTTTTATCGCTCTTATTGCTTCTTTACAGATTTATGATGGAGTCAATCCAACTGATGTCCAAATCCTGATCCAACTGATTTCATCTTTCCAACTGATTTCATCTTTCTTTTATAATAACTGATTTCATTTTTATTGCTCTTATTGCTTCTTTACAAATTTATGATGGAGTCGATCCAACTGATGTCCAAATCCTGATCCAACTGATTTCATCTTTTCAACTGATTTCATCTTTCTTTTATAATAACTGATTTAATTTTTATTGCTCTTATTGCTTCTTTACAAATTTATGATGGAGTCGATCCAACTGATGTCCAAATCCTGATCCAACTGATTTCATCTTTCAATGGATATATAACTTAATATTTATTTTTGTATTGTCAATGTTTTATAATAACTGATTTCATTTTTATTGCTCTTATTGCTTCTTTACAGATTTATGATGGAGTCGATCCAACTGTCCAAAACAGCACTGTAACATTTTGTGGAAACCAAAAGCCCAACACTTATATTTCAAAGAACAGCGAAATTAAAATAGGATTCACAGCATCTGGCTTTGGAAGTGCGAAAGGATTCAAAATTGAATATTCTATAGTACGTATTATTTTAAATAAAAATAATTAAAAAAGTTGACTTAGTTCTGAAGTGTGTTTCGATTTAAACAATCCGTCATAAAGGTTGTAAATGATTGAAATACCAATGTCAAACTGGTTTAAGTTGCCATTTGTAAAAATATGAATGTAATGTAATATAAATGTATATATCATCAAAAAAGTGTTTAGAACTTACTGAAGCTTTAATGTGTAAAGATGTCAACATTTAACTGTTATATAAAACTAAGCAAATACTAAACACTTCAACTAAATAAAAGGCCTTTTACATATAAATAGATTTAATGACAACACGGTGCAGTTTTCCAAAAAGAATGAAATTTAAATACACTGTTGTAAAATTAAAGCTTTGTTCTATTGTTATGCATAAATTATATCTAATAATCTTCTAAAATTTGCTATTGTTTTTACGTTTTTACGCCAATTAATATGCTAACGTCTAAAGGATTAGTTTATTTGATGCTCATTTTTTCAATGTGCCTACATATATAGTAATATGTCATATATAGTATATGATCATTAAATTTTCTTCATTTGAAAGGCATGTGGGGCTAACATTAAAGCGGCAGAAGACGGAATAATAACCAGTCTAAGTGCCCTCACATCACTAGAGAGCAGATTATGTAACTGGACTATATCAGCTCCAAGATTTGGTAAAGTATATAATTAATAATATAAATTTAGTGCCTTTGGACAATGATGAAAGTGTTAAAATAAGACTACCTATGGTATAAAAAAGTATTTATGGAGTGTGTACAATATTGACTCTGGATGACCAATAAATATATATAGGCTTTCTTCGTACTTACGGCATGTTAGATTCCAGAAATATGCGACATAAATCGAATCAAATTAAGATGAAACCAATTTTTCATACAATTCCATATCATATTTAGGATTTAGGTTCTACAAGGGCTTTTATTAAAATGATTTATATTTATATATATTTTACATACTTATTATAATTAATATACATTTATTAAATAATTTTAAATTATTGGTTTTGATTAAGTGATTTTATCATAATTAAAAAAATAGATACGAGTAAAGAGGACAAGCCCAAGATAAGGGTAGATGGATAGGATATTTTCAGCTTAAACTTGGGATGCAAAGAAACTTGCAGCTCTGAATATGTCATCAAAATTATCTAATTGTTTTCGCAAATTTATTTCCAAATTTTTGATAATCCCCCAAGCTTTAAGGTAGTAGGATTTGGCGATTTTGGCTGATCTGGGTTAATTGGTCAAACATTTTCTTGAATGAGAAGGCTGTTAGGATAATTTCGAATTTCAAAAAGGGAATCCAGCAATGCCTTCGTTTGGAACGAAACCTTTGGCTCGAATTCCATGCTCGAAGATATGGCACTTAAAGTTTTTATCGACAGGACATATCGAGTTTTCTCCGTAATAGTGGTCAAGGCTCTGTCTTTTGCCCACTATCTCGTTTTTTCTGAAGTACCATGATTGTCTCAATTTGTCTTGACCAGCTGTTATTTCCAAAATTTTGTCCACCCATAAATATGTGCTCTGAAATGATTCATGAATAAATACACTGGTAGACTCCAAGACCCCAAACAAATTCTTTGCAGTCAGCTTGACATTGCACCTCCCAGCACTAAATTTATAACATGTGCATAACAATGGATCATATTTTGATAATAAGACAAATTTATAATATATTTGGCATTAATTTTGTTAAAATTCATTATTCACAATTAAATGAAACTACATGTTTCTACTTTCTTTAAGTTCTTTATCACAACCTAGGTTTCGTTGTATTACGACATCTTCATTAAAAAAAAATTCTATAATTTAATCTTCACTGAGTACCTTGTTTTAAATGATAGCGAGACTAAGAGGAACCCGTTGCTGAGTTTGGTCTTGAATCCAAATGTGTAACAGTTCAGAAAAAAAAGTGTTTCTTTTACGTATGTTAGCACTATTTAGAGAAATGGGATTTAAATCTGTAAGCAGTTTATCTTTATCTTTCAGTATTGTTTGTACAGTTGTACACAATAATTAATAAATTAAGTTCACGTCCAATTAATGAAGTGGATAAACCGTGGAGTTAAGTTTTAAAATCTTAGATTTAGTTATTGTCTTTCTCACTTTTTTTGCACTTCTCTATTACTGTTTCATTTAGGTGACATAGTAGTAATTCAATTTCAATAATTTCAAACAAATTTTAAAAAAGTAACAAATAGAAACTCTCAAAGAAATAAATAAAACTACAACACGTTTGATCATCTGTCGCATACTTCAGTGATATGGCACGTGCGCTCTTTGACACAGGAACTCCCAGCCCGTCTAGGTTCGACTCCCAAAGGAATTTATATTGCCCGAACCAAACACAACTACAGCCTGATCAAAACAATTGTCATTATTGCGACAAATAGTGACAAAATATCGCTTGATGTAATTCAAAATGACTTAAGTTGAAATGCCATAACTCGAGGTCTGCCTTTATATCAGTGAAAAAAGCAGCTGGGGTAGATCAGGGCTAATTAATAAGGCTCCTTCATTGCTGCATATGATTATTGAAAGATAAAAATACAAGATACTGTGTTATTTCTCTATCCTCTTTGAATAAAATTAACATTACATGTTGTATTTTCAAAAAAAAATTACCGTTAAAAATCTTTTCTGTCCTTCACTTGTTACGTATAAAATTACTGAATGTTTGCGATAAAATTGTTTATTATACTTGATTGAGAGACAAAAATAATCAAGGCTTTTAGAGTTTAAATGAGGAGATGCCAATCATTCAATATAAGAGATTAAACATTTTTAATATAATTTCCAGATCAAAGAGTGTCTCTTACATTTACTTATCTGGATATACCACAGACACAATTGGATACACTTATCAGTTGTTCCAACAACTCAATTTTGGTGAGTATAATATATAGTTTGTCTATGTATAGATGTGTGATTTCAGGACGAGGAATGCCATCAAGATGCTTGCGAATATCATGCGTGTGTTTGTTTTTAATACTTGTCATGTTTGTATGAGATACAAGAATATGTACACATGCATGACTCATATAAGTATCTTGGTGCCAGTTGCTTTCATAAAGTTGAAAACTAATATTAAATAAAAATAAATATAATAAAAATAAATAAAAATAAAAAACAAGGTTAAATTATTCTAGTTTTTTATTATTTTCTTTTTTTTAGTTAAAAACTTTTAAATGCTACACTAATCATAAAAACTTCATGCTTCTCTAGTGTCACTTCTTCATAATACTAATTTTCGGTCCTTTCTCTTGTATAGTATGCATTTTCATATGTCTTCCCATATTTCACTTTCGGTTGAAAAAATTAAATATATGAAAAAATTCACTTGCAGTAAATACTCTTTAATATTAGTTCTTATATATTATAGAACATCAGAACGTCATGGTCCTACATAATTTAAAAAATAAAAATTTGAAAGTATATTCTTTAGAGTAACAATATACTATTAAGAAGTTCATGTGTCACTAAATTTAATAATCGAAAAATATAAAGTATATGATTATTCTTTAACTTTAAAACAGAGGAGAAGGTAAGAACAAAGCTCTACAAGTCATGCAATATTACTAGTCATCTTTCACAGCGCCGCATAGCACATTTGTAGTGTAGCGGTAATGCTTGTGCCGAGCACAGCTTTCACTTCCTGGGTTCGAGACCAGTAAGCGTGCTTTTTTGAGTGTTCATTTGAATTAAAATCAAATATCACCATTGCCACTGTCTAGAATTATCTATATCCAGAAACAGCTTAATACTTTTTATTTCTTTTATTCGAAACTGAGTAGAGTGTAGAGCACGATACCAAAATAAGCTTTCATCTTCTGATGACACAATACAGTGTCATCATTGCACAGAAAAATATCATCATCAATGTTTGAATAATAAAGAAGTGTAGTTCGTTCATTTATTCGAAACTGAATTATGGGATCTAGTACACAATACTGAATTAATATTGTCTTCTGATGACACCATGCAGTGTTATCATTGCTCAGAGAAATATTATAATTCAATGCTCGAGTATTAAAAAATGCAGTTCGCTTGTTTATTCGAAACTGAACAATGGAGTGTAGTACATAGGTAAGATTAAGTCTTCTCATCGACATTTTCAGTGCATGATTATTGCAAAAGAGCATTTCGCTTCATTCAATCACAAATTTCTTCCATATCCAGGAAGTATTTTCTTGAAAATATATCCTGGATATGCCTAAGCTGTAAAAACATTAATACTATGCAACCAAGGTGGAACAAGGATATTCCTGTATGTCAAAACCTTCTGCAGAAAAATTAGGGTGAACACATCACTTGATAACAATCTTTTCAATACTAAGCAGAATTTATCTACGCAAAGACAGTCGTCTTGTTTGAAGAAATTGCAATAATAAGATATATTTATTCAATTTATTTTCTGTATATATTTTATTACTAATATTTACATTTTTCTTCTTATTTTTTAAAATGATTATGAACAGAATTAGAAGTAAGCTGACAAATCTATACCTAAATAACCTCATCTGCAACCAAAATGTAATTTACCTATGAGAAACTAATTTTACTGAGAGCATGTTTCACGCTTAGATTTGAGGGGATTGTTACTCAATGAATATAAAGAAGGATGAGCGATTACTGCCAAAAAGCATTTCTCAATGAATTTCCAAGTACTTAAAGGAATAGTGATTGCTGCGAAAAAGCATTTCTCAATGAATCTCAAAGTACTTAAAGGAATAGTGATTGCTGCGAAAAAGCATTTCTCAATGAATCTCAAAGTACTTAAAGGAATAGTGATTGCTGCGAAAAAGCATTTCTCAATGAATCTCAAAGTACTTAAAGGAATAGTGATTGCTGCGAAAAAGCATTTCTCAATGAATCTCAAAGTACTTAAAGGAATAGTGATTGCTGCGAAAAAGCATTTCTCAATGAATTTCAAAGTACTTAAAGGAATAGTGATTGCTGTGAAAAAGCATTTCTCAATGAATTTCAAAGTACTTAAAGGAATAGTGATTGCTGCGAAAAAGCATTTCTCAATGAATCGCAAAGTACTTAAAGGAATAGTGATTGCTGCGAAAAAGCATTTCTCAATGAATTTCAAAGTATTTTTGATAGTGATATTAAGGATATTTCGACTAGTATTAATAATTTCCAATAATAGGACTTATTGGTCTTTGTAATTTATTTCCAGACAGAGTCAGTTATACTAAAATCTTTTTATTCTAAAGGCCAAGAAGAATTTCAAATGCCAAAACAAGTTTGTATCGCCAACTTAAATTCTCCCAATATCCATCGGAGCAAATGTCTTATTCTACATGTATGTTACCTTCTTCAGCACTAGATCCTAAATCTGAACTCTTATGAGAAACCATATCTCTATACAACCTTAAACAGTTTAACAACATACCTAATTAATAGATTTCTTAATCTTACTTGTGTAAATATATATGGCATTGCTCCATTAAGCCGTACCGATAAACACCATCTGCTAATTATGCAGACCAATTTTCAGATTCATAACCTAAGTTTGTGAAAGCTAATAACTGCAAGAAACCCAACTTTGGGAAAACTTATGATGAGTTCTGACATTAATATTGCTGTATAATAATCTTATGATAAATGAAATGAAGTAGTCAAGAAATACATCTCCATGAAAAATATGTGATCAAATGACTATCCGTTTCGATTTAGTCCTGGTTCTATACAATCTTTAAAGGAAAAATTTCAGTATCAGAAATGGTATAGGAAGTATGGTAATATCGTTAATTATGACTCATTTGACTTAGTACTAGCACGATGCAAGAATCTCATAGATAAGTGGTATAATGTCTATACAGCATCTGTTCAGGAAATCATTAAACAGGACATGTCGATAACAAAAAATGTCATAGCTCAATCACAGTGGAATCTCTCTGTATCTTTAAATGTTAACAACGTTTATGAAATAAATTTTAATTACTTCAGCTCTGTCTTAAATCTACGTGTGTTTTGTGAAAAGCAAGCCAATCTTATAATTATGCCTCAGATATTCTATCTTCATTATGATCATGTCGTCCATAAATGTGCCCAACTTCTATGGTTTTAAAACCATCACACTTTTATATATTTAAGCTATTCGCTAATTGGAGGTACCCTCAAGTACAAATCAATTGTTTGGACTCCATACTGCAAATAACACTCTGAAAGAATCGGAAAATTATGAAAGAGGTTCTTGAGTATTCTTTGCTATAGACTTCCTATTGGTCAGGAATATAGATACTTTACACACACTCTCCAGACATTCAATTTGCCATCATTAGCTAGATGGAAAAAAACGCTGATCTGTTGTACTTATACAAAGTTATACATTCACATGTTGATATCCCTACTTCCTGTCTCTACTTCAACACTCGATTCAGATACCATAAACCTTCACCAAGAGTATTTGTCCTCCAAGTTTACAATAATAATACCTCATCTTATAACCCCGTAACTCAAATGTGCTGATAATATATTCTTCTTATCTATCTTAAAATATTCTTCTTTATACATTTTTGGATGCAAAATCACTTAATTAAAGCCTAATTGAAATATAAATATATATATATATATATATAAAACAAAATTGATTCCAATTTCAAACTAATATTGCTAATTAATCAATACAGCATGTAATAAATTCACTAGCACAATCTTTAGAAATAGGTATTTAAATATATTAATCATACCATACACACATAATTAGTTATGGTCTACTTTTAAACTCTGATCTTGCTAATATACATTTATGTGGCTGTAACTTGTTTTGTGAGGCTTTGAATAAATAAATGAACTATATCTTTTAATAAAAATTAATTTATGTGGCTGTAACTTGTTTTGTGAGGCTTTGAATAAATAAATGAACTATATCTTTTAATAAATGAACTATATCTTTTAATAAAATTTTCTTTTTAAATTCTGATCTTGTTAATATACATTTATGTGGCTGTAACTTGTTTTGTAAGGCTTTGAATAAATAAATGAACTATATCTTTTCGTTAGCTTTTAATCAAGATTCATAAAACCATATTTACTTGAATTTTTTACTATTGTTAGTTTTGGATATCTATGGTCTAAGTAAGTAAGTCTAAGGTCTAAACACTCTAATTTCAAACAGATTGAGCATAAGCAGTTCTACTTTTAGATATTACAAATTCTTAAATATTGATAGAATATAAATATTTCAATCGGGTGTTATTTTTTAAGTTAGTAAAAATTCTAAATATTACAGTATTTATATTGTAATAATTTAGGACCATTGAATATTGAATGTATATTGCGTTAATTTTGTAGAAATACATTATTCACAATTAAGTGAAACTACGTGATACAGTATTATTTCTACTTTCTTTAAGTTCTTTACCACAACCTAGGTTTCGTTGTATTACAACATCTTCAGGGGGCTATTAGCAAAGCTTCAATGAACCTCCCTTGGGTAAAGAACTTAAAGAAAGTAGAAATAATACTACATCACGTAGTTTCATTTAATTGTGAATTTAGGACCATTTTTCCTAAACTTACTTACATCAACAACTTTTTTTATAACAGTTTCTTACTTTTTTACAGGTATATGATGGTATGTCAACTGAAGCGCCTTTGATAGGAACCTATTGTGGAAAAAAAATACCTCCGACAATTGTTAGTAGAGGCAGTGCATTAACTTTTGTACTGTCTTCTGGCACGAGACACGACATTGGAAAATTCTCTGTACATTACACTGTTCTGGATTCAGGTTTTTATATCATTAATCTATGTTCTTATATCATTATCCCTGTTTATGTTTCGTTTCCATCAGAAACATGGAATATACAGGTTGAAACATGGAGTATAATGTTGCTTTTCACTTATATATAACACACATGTTTGCAGGAGTTCTAACTTTGACCTCTTTACTTTTTTCCTTTTTGAAATCTCAGCTCATGTCAATATTTAATCTGTCTAAATTTAATTTATTTTCATAATATAACTGCATAATGAAGGCTAATTCTAATATTCTATAACAGTGCAAATAAAGTTATTTACCACATGTGTGAAATCTTAAACGCTAGGGGAGTAAAGGATAGCGATTTCCGGACTAAGAACAACCTACCACTGAAACCTCAATGGTTATTTATATGATGCAAAGCTAAATGTTTTAAAGCCCCCAAAAATAATTTCAAATTGGTTAATATTTGTCAGCCTATGATTAACATTACATTGTCCCTCTAACTCTCTCACAATCGCCGATCTTTAAAATCTAACCCTAATTAAAGGTGGTTAACAATTCATTGTGTTAATTTGTCTATTCCATAATCCATTTGGCTACATCAAGTGGTAACAAGAAAATGGGGAAACAAGGATGTAAAATTATTTATGGCAAGGCTGCAATAACTAGTATTCAATTGAATTAATCCAACTCAAACCAACGAGTCAATGTTTGAAGACATTCAAATCAATGTTAACATTAGTGACACCATGATTTACAATGAAATGATGCAATGTTTTAGCTTGCGGTGGAAATTTGGAAGCATTGCATGGCACTATCACATCTCCATCATACCCTGATAACTATCCGATGAATGTCGACTGTGTATGGACACTGAAAACAGCACCTGGTATGTTGATTGAAAATTACTTCAAGATTTATTTTTAATTTTATTTGGAATAGTTAGATCTATATCATTTTTAGTGTACCAGTTACATTATTCATCTTCACAATTTATCATCACACACTGACCAGATTGATAGTGCAGTTATTTTGCAAAATAAAAACTACCAGTAGTAAATATTTTGAATTACGTTTGATTTACTACTATCTGATAAGGAGTTCCATTGTTCATCTCCAGAACGCATCATCAGACTCTGACATCGTCGATAGTTAATTATTTTGCAAAGTAACAACTACTAGTAGCAAATATCTTTAACACTTCACAGTTGATTTACTAATATCCGTTAAGGAGTTCCATTATTCATATTCAGAACTTATCATCAGACCCTGACCTGGTAAGTGGTGTAATTACTTTGCAAAATAACAACTACCTGTAGCAAATATCTTGAATCACAGTTGATTTACTGCCATTCATTAAGGAGTTCCATCGTTCAGTTCCGGACCTCCTCATCAGATCATCATATTTATATGGGGCCACACCTATAGCATCCTCTTTATAATAAACACAGAAACATCAAACTCCGTCCAATCTTTAAAGAATTATCGTTAAACATATGTAAAAAAAAGATTCCGACAAATTGAGAACCTACTCCTTTTTTGAAGTCGGTTAAAAAGTGACAAATTTATTAGTTGTCAACATAATATTTAAAATTATTAATTCCTAATTTTAAAACAATACATTTAATGTCATTTTTGGAGTTTGCCACTTAAATTTATCCAGATAAAAATGACAGAAATTGTTATTAGCCTATAATAAAAACTAATTGTAAGTTTAACAGAGTAATCTTAAAATCCCCAATATTAATATTATCCATAAATATACTTACATAAAAAAATTCAAGAATATTGAAAACAGTTAAATATTTATCTATCTAAATGTATTGTAGACAAAGAAAACAATATAAAAATAAAATCATAGAGTAATATACCTACATTGAAAGGCTACAAAAAAAGTGCATGGTATTATATATATAGCAGTTGGGATCAAAAAGTACAAAAAAAAGATATTATATATCTTTTTTTTGTACTTTTTGATCCCAACTGCTTAAGTCCGGCTATAAGTATTGAAAACATTTTAAAATATGATAATGTGCATATAAAATAAGTAATAGTTCATTTAACAAATGTATTTTGTAATAAATACTTCTTACAGGTAACACTATCTTGATTGATTTCCAAAAGTTTGATTTATTATCTTCAGAGCATTGTAATGAAGATTATGTGGAGATAAGAGAAATAGACGGTATGGGAAAGTTAATTGGTAAGTTGACTTCAATATTTCTTAAAAATAATTGAGTTAGAAACATTTACGGGTTATTTTTTATGTGATTATGCAATATTATTTGGACACTTCAAGTTAAACTAAAAACTTCAGACTTGGGGTTTAAAATATTGCCAGTTTTTTACTTAAATGTCAAAAACAATTAGAACAAGTAAAA
This sequence comes from Druceiella hillmani, assembly GCA_039881145.1. NCBI lineage: Eukaryota > Metazoa > Arthropoda > Insecta > Lepidoptera > Hepialidae > Druceiella > Druceiella hillmani. The sequence continues at coordinate 14,841,956 of JAYKKI010000011.1, read as the reverse complement.
AGTAAGTATTAAGTATATTTGGTCAAGTGAGTTGCAACGGTAAAATATTTGAATCTGAACTCAGATCTACCGGGTTTAAATGTAAGATAGAATTTTTAATTTTTTTAGACTAAAATAAAATATATCTAACAAAAACAATAGACAATTTTCTTTTTTGAAGCTACTCAAGAAATTAATACATTTCATTTGAGCTCTACCCTAACTTCTCTTATACTATAATAGTTTTACTATAATATATTGCCTTCTAGCCTTTCACAGTCCTAAGAACAAACTAATAATAGAAATGTATAATTCCACATAGAATTAAATATAACTGCCTAGGATTTTTTCCTTTACTTGTACTGTAAGACTTCGCATTACGCCAACATTCAAAATTGTTGGTCAACAGGATGATCAGTGAGTAAAACTTACCCTATAGGTTTTGATGATCAGTGAGTAATACTAAAAAAAAATATGCTTTAAAAGGCAATATATTTTTATTGTGTAAACCAAAAAACTTGAAATTTTCATAGCAATGTAAAGCTATACGATTTTAATTTCAACTTCAGTATACAATATTAAATTTCAACTCGATATCTCATGCTATTTCTGAAAAAATGGTCTTTGAGAGAAAGACGGATAGACGAACGGACAATCAAGTGATCCTATAAAGTTCTTGTGTTTTCATTTTGAATGCTGGAACCCAAATTAAATAGTATAAAACATTAACCACATTATTCATGTTCTTAAACCTGTTTTTCAGAAAATAATGGTGTTTTGCCAAACGGCAGTTAAAACTTTTAATAATCATTTTGTATTTAATATATTTAAGGTCTATATTGCGATGACAAAATACCTCCTAACTTGGAGATTTCGCAACAAGTTTTTATAAAGTTTCACAGTAGCAATGGAAATTCAGCACCAGGATTTATACTCGATTATGGACACAGTAAGTTAAATTATAATTTAAAAATTCAATTCGGTAGATTATAATTAAAATTAAAAAAATTAAACATTTTCCTGTCATTGCATCAACAATAAGGACATTACATTAATGTTGCTTCTCAGTATTTTTTTAAATTTGCACAATTTTATACAGAAACATCAAATGACTTCAGTGGCAATAAAACTGGTAAGATTTCATCGCCTATGTATCCAAAATACAGCTTACGCAACGGAGAATATACTTGGAGGATAATGACTGAAGCGAGAACTAGAATAATGATAACAATAGAGACTCTTTATTTGGAAAATATAAGAGATAGTTGTGAAAACAGCCTTTCTGTGAGTATTGGATATTTTCTTCCTAGTTGTATTTTGAAGGTAAACATTTATATCAGAGTAGTTTCTACAATAAATCAGTTCTGAAAAGGTGACATGTGATTATGTAAGACAGAAAACTCATAGTAACAATTACATATAGATGTGATGGTTTTGAGATAGTTTATGTGAATGTTTGATGATGGCCTGATAAAATTTTCTACGCATGTATCTATTAGTGATTTTATGTAATTATGTGCTTGATTGATCAAAGTTCAGCATTTCTTTTGTTGTTAAATTATGCTAAATTGTTTGGTTCTTTGAAAAGTCTTATTATAAATTACTATTTTGGTCCTTTTGTAAGAGAATTGTATCACTAATACCTTATTACTTTTCAATACCTAGCAATTTGTAAGTCAATTTAAGTAAGCCCTTTCATGTCAATTTCAAATTTTTGTTCAACTGCAAATCTATAGGAAATAGTTACCTATACTCTATTCAAATTCAAGACAGAATCTTTGTAAACAAACGAATTTGACAATTCAGGTATTGTAAACCATTTTCTTACATTCACGTTAGTAATTTAGCATGGATTTATTTGGTATTTATGATTAGAAATTGTTTTATTAGTGTGCACTTTTGCCATGTACACATACGTAACTTAAGTAATTTAGGTTATATTCTATATATTTAAGAGAAATTCTGAAAAATAACATGAAGTGTTTTGAGCAATTTAAAAGTATTACTGTTACATAAAAAAATATATAACAAAATAATACCAAAAATGTTGATTGATAGATAATAGTAGTTTAATTAAATGTTAAGATATACAGAAAATCAAATTACTACAAAGTACTTAATTTGTGAGTAATCATTAAAATATTTTTTTGAAAGTGACACCGATATCCAAAGATGTTGGAATGTTAGTGCCTATGAGAGAGTAGGCCGGCCTTTTGCTTATATTACTGAGAAATAGTATTACAGAACATATCATATCTATTACTGAACATATTCATCATAAGTCTGTGTATTACATCATATATCAGCATTAATAATGTTTGTTCAGCCATGCTGCAGGGCTTATTAAATAACATTGCTTCAAATCTTTTGACATTCAAATTTTTTTAATTTAAAAATAGTGTTTTCTTTTACCATGTATAATTTCTTTTGAGCCCAGATTATTGTGATTGTGTTTATTTTACAGTGATATTGCGGCAATCTTAGCAAATGTATTCTCGAACAGCTATATATTATGCTTAGAACAACATTCGCCATTTTAATTACACTCAAACTTAAAAATAATACACATTTAACACAATGAACTTAACATTATAAAACACATAATAATATAATAAACTTAATATGATATAAAATCGTTTTATGAAACGCCAAAAATTTAGAGAGCAATATTGAAAAAGTCGATTGTATTTAGAATTCAATACACTGAGAAGTCAGTGAGCCTCACAGATTAATCACCATTACGTTGATAAGTGTGGCAAGTATTACATAGTATAAATATGTTGCCATACATGGCCACAAAAAAAAATGTAATTGATCTCCTGATTCTATATGCCTCTGAACGAGTAGTGTGATCATTATAAACATAAATAATTAAAGTCGCAAATAATTGCACTAGCTGTGCGCTCGGGTTAATTAAAATTTGTTACTCTTATGTGCATTTATATCTGGCCACTTTAATACGATTGTTAGGTTTCATGTTTGGGCAACAGGCAAACAGATAATCATACAGACCCACATTGATTGTCCTCAAAAGAAAAACTAATAATTTAATTTTAACAAATATACATATCCGAATGGAGAATAAAAGTTTATTGTCCTGCAAAATTCATAAGCACAAATCGACACGATCCTTTACCTAATAAACTAATAATTTTATGAAACTTGGATGAAAATATGGTTATAAAATAATAATATTAAATAAGTCCCAAGGTGTATTGACCATAAAAATGGCCATTGCATTTCTTCTCTTTTCTAATATCTATTCAAATGTTTTTCAGATTATTCAAGTGGTATAAAAATTAATATAGATATGTCAATTTGAAATAAATATTTAATGATATGTCGAAAATTTTGAGATGAGATAAGCATTACATTTTCCGCAATAATTGACATATATGTATTACGTATTAAGTTACTTTTACAAAATTACAAACGTAGATATATTGTTTTTTTTCTCAGAATAATATTTCAATATTTTATTATTTTCCGCTCAGTACACTATGCCGCTCATAATGCGTTTTCTTTTTACAAGACTATTAAAATTCGTCATAACGAATCACTGCAAACGCACTAGAATATGTATAAATACAATCACGACTGCATTTCGGCCCCCGGCCACCTCTCGTCATCGGGGTAATTATCGCATACAATTCTTTGAATAAAAAAAATTGTCCTCACGAGTGCATTCTTTTGATGCTAAATATGATGGATTGGGACCATCTATCTAACTATATCTCTCGGCCAAATTTAACATATGATAAATAATTCACAGTTAGATAAATAATAATGAATATTGAAACACCCGGCCGGGAATCAAAACCTAAGCTTCTTTGATGGAATTTTAACCACTGCGCTACAATTCATTCCATATATAATGGAGCGCACATACATAATATTGGTTGTTAAAATCAAAGTTTTATCTAATTTTTTTTAAATAAATATGTCTAACATTAGTTTCAATTCCCATCAATATTTAAACTGATATATATATATATATATATATATATATATATATATATATATATATATATCAGTTTGCTTCTTTATTATTTATTAACAAGGTTCCACAGATATAACCAGTTATTCACACAACTCCTGTTTGTACGCCATGCCTATTTCTGCAATATTTTCCAGTGTAGCTTACATATTGTATACATACTCCTGAAGTATGTATATAATATGTAAGCTACACTGGAAAATATTTTAGTACCAACACTTATTCGAAAAAAAAATAACATGTTAAATGTATGTTTTATTATCTAAACGCCAAATATAACATAATAAAATAATGGTGTAATACTTGTATTTATAACATTATTTATGGTGAAACTTTCTGAAGGTAGTGTTTTCATTATGTAAATAGTTTAATAATACATTGAGTTTAATATAATGAGTTTTATAAATAGTCATCAGCTGATCGAATATATATTTGTGCCAACCATATTTTAAGTGTCAAATTCGTTTGTTTACACACATTCTTTCTTGAAATTGGATGGAGTATTAGTTGTTAGCAAGTAAAATAAAATATATAATATACCATGCAATGCAAGTGAAGCCATGGATACTATCTAGTAAAGTCACACATACCGACAAGAGGAATACGGAATAAAAAGTAAATGAATTTTGGAAGTTTGTACGATAAAATTACCAAATTTCTTTCACTAATTTTATTTTAATACCAACCTGGAGAAAACTGGAAATAAGACTGGATATAAGCTGAAAATTTATTTATATCGTCGATTATACTACTTACACACTTAAATCATGGAGAAAAAGATGAAAATATAAGAGAAAACATTTATTAAGCACACTTTCTATCAAAAACCAAATTTTTCTAAAAGTATAAAGAACCAAAATGTTGGAAAAGCAACAAAGAAGTTTATATATAGAAAAATAATTTCCCTTACACTTCAAAATAATATTCTTTATTGATATTATTTTGAAACAAAAATGTGATAAATTATTATCATTACAGTTATATGATGGGTATGACAACACAGCACCTCTTGTTACTAATCTCTGCGTCAGCCTGAACAGTGAGAAAATTCTTTATACAACTTCTAATTTGCTCTTTATAAAGTTCTCAATGATCGATGACTTGAGCGAAGGTATGTTCTCTCTGAAATGGGCTGAAAGCGATTTTTCAGCAGTTAGTAATGACAAAAGTAAGTTTTATTATAATTATAAGTTTTGATATAATAGCCCTAGAACATATTTTTTCGTGTGTTAGTTAAAAATATCAATGTAATAAATTTTATCAAATATAATATCAATCATTAAAACGAACTCATCCTCTCCATCTGCAGAAGATATAATATTTTCTCTTACACTAAATAAAAACAGCATCTAATGGAGGAAATGTGTTTGTCTTCTACATAAAAATTATGTTTCCAAAGATGTCAACTTTGGAAACATAATTTTTAAAACTGGATTTTATAATTGATATTCAAATGATCATTATCCACCATTGAAGTATCGTCATATGAGAAATTCGATGGTATTAACCCTCTGATTTCCCTAAATTTTATAATAATTTTTTTTTACTATTCTTATAATACCTATACCCTAACTAAAGACATGTGATGACATGTCTGACATGCCATTAATGTTACAAAAATAGATGACTTAAAACCATTAGGCATTATCATTCTAATAAATTCGAAAGGAGTTTCTCATATAGGGCTTTCTTAAATTTTTTTATTAAAAATCAGAAGCGTAATGCATATGAAAAAATTATGTTTCAAATTGTAAAAGCAGCATGGTTTTTAAACTGTGCTATATACAGTGATGGACTCATGTAGAAAGAAATTATATTTCAAAATATTTAATAATTGTTCGATACCAACGAAAGGATATTTAATTGAAATGAGCAGAAATGAAACATTTTGTAAACAATTTATAACCCAAAACTTTCAAAACCTCCATCAGTGCAAAATCTCTTAAGTTTTATTTGGTATTTTCACAACTATTTTTCAAAAGATGTATAAAATTTAATGCATTTTTGAACTCTTGCTCAATAACATAATTCATGTAAAATTTTAAGACAATCGTAATAACTTTTCTTATTTTTGGCAGTTATAATTGGTAGATATGCATTTATATTCAATCTTTAATTATATATTAAATAATTCATGAAATAATCTACTGTTTTAGCTTTAGCATGCAGTAATGGTATTCCAACGTTTATTAATAAGTCGGATTCCTTCTCTTTGCGGTCTCCTGGTTATCCTAAAAAATACAACGAAAGCCTCAGATGTGAGTGGATATTTGAAACTGATGAAACAAGTCATTTGTTTTTTAAATTTGATGAAATTGACTTGGAAGAGACAGATAACTGCTATGCTGATAAGGTAATAGTTTATTACATTTAGAATATTATTTATAAATTGTCTGATTAATGTCTGTGCTTAAAAAGCATACTATAGCATAACTTTTCATAAAATAGATTGCAATATTACTGTAGATCTATATGATTAATCTTTTTTTATAGTATTTTTTTATAGGATTTTATAGTAATTACTGTGTTTAGTAGCTAAAGATCAAGTTACAATATCTATGGTAGTAGCGACAAAATTTTACAAATATTGCAACTTGATATTCATAGAATCTTATTCACATTATTTGTTTTTTTATTTTAAACCCAATTAATTTAGGCATGAAGTTAAAAAAATTTAATTTCATTATTAAAAAATTAACTTAATCTACAAGTATTAAATAGCTTAATATAACTATTTAACTGTCTGTGACTTTTATGACAGCACTGTCCAAGAATCCCTCTCTATTGTGCGATTCACTTCATCTTTCACTCTACTGCTCGGCTCCTCAAAGTTTATGGGTGATGATTTATAATCTGTATTACTATTAAGATCCCAGAGGAACTTTTTGGTGAAAGTTTCGCATAACAATAATGAAATTTTTCAGTTTAATCTACACATATGATGCATATGTAAATAAACTTTCTAGAATAATTACATATATAAAATTTAGATATAATATATATTATAATTCTAAATATTTATATATTACCATTCCACAATATTCAAAAATTAAGAAAACAGAAATTGTTTACCACTCAAATATTTTCTAGTCCGTAACAAGCTATATACCCAGGGGTAGCCCCTATTACTATGTTAAAAATTGAAAACAGAAAAATTAATATACATGTTATAATTTATGCATTTCAGATTTTCATACAGAGTTTTAATAAAAATACAGACAAATGGGAGCAGCTAGCTGGTCCAATCTGCCTTGCAGACTCTGCGCGATTAAGTAATTTAACCGCAACAAGTATGATGAAGGTTTTATTTGAAACAGACTCTTTCATAAGCAAAGTTGGTTTTAGTGCCAGGATTTACTCTTGTAAGTACCAAGTCTTTTGTACTTAGGGTGAGAAAATTAGAAATTATTTGCATCTCTGTCTATTTAAATATAATATCTCTCTCTATTAAAAAAAAATTGTGTAAATGGGAAACAATCTATATGAATCTCATGTGGTAATAATCGTAAGCACGTAAAGAACCTTTGAATAAATAATTGATGTCCTATAACTTACGTCAAGATGAGTACTCAATTTAATTTTTATTGATCTATTGCGAATCGATAGAATATAAGCAAAAATTACATACAAACATCTAAATTACATTAATGCTACTAATACAAATTGCAGCCTTTTTGATTATTTTTTAGTTGTTTTTAATGATACAACTATTCTATAAAAAACAGAACTTGCTACTTACTAACCCTTGCTACTGATTCACCTCCCATTATTTATATAAAATAAAAAAAAAAGTAAATAATAAAAAAATACAAAAAAGTTGAATCCGTAGCAAGGATTAGTAAGTAGCTAGTTCTATTATATAATGCATTTATGTACCTAATCACAAGTACATTATTTATATAATGTAGTTGTGATTAGGTATGACTTAGATGTAGTGTATTAATATTCAATTTTGAATTTTAGTATGCGGCAGTGCTATAACACAGAAAGCTGGTTTAATTGAATTTAGTCCTCCCCCACCACTGAGAATTCTGAGCAACCAATTTATTGCAAGCCAATGTGAGTGGACTATTAAAGTTAGTCCCGGTCAAATGATACAGGTTGAATTTGTGGAGTTCAATGTTACGCGTGACAATAAAGATAAATGTGATAACTACATTGTGGTGAGTATAGCAATAACCAACAAGTGTATAGCAACAATCTCATTAATCACAAATTACTTGTATATTATGCCATAACGCATTCCAATTACAATATTGTGCCATATTCCATATTTAAAATACTAAAAACTATTAATATGGGGAAACGTCAAAATGACATATTAAGGGAGTCACTTGCTAAATTTTTTATGCAGCATACAGATTGGTGAGAGATAACACGTAATGAAACATTCTACATACATTTCATCAATCTGGATGCTTCGCACACATGAACCGTGCATCTACATGATTGTGTCTGTTTCTGATGAACCTAAATGCATGAACTGTGCATTCAGAAACTAATCTGTTGAAAATACGTGAAGGAAATGGAGTACAACGTCCAAGTTGTTGCTCTTATAATTGTCAGTGCTTCGTTATTAATAATACATCAAGTTGCGTCGTAGTCTGTTTGTCGGGGCTCCATATTGGTTCTGTCCATGCATGTGCATAGTTCAAAACAACTCATCCATGCTGACGCCCGTGTACATACTGCCCACCTAAATCACGGTTCGTTCTGCGCTCGACTGCTAATGCTTGTAGCTTGCGTGTGAAATGCACGGTTTGCGCACCTTGGAAGTCTAGACTATGCGAATTTGTTTCAAAGTATTTTACTTTGCATGTTACATTTCAGCAATGTGAAAGGCAAATTCTTTCATTGCATGTTACATTGTATGTTACCTTTCATCAATGCTGTATTCAGCACAGCATTACCAATCTAAGTCTTGCCAATTTTATGCTTTTTGCTTCACTTTCTTAATAATTCAACATTTTCTATTACCAAAGATCAAAAACTGTACTCCTAATAAGCACATATGTTAAATGGTTATGAAAATGGCGCATAATAAATTTATTGAGAACATGTAATTTTAAAATTGGCTTCATTTCACTGTTCTATTATTTTTTCAATAAAAGATAAATTCGAAAATCTCACCTGCATGACTATATATATTATACATAAACTAATAAAATAAATACGAATAAGGAAAGGGATGATGCCCTTATATATAGATAACTATTTCAACGAATTAAATTCAGTAACAAAATATAATAGGTGTATTTATAAAATTAAAAAATAGATATTTTACAAAAAGTTATTTCATTGAAGTTTTTTTACTCTGGACGGCATTTAACAGTTGACAAATCTTTATGCAGTGGTTCTAAGTATGTGTCATTTCACTCTCTTTTTATTTCTTTATAGTATATAGCCAAAGCTAAGCTGGCTGGCTGGATGTAATCAATTTTAGTATCTTGTACAAAATTTTGGCGATGCAATATTCCTCACAATTTGATAGGGATGAAGTTTGTACACTTCATTTATCATTTATCACATTGGTAGTGTTCGATTTTCATTCGAGCCACAGATTACATATTAAATTGTGGACTTTGCTTGAATACTTTAAATTAAATATTCATAAATTTGTAATAATATACATCTCAGATGTCCAAGGCAAGTTCGTGTAATTACTCATAAGGCACTGGACGCCATTGTAAGAAGTTCTTTGTAAAATAAGAGATTGACATATTTATTAGTTTATATCATCCCTTATCATTTTGTGTCCTGCTCAGTAACATTGTAGTAGCTATAATGGGAAGTTAAACTATAAATAAACTACTTGAAGATCAGTATATTAGCGATAGAAGCTAAATAATTGAATTTCATAATAAAAATTAGGAATTACATAGGCTATAATTAGGAATTACAAGGTATGTAAACTTGTCCTGTCTGGCAAAATACAACACTAATGTAGGAATGTTAATGCTTTTGACTCCTGCACTATAAAGGGTTAGTGAAGACTCATCCCAGGTAGTTAGTGAGATTGGTTCTTTGCAACATTACACCTGGGAACTAAATAAACAAACCATATAAGTTAATGTTATTTTTTACCACGGACTTTTGGAATGTTATTGTTAACCACGACCTAGGTTTCGTTGTATTACAACATCTTCAGGTGGGATATTAGCAAAGATAGAACAAAACCTAGGTCGTGGTAAAGAAATTAAAGAAAGTAGAAATAATACTACATCACGTAGTTTCATTTAATTGTGAATAATGAATTTCTACAAAATTAACGCCAAATATATTCAATATGTTATTCTTTATGTTAAAATAAGGAATTTTTCAGCTCAAAAATGGCGGTTCAAAAGATTCACCCAACCTTGGTAAAGGAAAATATTGTTTAGATGAAGTACAGGAAATCAAAGATATGGACCCTTTAGTCACCGCTGGAAATTTAGTTTATGTGAAATTTGTGTCACCTAACTTCCATTTGCGCTTGGGGAAAATTAACCAATTCGTAAGTTTTAAATTTCAATAAAATATCTCTATATATAAAGATAAAAAAAATCACAACTTCCATCTGAATGATGCTCTGATATCTGCATAGCAGTCCCATTAGGGTCCACAACAATGTTTATGCTAAATGTTATTCAAAATTTGTCAAGAACTAATTTGTTTTTCAACTTTTGGCCATACAAAATTGTTTTGTGGGTAAATTTCAGTCACCACATAGAAATGAAAAATATATGCAAAAGGTCATGGTATAATGCATATAATGATTAATTGTTGCTTCTTTTACTAAAATAAGTTACAAACGGATATGAATCATTCTATCATGGTCCTATACGCACTTCAGTTTAAAAAACCGACATGAAGCCTGTTTTTTTATAATTTTGGCTTTACCAGATTAGAGATACAAGGGTTTGATTAGATATAAGGGTGTGCGATCTTACATAAAATGTAAAAATAAAATAGATTAGAATCCTTATAATTTGCTCTCTCGATTGTCTCCCACATGGCATGAAATTATAAAAGAATTTCAATTGCTTCATTTGCCCCTGCTATAAAATTTGTATACAATATTTTCTAGTGTTAAGTCATACTTTCTTTGGGTTGCACTTGTACACTCGTATAAAATTTATTTTTTTTTATTTGTCATAATATTGATCATTAAATTATTTCAGGCCAGTTTTAAACTACGTTACTTTGAGAAGAGGAATATATGTGGATCAAATAGGGTATTAGATATAGAAACTCAATCATTAACAATATCATCACCAAACTATCCAAATATCCCGCATGCATATACGGAGTGTATTTGGACTGTGATGGCACCACCAGGTGAAATAATACGCTTTGATTTTATAGATCGCTTTGACTTGACTTCTTCAATTGGGTAAGTTTTCACATTTTAATTACATTTATAGTGAACTTTGATAGCATTCTGCTTAATGCTTGTTATTGTATAAGTAGTGATATTGATATAATGATTATTTTCTAAGCCAAATATTTCTTCGATCTCTTTAATTTTTAGAGATACTTCAATAAGTCTAAACATGACTATAGACTTCTTGATTGGAATCTTTCTTTTAAATGGCTTATTACAGAACTTTATCTTTCAGATGTGGATCACTGTTTCACATTTGTACTGATTTAGATAAGAAACAAAATCCAAAAAGTTATTTAGAAATTTTGTTTTCTTTAACGTTCCCAAAAGGATCCATAAATTCAAAATACTGGATGACTAAAAAATACAAATTTTAAATGCAAAGATGATACCAAGGACAGTTCTTATGACAGTTATTTCACAGCTTCTCCTACTGTCAGCCTTTATAAAGTGATCTTAAAAAAAGATTTATCTTTGAATTATTCCTCACTTTATAGAAGTCAGTAATATCAAACAATTCTTATTAAATATTTGTAAATTAATTTTTCCTGAATGACCAAGTCCTGTTAAAAGGCATTACTTATTATTAAAAATCATAAACTCCTTAACCTGCATTTTTTTATGTATACTTGCTTCTATTCACTTATATACTTGCTTCAAAATGTTCATTTAGGTCATTTAATTGTTTTATTACAGGTGTACGAAGGAGTTTGTCGAGATTCATGATGGTGGAACAGAACATTCACGCTTGATTGGAAGGTACTGTGGTAGCAAGTCGGATTTATTGAAAACTACGGGCAACATGGTATATATAAAGTTTGTCACCGCTATAGATGATCCTCGTAATGGATTTAAAGCTAATGTTTCAATTGGTTAGTTATTATTGTTAGTTTTGTTAGATATGTATTTTTATTCATATACTGTATAAAAAATGCAACATTTTTCTGACCTCTCTGTTTGCTAATAAAATTAAAAGTTTCAACCAAAATATGTAAAAAAGGAAATAACATAGAACAAGCGGTATAATCCATCCTAATTTAGAAATATGAAATAGCCACCACCATAACTCATTTCAAGTGCTGTTATTATCACAAATTTTAGGATATTGATAAGTTTCCATATATATTATTTCGGGTTAGGTAATAAAATATTACTACTTCTTTGGGGCTAGATAATGAAAAAGAGATCTGAAGCTCTTTAAGTATTATATGAATACCTGCCAGTTTGTTCATCGGTAAAAGTAAAATATTATTTATGCAGAATGCTTACATTTCTACATAATTGGGAATTTGACTAAATTTTTTTTATTTCATTAATCATAATATCAAGGTACAAGCTGATGAAAAGTGAAAAAAAATTTTAATAATCTTAAAAATTGACCGAGTTACAAAACTTTAAATTTAATCTTTAGAAAAGGATGGGAATACTGTGTTGTGAGGTCATTTTTAATATTGCACATTATATTCTACAAGAGGAAAAGAGACAGGGATATACCCAACCCTATCCGTATCTTCAAATTTAGAAGCCTACAACTGGCTTATTTTTTAATCAATTTTTGAATTTTTTTCAAGACTGGTGTTTAATTAACTTATATTTCACAATATTGTACGAAAAATATCAACATTTAGAATGAGTCAACTACCGTATTATATACAAGGATCATGTCATAACAAGGGTCATGCATATTTTGCTACATTTATCTAGAGTTACAAACAGGCATTTGGTAAATTTGGGTATCTTAAAATTTGCGGAAGTAATAAATTAATTGTGTAAATATAATAGCTATGTTGATATTTTATTATGTTACACACCTTCGTCCGAGTCTTGTAAGTTGATAGTGAGGACAGAATATGCCTTTGCACTTGTGGCATATCTATATTGCAGTTGATGCACAATGATTAGGTATACAATATCTGAAATATATGGAAAGAATCGTGCCTTAGATGAAATCAGTCTGTATCTATAAAAAACGCCAATGGGCAAGCATAACGGAGATTTCGTTATAAGATCTGTGACAGAGTTCCAAGAATTCAAATGTAAACCAACTCCCTCTGTTGATTGTAGATGTTACCAACTGTCAAAATAATTCCATCATATCGCATTATTTGTAATAATACTGTTTTTATATTTTATTGCGTGATTCAGACAACTTTTACACTATAATAATTGTTTTTAGTGGTAAAAAGTACCATCATTTTAATATATTAATATATAACATTAGATTATTTAGCTTACTTTCTACGCGTTGAGTAGAATGTCAACACAACGTGCTAGCGACGTAAAGGAGAAAAATAATCGTCAAAATAATAATTTTTTATTTCACATAAATAATTACTCCCGAGATCAAGGGATATAAAATATTTACATTAATGTATTTTTAGTTTTTCAGTTTCTATTTTATATTTATGCACATTACTAGCACGTTACAATTAGATAGGAATTAACTTAATTTTTAGTAGCGTTTGAAACATGTTCAGACATTAATTCTTCCCTTAGCCTTTACCTTAAAGCATACTGTTATTTAGTTGTTTCGTAAAGTAAAGCACTATAAAAAGGTACTCAGATTCCGCAAATACCACACAATTCCTAGAGACAACATTGGAACAACGTTTTCTTTAAGGTTTCTATTATTGTGTTTCTCTTCGAAATTAATTAAACAAAGTTTAGATTTGGTATCTGGAGTTCTGTTTTAAGCCTTAAGGTTTTCATTCAGATTACACACCGCTATTCATTCTTTGGAAACTTAACAAAAAGAAAATATTAAACAATTTAACAATGCAGATTATCAAAAATTAAGATGTTCCCGGTGATTAGTTCTTATATATAAACAATTTCCGTAATATATACACAAAATAAAATTCAACAAAAATTTGTAGTTGACTAAGTTTCTTGATAAGAAAATAACAAAATTGTCTGTTTTTTTCTGTATTGTAATCAATTACAATTACAACCATTAACAAATAATTTAGGTAGTCGAAAAAAACATATTAGTGTACTAGCATTTAAATATATATCAATAATATATTATAATGTTCATGAAATCAATTTTATCGATAGCGTCATCACCCTAGGGCTATCAAAATATGTACGAAACTGATTACGTTTTAATTTTATTTCTAAGTGCGGACGTAAATATTGGTTTAACTTATAGAATTTTACCACTTTAATATGGCTGAATAAATATATAACATGATATTTGCGTGTTCTTTGGTGACTTAAAAAGAAAATATTTAACGAAATAGAATTTGAAAAAGAAATGAATATTATACGAAAGCAAAGATTAAGAAAGGTATTTGCGGACTTATGCATGAAAACATATCCTCAATGTTTTCTTGGCATCTGAATTCGTACAACTATAACCACAATACTTCCTCATTATATATTTATATGTATTTACTCTACTCCCTTTCTAATCACTTTTATTCAGAGCATTCAAAACTAAAAGAAAAGATTATAAATTGGAGACCGATAATTAAAAGAGCATGCAGTATGATAAGTGATATCTGTGAAAAAAACAATGGGTCTTTACAATTTACTGCTGCCTCTTTCTAGCAGTTTGCGTCTTATAACATTTAGGAGAAAAGTAATAATACATTTATTTAAGCAATTTTGGTTCATCTATTTTCTTTCTCTTACTCTATAATGCTTCCCATACTCTCTTTTTTTAAATACTTTGGTATTAACATAAGAAAACTGAGTTAATATAAGCTTTATTTGGAATTTGGTACTTCCTATTTTCTTGCATCCTAAATAAAATTATTCTTCCACCTTTATGAACTAAGTTATTCTTAAAAGAGGATTATGAATGCAAGCAAGGACATTGTAATAGAGAACATCACAAATATGTAATATACAACTATTTATCTATTGTATATAACATAAGAAGAGATGTATATAACATAGGAGTCATTTGAATCTGTTACCTATATATCTTTCATACATTTGTCAGGCAGCTGAAAACCTAAAATAAGATTTTTTTTAATATAACCTTTCAACCTTCTGCCAATATTCTCTTATGCTGTCTTTGGTAGATCTTTTTTGCATATAGGAAATCAAGCATAAATTAATATTACTTCAGGTGTCCTTGAGAAACTCTACATTTTAATTATTTCTTAGTTTCGTTTGTGTCTTACTTACATTTAAAATTCTAATCAATTGGGAAATTTTTATATAATTTTTATTCTTTTAAATTTATGATAGTCTTTTAACTTATGAACAAATTTAGAAATGAAGTATGAATCCAACATGGCTGATGGATTCAACATTATTATTTGTTTTTAAAGGTATTAAATTCTTTAAATTATCTTTTAAGAATCCTCAACCCGACCTAATCTTTATTTTTTTTCCATTTCTCTAATGAATTTTAGTAATATAATTTTAGTCATATGTGAACAGATTTTTCTTACTTATTGCAAAATTGTTTTTAGACA
The DNA here is from genome assembly GCA_039881145.1 of Druceiella hillmani. Taxonomy (NCBI): domain Eukaryota; kingdom Metazoa; phylum Arthropoda; class Insecta; order Lepidoptera; family Hepialidae; genus Druceiella; species Druceiella hillmani. The sequence goes on along the minus strand of JAYKKI010000011.1, from coordinate 14,826,187 downwards.
CTTGCGGCGGAACCTATAGAAATCCTGCAGATGTGATTACATCTCCTGGATACCCAGCTCACATGATTCTTCCTGAAGGGACAGTTTGTGAATGGCGCATCATTGGACCGAGTGAGCACAGTCTGTGGATCAATGTGCAGTCCATGGAATTGCCCAAGTCTGAAATACAATGTAAAACCAACGTCAAAATTGAAGATGTTATCCCCATTAACAACACACGTAAGTCTGTGTATAAATTATTTTCTGTTTTTTGAATAAAAATGTGAAAAGAAATTTTTATTTTGTGAATTAAAGTTTGACTACAATTCATTAGAATTAGATGTGTGAAAAAGTGTGAAAGTGGCAATTGAAGCAATCCTATGTAGTCATTTGGAACGTTTTCCTTTAATTAACTGTTAGAAAACACAAATTAATAAAATAATAATTTATCTTTATAGTATCTGATTTTATCTTTGGCTAAGAAAACATTTTCACTACAAAAATCTTACTTAACCTTCTTCATGATCAGTTTATTCACCATTATCACCACAATACATGTATAGAAATGTAGTGTGGTTTGAGCAAGTATTCCTTAGACAAGATTTATACTGTCTTGAACTGTTTCTTTTTTAGCTCGTAATAATATGCAGCTTCCTCAGCAGGTACTAGGCGACGTACTTGCTCCATTATTTGTTCTTCATCATTTAGCTTGAACGTAAGGGATCACCCCTTACATTCTTGGTTAGAAGAGGTTTTCGTAGTCGCATCATCAAATCGTAATGAGTTTAAAAGAAAAGATCACAGAATTAAAGAAATAGCAAAAGTGGCACTGGTAGAAATAGAAACACTAAGTTCTCTAAGAGTTTTTGTCAAAACCTTCTTTTTAAAATTCAACCATACCAGCTTTAATATTTAATAATAATCATGTTTTATATTGTTACCTGTCAACTTTTTATTTGTGCTCAACTTAGTTTTGTACATTTTATTAAAATATTTTAGTTAGAGCTAACTAAAGTACCACTTCAATTTTAAAATATGCTGTTGTTGGACGGCATCACTTCCAATATTTATGCATGTATACTTAATATAGAGAAATGCATGAAGGTATTATTAGAACAGCATTTCCAGCATACAAATAAGCAACCTATCCTGTGTTATGTATAGCATGCATATTGATAAACTCGACATATTTAAATACATAACGGTATTTTCTATAGAGCATTTCAGCAGTTCCATATTTCTGTGCCGGCAAGGGTATAAAATATGGAGTTATTTTATTTACTAGCTATGCAATTGTGCTGTAGGAGTGGGAAGGAACTGACATAACTTTAGAAGAAAAATAGTTTTGTAAAATAATAAAAGTGCTTCAAGTCATAGATAAGTACAGAATAGATTGGACACCAACATATAACCCATGCAAAAAAAGTTTCCTGAATTTTTTATGAAGCCCATGCAACCAACTGAAAAGATTGGGTACCTTTACCAGTACCTAGGTAAATGGCTTATAAATGGTCTGTATACGAATTATACAGACCATTTATAAGTTAATTGCAGATAAGCGAGAAGTTAATTGCAGATATATATTTTTGCTCGTTTTATAGTTCAAACTTCAATTTTATTGTATCTATCTATCGACCTATGAAGAGACTTTACGCGAAAGGATTAGTAAAATTTTAATATGATTAAGAGAAATACTCAAATGATTGACAATGTGATTACCTCGATAATTAGGAGAGTGCGGCTGTGTTTAGAATAAGACACATTGTGAATGAAATTTAATTAAAATATTTTTTCTGTAAAATAATTTACAAACTATTTAAGTCATGTGGGGCTACAACATGGGTGAGTACATTAGTAATGTAATTTATTATGTTTTTAATAGTCATGTTTCATGTCATTTAACAAATAAATTAAATCCCATATTCACTGCTACAAAAAACAAAATCAGCAATGTTTTAAAAATGAGTGTTGATAATGTAAGCGACTCACTAAAGCCTGGCGATATATTAATCATTGATAAGGGCTTTCATGACTGCATAGAGCTTTTAGAAGAATATGGACTTATATCAAAACACCTCGGTTTTTTAACAAAGCTCTACAATTCATCATAGATCAATTCATTGTTTGTGCCTTATAACTGCTTTTCATCACACCAGAATTAAGTACATCTGAGAAAATGACATGATAGCACAACAAATATTATCTTTACTGCGTCGTCTGAATGACTTTAATGTGGAAGGGTCCAGAAATTAAGTTATCGCCTGACGAACAATGATTTTTTTCTTTTTTTCTCTAGAGAAAACTAAATTGTAGGTATATGCAAAAGCACCCATACAGCGTTTTCATAAATGCCAGCTTCTTCTGTAAGAGTATTGTGCTAGGCGTATGCTAGGCGCCCGAAACTAATTCAATACCAGCGCGTAAATGGAACAAAACTATCTTTGTGGCATGGAGAAAGTGGGAAAGGAGTAGAAAGTTATTATTACAGGGTACTAGCAATGGGAAATGCCTACGATGCGAAAATGAGACTTCATGAAAAAATAATCACCAAAGGAGGCCATTTTGACACCACATGGCCATTTAATAGCAACTGATTAATAAAGAGCATATATTTCAGAACAAATTTAACATTTAAGTTTTGTTAATTAAACAAACAAATTTAGAAATATAAACAGTAGAATTAATATCATTATCAGGTTTCTGTTGAAAATATGTTTTGAATAATGTAATTAAATTCATTCATTTGTTTAATGTAAGATGTGAGGATTTTTTTAAATTAATTTTTCTTAGAATTCCATGTGACTCACCAGTTTATCTATGTGTTTGTCACAGGGCTTTATCTTATCAAGAGCTAGATAGTAATTTCAAAATTTAACGTTATAACGAACCTGATTTTCTCACTATTGTAAAATATTCTTTTAATATACTATAATTTATATAACATACAAATATTATAATATATATATATATATATATATATAGCAATATCATAAATAATTATATTCTAATAATTTCTTCTAATATTTTACTTGAATCTTTTCTCAGGAAATTTACTATCAACGTTCTGTGACTCTTCATTAGTCGCATCTCCTAAATCGGTCAAGTCGTCCTCTAATGAAGTTGTAATTACTCTTGTTGTTGGAAAACCACGCTTCTTACGCACATCTTTTACACCAAAAGGATTCCAGATATCTTATAACACAACTCACACAGGTATATTTATAAAAATTGATTATTTCTTTATAAAAAAAGTAGGTTTTTCTCTGTATTTGATTTTTTTGGATACAGGAATATTTCTAATCATGTATTAAAAAATACCTAAATGAAAAAATTATTGAACTCTACAAAAAACTTTCTTTTGTAGACATATGCGGATTTTACTATATTATTAAAAATCATATTTTATTAACGTAATAATTAAAATATGATCCAAGATAATTGGACATTTCTCATTATATATTAATAAAATAAGAGCAATGACACATTATTCAAAAATGTGCAAAATAGCATTTCTCTACTTTTTAAGTATGTAATTTGTTTTGCCTAGCATAATAAGAGTCGCGATAAGTTGTTACATTCTGCTACTTTTAGTGGTATTTAACCGTTTTAGTGCCATGGTTTTTTACTCATATATACATAAAAATGCCAAAGAAATCTTTTGTTTTTGATGTCATTTACCCTTGTCTCGAAAAAAAAACTGTATCTCTTCCAAAAATTATCCAATTTTAATAATTTTTTCGGTGTTTTCTTAATAAAAACTTGTACAAGGATAATAAAATACAAAGAAAATTATGGAAATATATATTGTGAACAAAAGTCACATCGCCATTTTCGCAGTCCGGTACATCCTCCGTATCAGCAAAATAATTGTTATCGTCACTATTATCACTATCACTCAAAATTTCCATTAAGCCAAATTGTGACAGCACCACAATTTCAATTCCACTATCACTTTCTTCACAATTTGAACAACGATCATTTTTCACTCGAATTATTTTCGTATTCCGACATTATGGGTTAAAAATTTTCTTTTCCTGGATCCTTTTTATATTGTAATTACTAATAATATTATAATTTGAACTTTATGTAACACGTAGAAAGACAAAATAATTAGCGATGCGTGTGAGCGACCTCCCCTACCGCGCGCTAAACAGCAACTGATTTCGTGGCAAATTTAGTTAGTAAGCTCACGAGCGCGATGACGCTCGTCGGCACTCAAACGGTTAATCTCAAATAAGCTTGTATAAAAACCTCAAACAAGTTTGCTTATTATTTTGACTCTTAAAAGTATCCTCTTTTAGTGATTTTGCAGATTTAAATTTAGTACGACAAAATTTATGCAGTTTGTCTTACCAATTACTATTTCTTTGCCCAATCTGTGATATTTCTATTCTCCTTTTCTATCAGACCATATTAATTCCTTTCATCTTTTTTTATGTGTTATCCCTGAAAAATTTGTTCCACCTGTTTTTTTTATTGATCTCAGTTCTACTATTTTTACTTTTCTCTCGCTCTTCCATGTAAAACCCAAGATTTATTTTCTATACATTGTTATTCTATACATTGTTCCGATTAATATTCTTTTTATCTTTCTCACTCTTGATTCTATATAACCCAATAAAAAAGTTCATTTATATGTTGTTACAAAACAAAATATTTGTCTTATAGTTTGTGGAGGAGTGATAAATTCAGCATCGGGCACCATAACAAGCCCTGATTACCCTCACGGTTTGGCCAAGAATTTTTTCTGTTCTTGGTTCATAACAGTGCCTAAAGGACGTAGGATAACCTTGCGTTTTGAAGACATTGATTTGGAATATTCAGATGCTGCAAGATACAACAGACAGAGGATAGGAGTAAGTATTATTTCAATTATGAAAATTAAAAAATTTAAAATTACCTCATTTTTTAATAAATGTACTTTATTATGTTTGAGGTATAGTTTCACACTATTTTCCATCTACATGAGCACCATGAGTTTTTGATTTCTCGATTTATTTGAGTTCTCTATTTTGGGAATTCTAGAGTTTTCTTGAAGTCTCGTCGTCTCGAAGTTTCTCGAGTCGAGAAATTAGTAAAAAATTCAAAAATATATAAAACTGCAACGTGGAATTTGTAAGCAGTAATATTCTTATTTGTTTTGTATACAAATAATCTAAATGTCTTTCTGATAACTTAATTCTAATTATTTTTTTCTTATTTTATTAATAAGGCATGATATAAAAATAATAACATTTTAGTAAATCCTTTATTGACTCTTATTTATTTAATATAAATAAATATCAATCTTGAGTTGACCAACATTATATTTAATCAAAATATTTTTTAATTAAACACTTCTTTGGATCAATTAATTTTAATTAATTGAGAGAAGCATGAAATAATAGTAAAAAATAAAAAATAAATTCAAATTTTGAAAATAGAACTCTTTCGTAATCTATTAAGGTACATTGCTTGAATTTGTTATTTGTTTTTACAAATTGGCCGCAATTTGAAAATTGTACGTATCATGTTAAGATGATAACACAAAGATTGTTTATGTTAAATTAAAGTACTGTATTTGCAGACTGGTGTACCAGCAATTGTTTGTATGTTATTTCAAAAAAAGTTTGAAGGCAACACCATCTATTCGACATCATCATGGATGATGAATGTTGGTTATGCTGTTTAGATAAGTTAATTAACATAATAAAAAAATAACAAGACTGTATTAAACAAGATACCTAGATGTAACATTTATTATAATTTGTATGAAAGTTAGTAAATAGTTATCCTCGAAAAAAAAACAAACCTACTTATTATTTTTAATAAACTATGATTTTAAAAGTAGAAAGAGATTCAGGGATATTATTAATAAAAACTAGCTTTGATAGCTTATTGCAACTGCTGCTCAAAATTTGTAAGTGTATTTGAGATGAGGTCTTGATTTTTATTTTTAATTTCTTATGCTCTAGCTGAGGTGCTTGTGAAGGGCTTAGGGGTAAAGAATAGTCTATTATAAAATTATTCAGAAAATTTAATCAAAGCCGTTTTACTGTAGTTATATGTTAAAATCTTTTCTATTGACAATAAGAATCGAAGGTTTTTGAAGATAACTGTAACGAATTGAAGTTTACTTTTCACCCTTCATTAAACTTATATTTTAAAGATTATAAAAATGTAGTAGTAAAATCGTCTTCCATCAATTGTAATTCACCAACCAGTTCGTATATTTTGGCCCTTGATGTCAAAAATCTAGCATCTTTTCTCGATAATGCCTCAAGAAACAATTTATGGGAAGTACAACATTAATAAAACCTGTAGTATGTAGATATTGCCATTTTTCCATTTTGAGAACATGTTCAAAATCAAAGAGTGACTTTTTATTGCATTTATCAAATATCTTTCAACCATTTTCATCGTCGAAGTCACACATCTTTCTATTACATTTAATAATAAGTTCAACTCGTGGCCAAACTGTACTTTTGCATATTTCTTTAGTCACCTTTATTAAAGGAATTTTAACAATGATTGTGTTTCCTCCAGTAGTTTATTTAATTCTTCTTCAATGTTTTGTTCATAGTATTTCATCTCAGATCATGGATCACAGTCATCATTGGTGAAATCACTTTCTGTACCAAAATTTTTAAATATGCCAGATCCATTAATATAACCATAGGCGATTTTACTTTTATTAAGATAGCATGATTCAAGCAGAGAACTATTTCAGCAAAGTTTTCATGTCCAAATTTAAAAATAACTTTGGTCCATCACTAGTTACGGCTACAATGTTATGTTCAAAATGTAGACAAAACTTTTGAAAGATCTTCATACAATTTACCTTGTATTGGTCCGTATTTGCCCATAATGTAAAATAGTGCCAAATTATGAAATGTCCCATCTGAATACGAATATAAAAATACTTTCGATTACTTAGACTTGTCAATGCATTAACACTTAAATTGCACCAACCTGTCAAAAGTCAAAAGTCATGTAAAGAGTTTATTACAGGTTTTGCAGTGTAAAACGTGTTAAATAAATATTTCAATATGAGGGTCAATCATCTTACAAGAACATTGCTGCCATGACTCACACCTGTTGCCGCGCTTATCATCGTTGAATGTTTTCCATATTCCCATGTCTTATCCGAGAAACTAGATGTAATCTTGTTAATTATATACCATTAGTATAATTATTCCTCCTGTAAATAAGATAATGCCTTACTTATATCGAAATAGTATTGAATATATTTGGCGTTAATTTTGTAGAAATTCATTATTCACAATTAAATGAAACTACATGATGCAGTGTTATTTCTACTTTCTTTAATTTCTTTACCACGACCTAGGTTTCGTTGTATTACAACATCTTCAGGTATGCTATTAGCAAAAATCTTTGCTCGTAAAGTAATCGTGGTAAAGAAATTAAAGAAAGTACAAATAATACTACATCACGTAGTTTCATTTAATTGTGATCAAAATAGTATTTGTTCTGTTATAATATTCAATTATTTAACAATGAAATTATAAATTAAAATTTATGTATTTACTGTGGTTTAGAGTCAGAATAAAGCTGTCTTTCAAAATTGCATTTATACTGTGGTCGACTATCATACTCAACTACAGTCGGAGAAGAAGTGCTTCTACAGTATAACTGTATGTTATTCTTACGAGTCCCGCTTGCTGGGACAGCTGATACATATATTATACAACACCAGTTAGTCATGTTCCATGACTACGCCTGTATGGGTCGCGGGCTACAAAAAATGTCTGTGTTCCTCTTTTTATATGACCAGAATTTATTTAACAGTTAAAAAATATAAAGTATATGGTTTTTATATTAATTGTCTGTCACATACTCGTAAGTCTGTGACAGACAATTAATATAAAAACTGTACGTTTCATATGATTTTGCAGCTTCTTGAACCTAACATTTCATATGGTTTTGCAGCTCTGTGAACTTAACATTAGATAATGTTAAAATATTTTATGGTATGTAACTAAAATTGAATCTTAAAATATTTTAAGGTGTATAATGACCACCGTTATATCTCACTGATAAAAAGTTTACCAAGTGGTTCCTCCAGTAATATGAACTATGAACTGGAGTCATCAGGAAACCTCATGCTTGTTTATTATTGGAGCAGATATGCATCTACAAGACGAGGTTTCAAAGCTACATATACATCAGATAAACCAACATGTAAGTATTGTTGTCACAGTTTAAAGAACACAGTTATAACATGAAATAATAATTTTTGCTAATTCCTTGTCTTATTATAACATAATAACACAAGGTTCCTTGTCTTATTATAACATAATAACACAAGGTTTGCTAATTCCTTGTCTTATTATAACATAATAACACAAGGTTTGCTAATTCCTTGTCTTATTATAACATAATAACACAAGGTTTGCTAATTCCTTGTCTTATTATAACATAATAACACAATATTATAACATAATAAAACAAGGAATTAGCAAAAATTACCTATTTATTTCATTTTATGTTATTTTACAAATTTTCGACAGAAAAACATTTAAAAAGTAGTAATGTATACACTATTTCTTGAGATATTCATTGTAATAGCCCATATTTTAAGGATATCCCAAAGAGGAGAATTTTAGTGAAATATTTTTACTTAGCTATAAATTTTTAATTTATTTTCAAACTTACATATAAACAATTAATACATATGACGGACTTATTACTACAAAAGCAAACCAGAGAACTACGAAAGCAATCCAGCCCCACTCGGTGAGTGGCCGAGAATTAAACCCGTTCCCCACAATTCGTCAAGCCGTCAATGCCTTGTGATCAATGCTAACACACCATGGTGATGACACCATGGTGTATTTAATATAAACCTAACCCAATAGGGTTAAAATCGTAGGACTATGGTCAACGAAATTGTAAAATTATAAAATTCTTAAAGTTAGGCATAACTTCATTATGATATATTTCTATGTGTGGAACCTTTTAAGTAAATACCTCATCAGATTGCATGAAGTTGGACTTAATGTTGATTTAATGAAAATTTCATTTTTATAGTCATTGTTGACAAACAATATAATTAGACTGAGGGAAGAACAGGGACGCTCTGATCAAGAATAATTGATCAGAGAGCCCCTATCTTGGTGCTAATGGTGTAAGAGAGTGATTCCAACCCTCTCCAAAACTGCACTAAAATTTATCTAGTAAAAGAAGAAAACTATCCTTACTTCGAGTGACAAAATGGGCAATAAAAATAGCCATATGCGTAATTTCTTGGTGGGTGGCAAAGGCCAACCGAAATCAGTGATAAGTTTCAAGAGATACTTTTCACCCATCGCCTTGAAATTATCAATAAAATCCTCCATTTTCCAATTTTCAACCAGGTCGTCCAGGTCTGAGCCTGGTGGCTTTGTTGCCAAGTAAATTTATTCGCTAAGGTAAAATAGTGACAAGTGTCCTTTATTTTATTTTGGTTTACACACCAGTAATATATCATAAATATTTTTATTAGTTAGGTGTCGCTGGCGGTGATAGGTATTTTAAAAATATTAAGTGATATTTTAGAATTATATGGGTATGACAAAAATAATTTTAGAAATGAGAGTCAGTATGTTTATCGGTTTTGAAATTTGATTAATGTTTTTATTGCTTCTTAAAAATACAAAGTACCCTAAAAGATTATAATAATTGTCATGTCTCATTAGATCATCACAGCTGTAGGCTGTCATGTCATTATCTGAACTATTTTCATTTTCTGTTTTGTCAGTTTTTATTATATGTTCTATCTTTTATGGTTGGTTTACTTTCAAACCATTGCTGCTTTAATAAACTGGTGTTATTGTTCAATAACCACTTCTTCTTTGATCTACCACTTCTTATTTGAACCACTTTTCTTTGATCTTCCGTATCATAGTCGGCAAGTGAAATCCACGGCATCAGCCAAAAATAAAAAAAAAATTTTCTCATTTTATATATCATGTGGAGTATCACTTATTATGATGAAACCAAAAATATTTTTTTAACAATTTTGAATTACTACAAAATATGCCAAAATACAGCATAGCTTTATTTCCAAAACTACTGAACCAAAAATCATTGAAAAAGCAAGTCAACATAAAACTCTGACTAATTTGGATGATTATTTTTTATTTAGAAGGGCGTGGCCCAGTGAAAATTTAGCTCAAATCTGACCATGGAAATTGAAGACATACCATAGAATTTCTCAACATTGGTCAGCATATTTTTAGCAGCTAAAGCTACTCTATGAATGCAGCAATTATGCGAGATGATTGATGGGTTGATTCTAAATTCCTCTCTGCTTTCCTGTCATTAAATATGTACCATCCGTGCTTACTGCCACACAATTACCCCACTGAATATTATGAGTCGACAAAAAGTTGTCTAAAACTTTAAATATCACTTCATCTCTCGTATTGATATGGAGATGTTGACAGAACAAAAAATCTTCTCTGATGCTGTTTGCATCACTATCAATGTCAGTGCTCTCACCTAATTGTAGCAGCATGTTTTTAAGTTCTCAATAGTTGATTTGTTCTTTGATATTTTGTGACATGTCATTAGTTCTTTTTTGTATTATTAGATAAGGATATTATTCTTAACTCTATTGCAGCTTTATCTCCCAACATGGCAGAAACCATGATTTTAGCGACCGGTAATATAAGTTCCTTGGCAACGGTAAGGGGTTTGCTACTTTTTGTGACCAATAATGATATGCGACAGGAAGCTAACACAGCATTTTAATTATTAGTCCCAGTAGTTTTATGGCTTTTTTAGTTTGTTCTTATTCAGTAGCCTTCAACTTGGAAAACTCCTTAGGTTTGGAAGAATATTCCCTGTGTTTATCTTCTAAATGACGTTGAAGTTTGGTTGGGTATGAAGTTTGGCATGACATAAAACGTATTAAAGTCTTTCTTGAGCATTTACAACAATATCATTAGTATATTGAAATCGAAAGTTAAGTAATCTTCTGCAAAACTTGCAACACTTTGGTTTCACTCCCATACGAGCCTCACTACTTGTCGAACGCGAAGGACTGAGTCCTTCATTTGAGTCAACTGATGAGGATTCATTACGCTTTAAAACAGGGTTTCATAGTTTCTGATGTAGTACTGGTCACTAACTAGTTACATTCATACAATCAAATTATATGCAAGCGAATTATAACAAGAGAAACAATTAACAGAACTTATAACAAAACAACCACTACATGCGGAGAAGAGACAGGTGGGGAAGGACTGATGCGTACTGCACCCCACCCACGAGCAAGAGATCTACTTGCCATAGTGCAGTGTTAGCCACTCGGCTTTGTTTTCTCTGCACGTTACCGTCAAGCACTCGAGCGCGCCGTTGTGTTTTTATAATTTTTACTTTGAATTTTTATTCTGTCCATAGACCCCTTGGGATATTCCCAGGGGTTCACGGACCCAGGTTGGAAAAAGCTGGACTAGAAGACCTGCTGTTTTTAAATTAGTTTTATGAGCAAGTAGAGACTATACCCCTAAATTTTTGGTTCCAACTTCTCAGTCTTGATGCTGTGGGATTACTGCCTGCTTAAATTGTGGTACTTGAAGATCTGTTGTTTTTAAAATAGTATTATGGGTCTCAAGCAGAGACTCTATCATTGAACTCCGTGTTCAAACTGTGAGACTTATGGATTTGCTATTTTTAAATTAGTATTTTGAATCTCAAGCAGAGATCCTGCTACTGAACTCCGGGTTCCACTTCTCAGTTTTGAGACTGAACCCAGAACACCGATTCCGAAAGTTGTAGTAATATCAATATTTTGTAAATTTATTTATGTTAAGAAACTATAAAACAAGCTGCAAAACAATGGACGGCAAAACTGAGTGCTTGTATTTTTATAGTATTATACTTTTCAATACTCATTCAAAGGTTATTTGAGGTAGGTAGGTTCAATTTTTGTTTCTAAATGTTTTGTTTGTTATTCTATCACTTATTAATTTTAACTATTTGTTTCTAAATTCCATGAGCGCCAATATTACACCGCTATAGTAAAATCAGATTAATTTACGAGTAAATCATGTTAATCTAAGCTCTAAATATATTACCAATAATCAAGGTAATTAGAAAAACATTCTACAAGATTTGTATCCATTAGAATCATGTAATAACTAACGTTTGCTTTCTTCTTACTTTCATTAATAAATTTGGTTAGCCACGAAAAACCACCAGGCTGAAACCTAAATGACTGAAAATTAGAAAGTGGAAAATTTTTCTTTCAATTTTCTGTCTATTTCACCCTTTAAATCGATGAGTGAAAAGTAGCCCTTTGCACTTACGACACTTTTCGGTCGGAATGTGCCACGCACCAAGATATTACACAGATGGCTGATTTTTAATTTATTTCAAATTTACTAGATATTACCTACCTATCTCTGAATAGTAATTTCTGTTGGGTATATTTTCACCAGCCAATAGAGATGTAAGTAGGATTTAGGGATAATAAATAAATATTAATTTTAGTTATCTGGGGATGTGGCACCAGCCCATTACTTCTTTATTGTATGTGATTTAAATCTATTTATCTATCTATAAACTATTTTATATGATCAGGAAGAGAAATGTATTTTGAAGATATTTTTAAAAAATTATCCGAATTGACTATACAAGAGCATCTGAAAACAAAAAAAATATTTTTCAAATTATTGTCTGTTTAGGTATAAAAAATAACTGCTAACCCAATTTTAATGACATTTTCACTGTTTAAGTATTCAAGGTTAGATTTGAAAACAGGAGTAGCTTTTATTATGCTACCATCTTTATTGAACTGATTTTGACAAAGTTGTTTTTAATTTTAATCTGTCTCCTAATGTGTGAGCATGGGTAAATACATCCAGTATTTTGCATATACCTCCAATTCCATCTGTTATACGAACAAAGTCGCGGGGAAAGCTAGTATAATAGATAAATCAACAGGAGCCATTGAAACTTTTTTATCATGCTTATACCTAAACATAAAGACAAATAGGAGTTTGTCTATGATTTTCTTAAACAAGTTCTAATTTATTATTTTGCCACAAAACATATTTAAAACTTTTTCGACTAAAACATGTGTTTTAAAAAGCACATTTTTCAATATTTATAAACGTTAGGATAAAAAATTGTTCTTGATCCATAGTCAAACATAAGCAATTTTATAAAAAACGCAATGCTGAGAAGCTTCATTCACAATCGGCTGAGCAGATATTGGTATTACTAAAGCCACCTGGACTATTTCATGATAATTAGGACAAAAGTTCTTATTAATTTTTCTTTTAAATTACACTAATTAAATTATTTACTTTATTTTTCAATTAATTTTTATAACTGTTGTCATAGCCATAATAAAACACTATCAATGTGCATTTTGTCTTTGCAAATATTCACAAAATGTTCAGGGTTTTTTTAAATCTAGTTTCAAAAGGATTCTGTGAGTCAAGCCAATTGCAATTTAGAAAACCCTTTTGTAAGGACATTGTCTATAACTTAGAAACAAATATTAATTTTCCAATATTCTAATATTCATTAATTCATAAATTCTTATATCATAAATTCTTAATATATTCATAAATTCTTATATCAGACGACAAATCGACAGCATCTCTTTGACCAAGGGTTGTTTCCATTATGAAATCGTTCAGCCATTTTGATTCAGACTGTCATCTTCTTTTTCAACTATTTCTTCCCAAACGCTCTCATCAAATTATTTAATTACATCTTGTATTTGGTTCATGGCTTGATTTCATGAATTTTTTTTGTTTTGAAAATATTTAGTTAATATATTTAAAAACTAAAATACTGATTTAAAAATTGACAGACTTAAAATAAAAGCTGCTTTTGAAATGCGTCTTAGCCAATAGCCTTGACTATAGTCATGTTTTTACCGAGGTTTATTTTCTCCTCTAAAGTAGTTTAATGGCTGTACAATTTGGAAAAACTGCTTTACAATTTTCAAATTCATGTACTCAACGTATGGCATTGAAGATTCTAATTTCAATGCCAGATTTAATATGAAGTGGCTCCTTGGATGCAATGGCCTAGCTGTATGAATGAAGAGTTTTAATACTATTGAAAAACGAAGTTATTGAAGAAAAATTTGTGCACGAATTGAAGACTCTAGTAGCCTTAAGTCTGAAAAATAAACTAATAACATGTGTTCAAAAGGTAAATTGTAATATATATTATTCAACATACTGGAATATATATGCACATGTGTGCCAAGTATTGTATGTATACAGGTAGATGATTTTCTTTAATTACTGTTTGATATGTAGCAATGTCCTCGTAGCACTAAACATTGACAAAGCAAATACAATAAGACTTCTATAACTTTCACCATGTATCATCGGTTATGAATAAGTTACTCTGTATGTCGTGTTAAAAGTTTTTCGTATCAGCGAGTTGTATTTTCAGTCACAATCGCTCATGTTTTAATAAAGCCTCTGATTGCTTTTTCCGATTATCCAAACCACTTATAATAAAAAAAAAAGTTTTGCAATAGTTTCGACATGTTAAATAATAAATTTTTTCATCCTTCAAACTGTATTGAATCCAGAAATAAACATCAAAATACTTAGAATAAAAGCTTTGATTTCGGTCACCAAACTGTTTTTGAAAAATTCTTTTTTGAAAATTGTCCAGATCTACTTGACTGCTTCCGTGTGAAAGACAGGTAGTTACAAAGTATGTGATTCTGATGGATCAGTTTAGAGCCCTAAAATTGAGATTCTATTGTCTATATTGTTCTAGTTAAAAAGTTGAATGAATTTCACTTGAAATAGCTAGCAAAACAACTTTTTTTATTTTAATTTATGATAAATATAAACATGCCGAGTGCATGTCACACACATATGCAGGTCACCCGAAACTTTTATTATATACAAATTCTTATCAAAGGCTAATTCTCAGAATTGTTGCCGAGTTTTCAAAGTCACGGTTGAAAAATTAGAGGGTGGCTTAAAAATTAGAACTTTGAAAGATTAAGATTTTATTAAGATTAAATTTAATTTCTTAAATTAATTTTCTTAATTTTTAAGATTAAATTAAATTTATCTAATCATGTGGGCAAGATAACATCACAACCATACAGGATACTTGGGTTTATACTCAGATCGAAAAAAGAATTCAACGGAAAAATTCAGATGGCCACACCCTTACTCAACTTTGCTCAGTTTTGGTCCACCCGATACTTGAATACTTATACTTTTTCCTTGGTTTTTCCTTACTGATACTTTTTCCTTGGTTTTTCCTTACTCCATTCGAAAGTAAACCAAATATTATTTTTGTTATTATCGGATATAAATTATAATTAAATTACAAAAGTTTATTTTATTAGTATCAGAGTATTCACTAGATTAATAGCGTAATAATTAAGCATAATATATATTGGTATGGTTTCTTCCAATTAATTCTGATTAAAAGTAAAGAAAACATAATACAGATATTGATTGATATTGTATCACATTAAACTTGAAATATATTTTTTATATTACATTACATTATGATATGATTCGATTTTATCGATCTATTGAAACTTGGCTTTGTTTTAACCACAAGTATTGAAATAGTTTGTTAATCATAGGCATATCCTTGGAATATGGAATTACTTTAGATATCCATGGCATATTAACGTATAAATGTTCCGTAATTTTTAATATATAATTTCTTTCACCTTGTATTCATTGAATGAATGCCACAAGTTGAAATTAATAATTTTTTAAATTCCTAGACTGTGTAGGATCACTTAATGAAGACAGCGGAAGAATAATTTCGAACAATCAAACAAATGGATATTATTGTGAATGGGAAAGAAAAATGTCTCCAAACAGTGACTCTAAGTTCAATGACACTGGCACCACATTAGTTATTACAATTTCAAACATGACCGTTATAAATTCTACTGTGTTTGCTGTATGTCCATATTATTACACAAGTCTCTATGTTGTAACTGGTGAGTACATTTGCTTTTTACAATAGTATGCTTTAGAGATAAGCTACTTCTTAAGCAGGGCTTCTAGACCAGAAGAAGAAATTTAGGTATTAAAAAACTTTTTATTGCACCAAATTTTTATAGACTTTTATTAATATTTTAGTAAATTATACTAAAAATATCTTATATACTATATATTACAATAAAATAGAGTTAAGTAATTTAGCCTATCCCAAAAAATTATCAACGTGGCTAATTTAATTCCAGGGGCACAACTGGAATCTGGACAAAAAATATTTTAAAATTTTATATATTATTTTTGAAGTCTTTAATTGTGGGAGTTGAAAAATAAAAAAAAATTATTTTGATATAGTCTTTTGCTAACAAGCATTATTGCTAGCTATACCATAAAATTATATACTTTTTCACTAACAATCATTGCTGTTTACTTGTGCCAGGTCATCGCACGTCTCTTCAACATTTATTGAACAAACGTGCTATGTGAATATGTTTGTTATACTTTTATTTTTTTGACTAAATAAGACAGATGGACTACTATTTCAATTAAAATAGTTAAATCATTACATTTTCTTAATAACAGAAATCAACATTTAAATTTCATAACTAAATTAAAAATAAAGTAATTTTTAATTTACCACGAGTGTGAATAAAAACACCTGCCATTTATGGGAATACATAGAAACTTTATTTTATATGATGAAGCTGTCATTTCACACAAATTAAATATACATGTGAAAAAATTAAAAACATAACTATATTTGGATATATTTCAGACCCGACTATGGATCAGAACACATTTTGTTCCAATTTCACGAAGAAGACTATCAGGTTGTCAACAACTAATGTGAAAATTAGAGTAAGTGAAATTAAATTTCTTTATATTTTTAATAGAACATAAGACTCTAAAATTTAAAAATAAAACAAATGATGTCAATAAGGACAAAAACAGCAAAACATTAGGACATCATCTTCTTAATATTTGTAACAACAATGTTTTTTCACACTTATTTTAATACAATCAAGTAATTACTTAGTCATGTTGAGTAGTATGTGTTGAGTTGTATATATTGTAATGACAGGTGCGATTATTGTCAATTAAAAAAGAGTACCATGGAAAGGTATGTTCTTTTTTTTATCTAAAAAACCCTTAGGGGACAATTTTCTTCCACCTATGTACATCACTACACAAGGTGTTTGTTTCAACAATACAGACTACACAAGGTGCTTGTATTGTTCACTGTATTGTGTAGTCTACAAATGCATTTCAAAATGTTTTTTAAATCAAAAAATAATACTACAGTCTCTGTAGAAGAATTTTAGATATATTTTTATGATGACAATCTCAAAAATCGGTGATATTTATGAAGCTGTAATTTGTCTCCAGTATTACACATATCCTATAATTGAACAGTAAATACTACTAATTGTTGTATATAAAATAGCTTAGAAATATTGGACAACACTAGCCCTAATTTATATAATACATACTTAGGTGACATATTTATATGGTGAAAAATAATATAATCGTTGGTGTCGACTTCATTTATCACTGTTTTATAAACAGTGGTAAATAAAGTTGACACCAACGGTTTGTTCTTTCATAAAAAAGTTTATGGTGGTATTTATTGTGCCACTACCGTATTAAGGTTAAAACATTTCATTTGGATATAAAACACTTATGGATGTTCTCAAAAGTACATTACAATAATGTTATCTTATTATAAACAGACTCTTTTTTGTGTAAACTTATTGATTTTGTAAGGAAATGAATTTACAAACCCTGTCTATGAAAAAATATGACAATTGCTGCTAAAACAATGTGATTCCTTCTCTCTATTTATATACAATTTTGTACAAATATTAAATGAACTTTTGTATTCAGTATATGAAAACAGTTCACTAATTAATTAGACAATGATGTATAAATATTACATTTTTTTTATATACTGATACTTTTTATATACTGATTTTTATAGACTTACTTTAATTCAGTTAACGCAAATATACTTTCACTCTTTAACATTCAACATATTGTTGCTTTTCTTTTCTTATTTATTTTAGTTAAAAACCATTGTTTACATAAATATAAAATCTAAATCCGTACATTCACTATTAGGACTCTTGTAATTGTAAAACATTCAAGAGTCTAAGTTTAAAAAACGGACTTTAATTTTGTTAAACTTTTTTTGACTTTTCTGGTTGGTTTTGCCTCTTTGTACACAATGTTGTATGAATATTAGAAGAAATTTGATATTGAATATATTTGGCGTTATATTACAACATCTTCAGGTGGGCTATTAGCAACGATATCTTTGCTAATAGCCCACCTGAAGGTGTTGTAATACAACGAAACCTAGGTCATGGTAAAGAACTTAAAGAAAGTAGAAATAATACTACAACACATAGTTTCATTTAATTGTGTAGAAATTTGATATTCGGTGTATAAAGAATTTTACCTTATATTTAGACGATGCTGTATAAATAGTAAGTGAAATTTTAAAATAATTTAGTTAACGCAAATTACTTTCCCTCCTTAATATCCACCGTACTCTGCATTAGATATGCTTACATCCTATTAGATAGAAATCTTCATTACAAAGTAATCAATTATTATTTTACCAGGCAACCCAGATTGAAAATTCAAGATTGAATTTTTACCTTGATTATGCTGTTCAACCTTGTGGTGGTAAAATTACACTCTCTGACAATGAAGTATATCTACAACTGCCCACAACTTACAGTGGGTCATTGGATTGTGCGTGGGTAATAGAGGGAGCGCGTGACAACACAGTTTTGGTAAATCATTAGAAATAGTGCTAATATATGCTTAAATGCTCTTAATGGTAAAATTTAATAGAAATTTTGATATTAACAAAAGTTGTAAATGGCCTAACGTATAAACCAGAATTGTAACGAAATATTAATACGAGAATTTTACATAGAAGGTATAAATCAGAGATCTTTTTTGCTTAATTTTAATTTATCTTTTAAAAGAAAAGCGAATAACAGCTATTCACAAAGCAACATACGTTTGATTAAAAATCTTTATTTTGAGCTATATACCAATTACTCTCACATCTTCCATGTTTTGAATCTGCAATTTATACAACTTGCTGTTCTTTGAACCTTTATATTATTGTACCAGACTCTATTCTTTTACATAACCGTTGGGATTTCTGACATTCTTTTTCCAACTAAAGATTTCATTTAAAAAAATCCTAATGCTCACATTTGTTACTGTAACTCTAGAATTTTTAAAAGTAGGGAAACGTTACTTATATACTGCCAATAATTGGTACCATAAAAATTATACTTATTATCACCAAATAACATTTTACTTAAGCAAAATAAAAAAATTGTAAAAAACTTTTGGATAATTTCGTACTTTGTTTTTAGTTATATACATGCAGTTTACATCATTGTAATTTTTCGTTATATATTTTGTGACTTCTTAGTATAAGCTCTGTGCAATTTTATTCAGTGAAAAATTATATTGTCATTGTTATTGTATGAGATGTTTTTTGCACCCTTGCAGATAGCTATTGAAGGTGATTTCACCTCTAATGATTGTAACAGTGAATTTTTAATAATTAATAAGGGTTATACAAAAACTAAAATTGGTGAATACTGCAAGGATCATTTACCAAGTGAACCTATAAGCACGAATTTTGTGAAAGTATCTATTGAATACCATGCTGACTCCTTCAACAGTAAAACTAACTTGAAAATAAAATTAACTGCAACATCAAACGGTATGTATGAACTTTATAACTACTTATTCACTTGTAAATGTTATCATAAAATTGATGCAATTCCAGATTAGTTATTCATTCTTGAGAGTACCAATAAAGGTGATTTATTTTCAACTCTTTTCTCAATTTATATTTTCAACTCTTTAAAAGTACTACACACTATGAAAACTATAGAAATTTAGTATTGTATGAGACTGTTCAGGACTGAAACACTGAAAAAATTTGAGTTTCTTTTTTCAAAATATAAGTATTTTAAAACTTCAAAACAATTTCAATTAACATAGCATTGCAAAGCTGCCCATTGGCTCGACTTTTAGATATTCACTTATGCAGAGATGCCTAAGATGGCAATCAAACAATGTCTCGCATCGTCTTACTTTTTCTGTACACCTAGTGAAATTGCTACTCTTGGGGACTTAACTAGAAGATAGCGGGACATGATTATGAGAGACTTCTCAATTATCCAAATGTGCAACTGGGGTTGTCTGAGTGTCTAAATGGAAATTTTCTTCAGTGAACATATTAAAATAGTATTTTTGTAAGTTGTAATAACTCTAACCCTAATTGTTTATAGCTAACCAAAATAAAAAAGGGTTGGGGAAGCCAATATTATCTTAATAATGAATAAATTCATTGGATGGTTTTGAAAATTAGATAAATCAGTTACCATCTCCTATGTAAACTTCTCACTAAAAGTAACCCACACATTCTATATCCTCTGCTTAATCAAATATAATACATATCTGTATATTTCTGGAAAATATTTTGTTTTTTTTTAAAACCAGTGTTAAATTTGTTTTTGACTCACCTATTAATAATCGTAAAATAAACATACAGCTTGTGGAGGTACTTTGACTCATATGGAGAGAACATTCCACTCGCCCAACTTCCCCAAACATTACATGAATGATCAAGAATGCACCTGGGACATTGAAACTTTGCCTGGTTATAGAGTATCATTATCCTTCATCAACCGCTTCTTCATTGAAGAAACCGTGAATTGCACAAAAGATTTTGTTGAGGTATTTTATCTTTTTTCCCATTTTTACTCATGAAAATAAAATTCTTGTTCAAAATTTATTAATGGAAATGTTATTGATATTTATTATGATTAATATTGGGTATTTACTGACGGATATGTAAATGATTAAAAAAAGTATCTAAAATGAAATTCTCTAAAATATGTGAGTAATTTAGACAGCCTTTGTTAATCTAACTAAGGAACTGTCATTAATATCTCTGAGCATTGTACAAGTCTGGTAAAAATAGATTTTCTCAGACCAAGAATTACTCCAAATTTGCTCATGTTGTGAGGGGTATTAAAAATATTTGCTTTCATATATATGAAAGCAGTTGTGTTATATAATTTTAGATTTTCACTTTCACATGTTACAATCAATCAACAATTCTGAAAAAGAAAAACAATATCTATTTGTTGATTTAGGTAATTTATTAGAAAAATTTTGCATTAACTACCAATTATATTTTTTTTAGTTATAAAGTTATTTCCTTTTCACATTTGTTTTAATTATAAACCATTGTTGATTACAAACCTTTCATTACATTCATTGGTAGAGCTCTTGTATCATCATTCAAAAATCTAACTTTAAAACAAGCCTCCCTTAATTTTTAAAAACTTGTTTTCACTTGGATAAATGTAAAATTACTTAAAACTGTTTAATAATTGGACTGCGTCAAAATAATAAATAACTATATATAAACATATATATATTTATGACACAGGTGTTTGACGTGATTACGGGTGACTATAAGTCAATGGGAAGATTTTGTGGCCGGAGCCCACCTAATAAATTTATATCTACTAATAACAAACTGAGACTTATGTTCCGATCAGATAGCACCGTATATTCTGATGGATTTAAGGTAATTAATATATCTAACATTTTCATATTTTAAACAAAAACTGTGATGTGATTTATACAATGTAAACAATTTGAGTCTATTTAAAATTAATACAGGTTCTCCATCATAAATCCTGAAAGTTTTATATATGAAAGAAATAAGTAATAAATATCAAAGACCTAGATTAGCAGTAGAGTAAAATCTTATAAGAATTACATCTATGTTCCACTTAAAAATGGCTAATATCTCATTTAGTGGCAATTTTATAGCACTAATTTCGGCTATAATATTTTTATATATAGACCACTTAAACCTATAGGCTAGTCTCAGTATGTAGATTAGCTATGAATGGAACTACATTATACATCTACATATTTCATTTTTTAATTAAGGAAGAAACAGTGTGGACCGATGTTTAGTAGTGGTTTGTATAGCACTACATAGTGTATTCACTGACTGGTGAATAAAGACATGAAAGGTATACATATTTAGATAATGCTCTAATAATCATATAAATAAATATTAAAACATATCCTGAAGATGAAAAACATGGATAAAATGAAAAATGTTTTTAATAATTTAAATTTTCATTAATGATATTGTTATCCACATTGATATAAAGAAATAGATCTTTCATATGGCTTGTTTATAGATCTTTCATACGGCTGCAAATAGTCAACATTCTGCACCATCTATTGATGAGCAATATTGTTGAATTAAATTACACCAAACCTGTATGTTGTGGTCTGTGTGATGGACCTTAGAGTGTTAAAATGGTATAAAAAATAAAAACATACTAGTAAATTGTCCCATTAAATATATTGGGCAAGTTAATCTCCTTAGCAAAGTGAAACCTACTACTCCTTACGTCATCCAGATCGAAGGCACTAAAGAAAATAGTCCTCAGGATCTGACATCTAAATTCTTCCAAACTCCTGCAATGTAAAGTTTATGTCCCAAAAATATAGAACCATAACCTAAAAATGTGAATAAGAAATTTGATGTTTAGTTTTTTTTAGTTGCTTTTTATTTAGGCTTAATTATATTTTATCTAATAATGTAGCATCAAACACTTGAAGCAGCTACCAAACAATAATATTAATTATCACTACTGTGTGGATCAATTAAAACTTAATCTGACTAATTCGGTATATTGAATAAATTTGGCGTTAAATTTGTAGAAATTCATTGTTCACAATTAAATGAAATTACATGATGTATTATTTATACTTTCTTTAATTTCTTTATCACGACCTAGGTTTCTTGTATTACATCTTCAGGTGGGCTATTCGCAAAGATTCAGACTATTTGAAACATCTTTGCTGAAGATGTTGTAATCCATCGAAACCTGGGCCATGGTAAAGAAATTAAAGAAAGTATAAATAATACTACATCACGTAGTTTCATTTAATTGTGAATTCGGTATATACCGAATATAATAAGTCAAACAAATCATTATTATAATATATATATAATAATTCGTTATATAATAAGTCAAACAAATCCTTATTTGAAATCTTTTTGGTTTCTTAATGTTTTTCATTACATTTACTATTATAGACACTGAAATTTTGAATATATTTGGCGTTAATTTTGTAGAAATTCATTATTCGCAATTAAATGAAACTACGTGATGTAGTATTATTTCTACTATCTTTAATTTCTTTATCACGACCTAGGTTTCGTTGTATTACAACATCTTCAGGTGGGATATTAGCAAAGATTCTAATATCCCACCTGAAGATGTTGTAATACAACGAAACCTAGGTCGTGGTAAAGAAATTAAAGATAGTAGAAATAATACTACATCACGTAGTTTCATTTAATTGCGTATTATAGACACATTAAAAATTTACAGTATTCTTCATTGTGAATAGCTTTGTAAGAGTGCTTTGCTTTTAAAATTTTTTAAATTGCTAAGTAATGTAATACAAACAATACAATATCAACCATTTTTATGTCTTAAGCATAACAAATGTAAGGGCAGATTGTTATTATTTAATATATTTTGATTCTTTCAATTTCTTAGATGAATCTCATGGACATGCCGAGACTATGATAAATAATTTTAAACTGAAAGTAATAGCGGAGTGAATTCCTCTCAAACCATAATTAAACAATCCACAGGCGTTGAAGTCAATTTAAAATAGCATTGAACCAGCCATCAAATCAGCAAGATAAAGAAACTATAAGATTCTTCCTTGCAGGACACACTCGGATTCTTCATGACTTAAGCTCTGAACTCGTATTGACAATGCTGAGTGAATGAATGAGTGCAGAGTAAAAACAAAAGATAAATTTTTAATTTTTCGTGTACAAAATTACAACTTTAAGTAAAAACTTATATGAATGTGCTTGTCTATATAGTATAGGTTCAAATCACTAACATTTTGGTTTTGAAAATTTAACCCGTAAGATGAATAACTCATTTGTTGATCATTACTCCATACTGCAGCTCTGGTTAACATTTTGATTTTCTACCTGTTTGCATATTAGTTAAAACTATCCAAATACACTAATTTTCTATAATTCTTGACCCAGGATTATTTATCTTGACAAAAACATATAAATATCAAAGAGAAATAAATTTTCAGGCAATGTGGCAACCCATCTGTGGTGGCATATACCAAGCAACTCAAGATCGGCAATGGATTGAAAGTCCTGGATGGCCTATTAGTTATCAGTCGATGTTGGACTGTGTCTACAACATTACAGAGCCTAATGGCAAAATGATTGACCTGAACTTTGAAACCTTCAGTTTGGAAAGCGGTAAGAGCCAAATATACTCATGTTCAATTTGGAGTACAATATCATTTAAATTTTTTTAAAATTATAACTATTAGAAAGTGAACTGTGAATTTGTTTTTATTTTCGACAACAATTTTACAATTCTATATTTTATAAAATAAAACTGTCATCTCAATGATCAGTGCTCCAGTCATCCTAAAAAATGTATAAAAATAGAAAAATAAGGCATATAATTCCAGGTAGTAAAAGGAGTAATTGAATAAATTGCTCATTTACTGTAAAATACATAACTGTCAATAGAAATGTGTATAGCATTTGTGATTTAAAAATGATGTTATTGAAAATTACGAAATTAAAAAGTAGGTATTCAAATTGAATGGAGAATATTTCTGAATTTCTATAAATGGTCCATTGAACTTAATATATAATATAATAATTTTTTTGCCTATTACTAAATTTTTTAAGGTGACATTTTTTAAGGTTTCAAAGTAGATCCTGTATAAGCTTCCAATAGAAATCAAGTATGTTCCTAAACACCTTCTATGAGATTTCCTATAGATATGTCACTCTTGCGCTTAACTGTTTATATTCTGTATTTATCCCATCCTTTGCTATCTATATTCATTTTCTTACACATAGCTGTTTGTATTCCCTATTTATCCCATCCTTTGCTATCTATATTCAATTTCTTGCACATACTGTTTGTATTCCCTATTTATCCCATCCTTTGCTATCTATATTCATTTTTTTGCACATAACTGTTTGTATTCCCTATTTATTCCATCCTTTGCTATCCAATCAAATCAATGAATAAATTTACTTGTATCTTAAGGAACTGCTGGAGGAAAGTGCAAGTTCGACAACTTAACAATGACCGGCAAAGATTGGACAGATATGGGAATTGGTCCCCCAATTACGATATGTGGCACAGATTTATTGCAACGAAAATACAAATTTAATTCTGCTGTCAAAATACATTTCATTACCGATAGATGGGTATCTAAAAAGGGATTCAGGTTCAGCTATAACACTGATAGTAAGTATTATCTTGACAAGAGATACATTTTCCATTTAAACTATAATTCGTTATTTAAAAAGGTTAAACTTTTGTAATATAACAAGTCAGCCTTAACAAATATTCATAATTTGTGCTCAATTTAAGATATTACTAGCTAATGATGTTTAATGTTGCCAAGTGTTCTTTATATCATTATAATCCATAAAGACTTTTCATATTAATTCAATGACCATTGCACAACAGAGTATAATAGTTAAGTAGTAGTAGATAAGTTAGTATATAAATTTTTTAGTTAGAGACAATAACTGGAGATTAATTTTAGGTGATCGTTTTTGTGTCTTATCTTTTTACTCTAATATCACAATTTAATTGAACAAAAGTTATATGGCTGGCTTACTTAACATTTTAACAAGTTTAAAAAGAGGGAAATTTATTAAAACTAAGCAAAAATATATTAAAATTAATATTTTTATTTAAAACCTTGTTTCTATAATTCATTAAAAACAAATATTTATTTCATTTTGAAGTATATATATAAAACCTACAAGATCATTTCATATTTGACTGAATTAATTATTACTCATATTCTTAACATCATAATCGTTGTTTTTCCTCTGATTCTCATTTGGCAAAACTTTTAATGTAAACTTGACAAGTTGAAGAAAATTTCACTTAACCGTTTTAGTGCCATTGTTTTTTACTCAAATATACTTAAAAATGCCAAAGAAATCTTTTGTTTTTAATGTCATTTACCCTTGTCTCGAAAAAATATATATTGTGAACAAAAACTAAAATCAAGAAACTGAATATCACTTTCTAAACAACTTGAAAAATGGTCATTTTCACTCGAATTATTTTCGTATTCCAATATTATGGGTTAAAAATTTTCTTTTCCTGAATCCTTTTTATATTGTAATTACTAATAATATTATAATTTGAACTTTATTTAACACGTAGAAATATAAAAAATTAGCGATGCATGCGAGCGACCCCCCCCCCCCTACCGCGCGCTAAACAGGAACTGATTTCGCGAGCGCCATCGTGTTCGTGGCAAATTTAGTTAATATGCGCACGAGTGATGGCGCTCTTCGGCACTCTAACGGTTAAACTAAAATTAATCAAATAATTTCTTACCATGCTACAGAATTCAAAACCTTGATTTAAAAACAATTTTATAACTATCGCTGTATTGAGTGAGATATTAAATTTTAATAAGAGCCCTCCTTTTTTGAATGTGAAAATAAAAGTTTTAAATGGTTAACCTTGCACTTGCTTAGATGAACTTGCATTTAATGGAAAGTGGGGGTTAAATTGCAAGTTGCATTTTATTGTGGACCTGACATTTGCATCACTCTTCTACCTTTAATCCGTCTTTTTACTTTCGTAACTATAATTATTTGTTACGATTTGGAAATTGTTTGGTAATCACAATAGGTATAATAATCTTAACTGTTAGAGAAGAATATTGCTGTTTATAGTGATGCATGATGAATGAGCTAGCTTTATTAGACTGTGCTAATGATGACATTTTCATATCGAGTTTGTATCACAGAAGCTATTTTTTTCGAAATAATTAATGTTTAAATCTTTTGGAGTAAAAACGCACTAAGTGCCGAGAATTAAAATGGTCATCTTAATAGGTTGATAAAAAACACAAAAATATATACGTATATAATATATTTGACCTTGAAAACATTATTTAGCTATGGCAAGTAGTACAAATTATGCAATATAAAGAAAAAAACGCTGCTAATTATTGATAGTATAAAGCAGACAATTCATGAGAGGAAAATAATTGTAGATGTATAAGACGAATAATTTTTTCTTGTTGTGAATAGTAGTAACTAGTAGTAGTAGTACTAGTAGTAATAGTAGTAATTTGAAAAACGTTTTGTTATAATATAGGTTGCATGACAACAATTAATTCGCCTGGACGATTTTCAAGTCCTAAAGACATAAATAATGAATACCAGGGGAACTTGAACTGTATTTGGAATATAACTGCTCCGAAGGATAAAATTGTCGTATTAAGGTAAATCATTTATATCTCATATGTCATTATTTATTTTAAAAAAACTTGTCCGAAGAGATCTCTTACTCTAAGGATAACATTTTAGGGTACATGGAATTTCTGTTTGCATATAATGGTAGTACTTTTCACCATGCAAATATATTGCCCAGCGTATCTTTGCCGAATTTTCCGAAGTCATCCTTTGATACCCAACACTAAGCATGAAATTAAAAAAAATTTGTGTGAATTATTTGCCCCTGTAGTACCAAATAAATATTTTTGAATGTTAGTTATTGAAATATATAAGGGTTAATACATTTATCATACGGTAAATGTTAAGTTTCTAAAATAAATCAAATGGTTTCAGAGAGAAATGGTTGATAGACTAACAGACTGATTTATACGTTAGTGATCTTACAAGAGTTCCCTTTTAATGTACGGTATCCTAAAAGTAACAAATATGCTAAAAGTAATAGATGAGACCCGTTGTCTAGGTGTGTGAAGTTAATCCTTAAAGCTATAATGATCCCGTACTACCAATGGTTTTTCAAAACTATATTAGTTGTACAAAAATAAAGCAATTATTGAAAAAATTATTTTTCTGTATTAAAATTATTTATTGAAGTGAAACTTCTTTGGGCACGATGAGAGTAAAATTTTCAAGATCACATCAAATGTAACGAATTTCAATGTTTCTATCACATCAAATATAACGAATTTATCAAAAGGTAAATTCGTTAGACAACATGTTGTATAAAAACAAACAAAAACGGTGCTCACTACTGCTATCAACTGTTTTTAACCTGCACATATAATTTTAACACAGGAGCAACATATCCAGACTTCCTTCAGCTGCATTTAGCCATGATCCGGTACCGGCATTGTGGCTACTTTTTAATTAACAATTGTCTGTGTATATTTACAATGAAGATTTTATTAAACTTTTACGTTGATTTGTTATGACAAATAATTTTTGTGAATGTTGAAATCTGATACAAATTTAGTAGTCTATGCACTTCCACTTAGTATATCCTCTCTCTGTCGTTTTACCCTTCCTATGTACTTACAAATCAAGGTTTAGATCACCAAAGAAGTTTTACTTCTGTCATGTTTACTACGTTGCATGCGATTAATTTTTTTTTACGAGAAATACAAATGTGGCTAATATTATCATCCTTACTTTCCTGTACCTAGATATTTCTTTAAAATGATCTTTATAATTATGAAGATTAGCTTAAGAAAGTGTATCTAAGAATAGTTTGCTAGTTTGACTACACCCAAACTACCAAATTATCTTAGATACCACTGACAAAGTGCAGTAATTGAAAATGATTACAATTTCACAACATATGTATAATATCCTCAGCATCGAGGGAAACTATAATTATCAAGTTAAAATCAATAAGGAATTTCTTATTCCTCATTAATTACATTAATCAGATTATTTGATTACTGGTGAATTAAATAAATACTTTTTTATAATTTAAGGTTTGACTACTTTGATACAGAACATGATATGCTATGCTCCCAAGATTATCTGTCTGTGTATGATGGCCTTACCACAGATGAGGATCACAGATTGGCTTTGTTATGCGGTAGCCACAATTTCTCATTGCCTGTCATAAGATCAACCACTAATCAGATGACTGTCAAGTTTGTGACTGATTTCATTATAGGCCAATACGGCTTTGAGGCAGAAGTTGTATTTACATATGGTGAGTTACCATATATAACTTGGTTGTGTAATTTGATAAATTTGGCTTTTGCAGAGTCTAGAAGTAAGTAAGATTTGGAATTGGAAAAATAAATTAATGTGAATTTAATAATACCCGATAATTTTGCTGGCTTACCAAATTAGTTTGTAATTGCTTTGGCCATGAAGATAACTCTAATAATTCTATTTCCTTCGTTAGTTATGACTAAATGATTAAAGATTATGGGAATGTAGAACCGACAAATAGTGTGTTAGATGGCATTACTATAATAATTAAAGTGTATTATTTCAAACTATGTAGCAAAGTTTAAATATTTACAAAACTAGATCATTGTTTTTAGCAAAAATGTTCTATTGGGAAATGAATGTCATAATGTAAAAGTTAAGACTGTGCTTATCTAAATTAAGCATCACATAGCTGTTTTTACATTGCCAGAGTTTACTGAGCCACATTTTTCTTGACACAAACATTAATTGAAAGATTAAAATTACTGTGACTATGTATAATAAATATTTCATTTCTAACTTGTATAATTTTTTTAAATTTGCAAAAATAAATCATAATAATTATAACAAAAGTGGTTGTAAAGATATAGCGCTATCAAATAATTTATAAACATAACTGTTACCTAAAAAAACTTATAAAAATACAATAAGATTTTCTCTATACGTTTTCCTAGCTTGAGACTAGCAGTCTTATTAAAGGCGTATTTAAAAAGTGGTTGATAGCCAAATTAGCTACTATTAAATTATGCTTAGCAAATTTTATAAACTTATAATTGATCTATCTAAGATATACTCTTATGGCATACTAACAATGAATACTTTACTTTCTAAATATATTAGTAATAGTAAATTCTAGTTAGGATATAGAAAATTAAATTATACTTAATTTTTGTGTAACCATTTAAAAAAATTTCAGAATCGTAAAATATAATAATATATAAAAAACACGAAATACACTAATATTTCAGAAAAAATACACTACAATTCAAAAATTACATCACAATTCACTTAAAACACAAAATACACATTAGTATATAAAAAAATTCATCATAGAGCAATAATCACATCGCAATGAAAACATAAAATACACTAATATTTCACATAAATAATACACTACATACAAACAATTGACGAACTTACATGACAATGAACTTTCGCCTCAACTGTAATCACACCTATATCACCGAGAAGTATTTGAATCTGAAATCGCAGATCGTTATGTAGATTCTCCAATATTAATTGTAAATCTATCTCACAATTAGATGAAACTGTGTGATGTAGTATTATTTCTACTTTCTTTAATTTCTTTACCACAACCTAGGTTTCGTTGTATTACAACATCTTCAGGTGGGATATTAGCAAAGATTTTTGATGTTGTAATACAACGAAACCTAGGTCGTGGTAAAGAAATTAAAGAAAGTAGAAATAATACTACATCACACAGTTTCGTTTAATTGTGAATAATGAATTTCTACAAAATTAACGCGAAATATATTCAATATTAGTAATATTAATCTATCTATTAAATATATTCTATTATGCTATCAAATCTACCTATTAAATATTCTCTTTATTCCATCAAGCTCTACAATTTGTTTCTCTTTGAATACATGAACTATATACTTCTGCCATCCCACGGATTTGTTAATGAAATTGCTTCACATAGATATCTTTTGATATTGCTTACTTTAAAGCAGTGTTTTCTCTTGAGACAAATCTTTTAATTTGTGTCCAGATCATATTAATTGGGTTTGGTTCACTGTGATACAGCAACAATCTTAGTATCTTTATTCTCAATTGTGCTAAGAACAACAGGGGTAATTTCAGCCGTTCGCTCCGCCACATATTTTTTTATAAATATGCTTTTTTTGTGCATATTCTTTTCTATGTTTGTATATACATATATACATTTATTTCCTTCGAGCTTCAAGCATTCTTCTTAAACCATATTTCATTAACATTGAAAATGTTAGCGTTCCAAATAGGTCCCAGTATATCTGACATTTCAATTACACAAAAAAACCAACTTAAAAAAGAATATACAATTATTGAACACAATGAACTTAACACTATAAAACACACAATAATAGAATAAACTTATACAAAATAATTAAATAATTTCATAAAACGTCTAACATTCAGAGAGCAATATTTGAAAATGCCAAAAGTGCATGCTTCGCGAACTAATCACTGTCGCGTTGGTCGAGTTCCATGAACACATTCTGCTGGTATCCGTGCGCATACAGTTAACGAAAAAATATAATTACTCTCCTGAATACATACTGCCGTAATTAGTATGACACCAAGATGAACATATAAATAATAATGGTCCTAATTAATTATACTAGCCGTGCGGTCAAATTAATTCAGATTATCACTACGCAGGCACACATTGTTAGTCCTATGTACATTTATATATGGCCTCTTCAAAATTCATAGCCCATATATAATTCAAAATTATAACATTTTGAGTCTTACACAACGGACTGACAGACAGATCATCATGAGGACCCGCAAGATCTGCATTTTTTATCCTCAAAACAAAAACCAATAATTTCCAAAATTTATTTAATCCATTATAAACAATTTGAATATAATGCATATATGTCTCGCTTATTATGCTCGAACAGTGCATTTGGAATTGTATTGTGTCACCAAAGCATGCATACTCGTATTATGGCTGGTATATCTTTGCTTTATTTAATCAATTACAGCACCCACCACCAACTGGCGAGAAAAATACATTTTTGCCAATTGTCCCGCAAAATTTATAAGTATAAATCAATACCTTTATCTTATAAACTAATGTTTTAGCAAACTGACGAAACTACAGTTTTAAAATGCACTATTAATTAAGACTCAAGATCTAATGTCTGTTGAAATGTTTTTCACTTATACAGGTAGTACAATAATTAATATAGCTATGTCGATTTTAAATAAATATTTAACCATTTGTTAAAGATTTTGAGATGATATAAACATTATATTTGCCACAGCCATTAACATGCATATATTACTTTTTAAACTAGGTGTATAAAATTGCAAATGCATATATATATATATATATATATATATATATATGTGGGTGTGTGTGTGTGTATTTATGTACATACGGTGTCCGGGAATAAGTGTCGGACAAAGAAAGACACTATTCGTTGGCTATAAAGGAATAAATCATCGTTGAAATAAAACGTAAAACACACCATTTTTCCAATTGAGTGCAAAAAAAATATTACACGTAACTCTTTTCAACTCACCCAATACTTGCCCGGAGTGCAGTGCTTACCCGGGCAGCTAGATGTCTTCGTTGTTTTTTGCTGGTTATTCCCCTGAGCGGCGCTGAATATTGTGTGCAAGTATCATGAAAAAGTTGACAAATAATTACGAATATTTTTTCAATTTTCTGAAGAAAAAAGTCATTTTTTAATTTAAATTTTTAGTAATTGGCCCTAAAATATAATTTTTGTATTCTATCGGTCATAAAACTTATCGATTAAAAGCAAAATTTAAACATGCCTCTCATTAATAATGAAAAGCAGAACTAATAGAATATTTTAATGAATTTTTCCCATCTATGTATATTATGCACAATTTTTTCTTTTTTTTTCATGGTGGATCCATTTTGTCATTTTCCTTTGCCAGTGAAATTTTGTAGTACCTATTGGAGTTCAATATTATGTACTCATGGGTTAGTACTCCAGATAATACCTGAAATGTAATTCTTCAGAAAGTAGTTAATCGGTATATTAATATAAGAAATAATTATTACATAATAAAAAAATGTAATTACAATATGTGTGACAAAAAGTTATGGCAACTTTTTTCCCAGAAAGTATTAGAGGAGTGAGTGTTTCTACATGTCAAAAAATACTCACTTGGGTATAAAAAAATTTGGATAGAGTTTGGCACTATGTAATTTTTGAAAGGTAGATACTTGAGGAGGGCACTTTATTCAATCCAATCACACTTGGCGAACTCATACCACAAGGCTCATCCAGCAGACGCTGACCACCAGTAAAGGACAAATCTGAGACTGTTTCTCAAAGTAAACATAGCACTTTGCATATCTTCACATGTAATTTGATTGCTGGCAAAATGGTCAAAATACATTAGAGGGTTTTATTACGAAAGGTGATTCATAAAAAGAAATTAAAATTGGAGACAATGCTTCAAAACATTACAGTAAACTTTGTACTGTGCAGAAATAAGAAAATGTTGTATACTAGATTTATCGTCACAGTAGTCATATCTGCAGTAAGCGGCTAAATTATTTCAGCACTAAATAAAAATTTGTTATTTTTGTTTGTGAGTTTTACATTTTCTTTTTGTTCAAGTAAAAAGTTATTTTAATATTTATTTACTAAACATATCATACTCTAACATTACCAAAATATGTACATTGTATCATTTACTTACTAATTATACCCAACTTACCTTCTATTTTCTCTCTCTCTCTCTCTCTCTCTCTGTCTGTCAAGTTAGACTTAGTGATGTGCTTTAAAAATATCTGCAGCTCAAGAATTCTAGTGTATGAATTTATAAAATACAGGACAACAAAACTTTATTAACTCTTAAAACCACCTAAACTACTTAACACATCATCAGAAAAGTATATCATTTATAAAAAACACAGAAACAATTTGAAAAATACTTTAAAAAGCTTGTACTTCATGTATAACTTACGGCATTCTCCTGATACGTAAAGCATGATTCAGCTTTGAATGTGGCTTTTGTAACAAAAACTTATAAAACATAATTGTATTATAATTCTAAAAGCTAAACAGCAATATGTTTTACAATGCAATATTACATTTAGGCCAATAAATAAATTGCACCTATAAAATATCCACTACAATAAAGACTAAATTTTTTAAGTAATTTTTTACACCACTATAAATTTCATTAAAAATGTTGGGCATTTATGAAGTTCTAACATGGAAGGAAAAAATCTCGAATATGAAGTATTGATATGGAGATCATTGTCAACTGCTATAAATTTTGCTATAAATTTGCAATTCAAGTGGTGGTGGCACGCTGACTTATTAACAATAAAGCTTTACAGTTTACATCTTGTAGCAAGTGTGTACTTTATTCAATGTCTAAATAGCTTTTGACTTCAGCCATACATCATCTTGTCAAACAGGCTGTATAATAGAATTAATATATTTCATAATAAAAGTATATAATATTCTATATGCTGGCAAAACATTTTTTATTTTATTTTAATAGATTTAATTGAATCCTTTTAAGCATATTTTAAATGAACACAATAAAGAAGATAATTGTTAAAAATTTGTATGAGTAATCACAAATCTGTTGAATGTCCAATGAATTTTTATCCACATATAAATTATTATAACAAAGAAACTTTGTAACGTTGTTGGTTCAAAGTAATTTTGAAAACTGTCTAAATGATTTTTAAAAAAAATTTTCTCGTAAATAAGTGACTTTGCATTCTAACATTTTGTCCAGTTTTATACAGTGGGATAGATGCAAAAGGGATTGAAATATAAAAGTCAAAGAAAAATGCCTATATTTCAAAAGAATATAAAACTTAACAATAAGTCCACTGACCCGTATTATCCATGCAGACAAAGTCGCAGGCAAAAGCTAGTTTTAAAAATGATTAATAATTCAATATGAAAATATAATTATATCATATAATTCATATGAAATTTCCTCATTAGGATGAATCTATTCAGCATTAAAAAAGTAAAATACTGTACTATCAATTCCATATTAAATAATAAAACTTTGATAGTATAGAAAAACTAAGGATTTTCCATGTTGCAGGAGAGAATGTTGGATGTGGTGGTACCTATATCGTATCAAAGCAGAAAAATTTCAATACTCCAAAAATTGGTAATGGCATTCTGTACAAACCATTCCTCGATTGCCACTGGTTACTTCAAGCACAAGAAGAAGACATGATTTTAAATATAACATTTAAATCTTTACATGTTTCATCATGCTACAACACAAACCAAACGGCAATGGCGCCCAATAATTGTACTTGTGACTATTTGGAGGTAAGATCTGTATACAACTTCTTTTTTCGTTTCTTAACCCTCTGTTTTACCATATTGGCAAATATTTGATGTTCTTAAAATAAATATAGCTGGGATAATTTTCCTTTCAATTCCATTAAATATGTTGCAGCCAAGTAACTTAATTAGCCTTTCAAATAACAGCTTAGCCTTTTTACTAAACGGTGCCGTTCAACCAGCAGCCTGAATAGTGTTCAGCCATTCAATTAAACAGCTAATCAAATGACTTGGTTCGATAACATATAACAACTTGCCTAGCTGAGACATCTATTTCCATTTTCTGTCACCTGGCGCTGAAACCCACATTCTCAATATAGCGTCAACAAGTGGCAAGTGGAAGTGTGTAGTGACAAAAATAATGTAGATTTAGCTAATACTGTCTCAAGCAGTTTGAGTTTGAAAGAAAATTTTGACCAAAAACCAGTTGATCAAGGTAATTGTGTTTTGTTTTTTTCATAATCTATTGTTATTCTGTGATTTGTGTAAACAATTTTATTACAATACCTTTACAAAGAAGGAAACAGTTGGGAAAGGACCTTAAATGTTATATACAAAATAACAAAAGTACAGATGACCATGAGTTCTGGAGAGCGACAGACAGCCATGAACTATTACTGGATGAGCAAATACAGTATCATGACAACTGCAACTGAGTGAAGATTATTTAATTTTAAAGACTCACATCCGCTGCTCCACCAATGCGTATTTAACCTAGAGAACAGTATTTCTCTGTCCCATCAGAAATCCATAAATCTTGAACATGGTGGTGAGATAAAATACTGGACTACATAAAAAATAGATACTATATTCCAAAGAAAGCTGTAGAAATTTTTGTGTCCCTTTCCCTATATCTCTTTCTACTCTCTGGAAGAAAATTCAAGGGAAAATAGTTGATATCAGAACGGAGTTCATGAAGTACTATTACTACTATTAAAAACTGGTTTTTACTGCACGAGTTACAAACTGTGGCGACGAAATTTATGAAACTCCAATTACTTTGAGAGAAGCTGTAGGAAGTCAGCCTCCTTTTGATGGCCAATGAATCCAAAGATGTAGTTGTAAGCTTGCTGTAAATCAATGACACAATAATAGATGCGCTTATTTTAAAAACAAAGTCCTTTGCGGATCCAAGTATCATGGAAATTTAACTTGTATTAAGAAATAATATTTTAATTACGTTCGTATGTACTTCACTGTTAAGTTATGCTATTTGATCTCATGATTATAAAATAAAAATAAAAATAAAAAAGCCTTTTATTTCTTCCAAAATTGTTAGTTTACAAAATTAATTTGTTTTGTTAGTACTTATTGAAAAAAAGATAATCTGTAGTTTATTATATAGTAGTTAGTAATTATAATTACAGTTTAAATATAAATATGTTAGAAAAATTATATTAAAGTATTATAGGTACGAAATTATTCTGAAAGAACCCCTCTACAGGTAAAGGCCTCCTCCAAATTGAGCCAGTTTTCTCTTGATTGCGCTGTTTGCATCCAGTTTGTTATTTGGAGGGTTATGGTCATGATCCTCTACGGTGACCAGCCGGCTTGGAGGATGTATTTGGTTTTTTGATAGTGGTTGTTGTATGTTGGCGTTGCGAGAGGGGGGTGGTAATTGCTATTTATTTATGTTGTTATTTTGTTGTAGATCTGATGGGTTGTTCGTATTCTTATTAATCAAATAATTCAGCATGCCTGGTTTTAAAACACCTTCCGATAGGCTTGAAGTTCTTCTTAATTGTGTTTGTGATTTATTTTTCTTGCTAGCCTGTGTATTTGTTTGTGGTACTGTTTTCAGGCGAAGTTGAGAGCATTCTTTTGTTATTGACAGCCGTTTTGTTTTTTTTCAATTATGACAAGCTTGTCGTATTTTATTTTTACGAGGTTACCCTTTTCCTTTTCAACTCTAGCTTGTTCCTGAAGTTCTCTCCTCTTTTCTAAAATATTTTGTGGAAAATCTTCCGTTATGTAGAAACCGGTATTTTTCAGTGCAATTCTATTTTTAAACAAATTTATTTTTGTGCCCAGTGTACTAAAGGTAACAATTATTGGTCTAGGTCTTTCACTTTTCTTGCCTATTCTTCTAACTTCTTGGATGTTCCAGCGATCCAGTTCTTGAGAGAAATGTTCTTTGATAAAATTCACTATTATATTTTCTAGGTTTGAGTATGATGTTTCCGTTTCTTTTATTCCGAAAAAGACTATGTTATTTTTCCTTGCCTGTTTTTCTAGAAAATATAGTCGTTTTTCTTGGTTTCCACATTTTTCCCTTAGATGTTCGTATTTTTCATTAAATAGTTGAAGTTTGTCTTCTAAAATGCAGTTTATATTTTGTGTAACTTTCTCCGTCACTTTTTCCCCACTTCTCTCAATAGCAGTTTTCTGTTAGTCTAAATCTCTTTGAATTTTCCGAAGCTCGTGTATAATTTCCTCCATTTGTTGGGCTTTCTAGGCCGCTTTAAAGTTGTAATTCATTATAAGATTGATTGTTTTGATACTACTAGTGCCCTCTTGCGTACCTATTCCGACTTGCTAAGATGACAGCTAGCTCTTTGACTTTGACGGACGGATCGAAGATGGTTCGGATTTATACTAGTGATACGGGTAACTCTCCACAGATGGCGCTATGTGTAACTCGCTAATTTTTGCAAGTCACTTCTTGTTATTGGAAAAATATTATTTTATTACACTTTTATGTTTAAAAACAATTGTTGGGATTATGAAACTTCACAATTTCATCAGTTTTAGTTTGTTTTTCACTTCAGATGCATAAAGTATGGGGATATATCCGTATAAAATACTGAATGTATTTAATGTTCACAGTCGAGTCATTTACACTGATTACATAGTTTTAGCCGATTGTCAGATGTTATCCACAATGTATGATGTAGATCACTTGTTTATTTATTCACTTTTGTCTTTTTCACTAATTAAATGCACTTATTTTAATTGTTAGATCACTATTAATACGGAGCCGGAGTAAACATTGGCACTGCAGCGCCTACCCTCTCCTTTTTACCCATCTTTTTGATCTCATGATTACCAAACAATAAATAACTTTACCTCTGCATACATTAAATTGTGAATATTCAAATTAGATTTTCTATTGGCGCTCTGAACTGTTGTCATTTTTTCCTCAATTTGCGCTTTCCAATAATTAATTCTTAAATATGGTGCTATCTGGGACAGTTGTGTCCTTCTGTTACATGGGTATATTCAGGATGTTATTCCTGGCTTTTGCTAAAGTGTTATGATATACCCCAATGTTTTTGAAAGATTTGTTCAACAATACCCTACACAATGGAAAGAAAAAATTCATCCCAATTTATATGTAGGAGAGACATCCTAAAAACTTTTTTAAAAGATTGTATTTCGGAACATTTCAAGTATAAATATAGTATATATATATATATATAGTAAGTATATATATAGTAATATGTAAAGTAATATAGTAAGTATATATATAGTATATAGTAAGTATAAATATGTTTAACCAAATTTTGAAGTTATAGCACTAATAGACAGCGAGTAAAATGGCTGTAGTCTACAAATAAATATAAAATTATAACGGTACCTAGTTTGACTATGAAAAGATAAATACAATATTACACGGTTTGAAAGCTATATCTCAAAATATAAGAGACAAATGGTATATACTGTCACAATATAACAAATTTTGAAAGCCAAATAAAAAATGTTCAAAATGTCTTTATCTGACAGTTATTTTGAACATGAAATTTTTAATTTCAATTTTCTAATTTTACAGTTAATGGCGGAACAACTTATGGGCTAGAATATAAAAAACAAATTTAGTTATTGAAAAAAAATCTTAAAGTTTTAAAGTTCATTAAAGTTACCATTATAACCTGGCAGCATGCTTTCTATAACATTTTTGTGAAAACTGTGCGAATTGCCATAACTATTTCGTAATATGTGAGTGGCTTTCATCTTTAATAACTAGTCTTGAAAAAAAAGTTAGTTTTTATGTCACCGAAGAAGCAAATCACATGTAGAAACTCATTTCATAATAATTCACTGCATCAAGTCACGAGCAATTCATATCTGAATAACTGATGTTACGCAACTTTGCCAGACGACTATAGATGGTTATTAGTGAAATTTTAATAGCATCGGTTACTTCACAAACAATATACCACTGTTTTTTTGCACCATAACATTGATACAGACATGAACCTCATGTCTGTAGTGAGTTCTTCATCTACCAGATTAAAATCACTTGGACTATATGAGCACTATTTCCATAAACCATACAAATGTCATTTGCACTATTGTGTTTTTCGAAACAAAGAACATTTTAGATATAAAATGTTTTCTTTGGCATTCTTTAATTAAAAGTAAAGATTTTCTATATCATAAAAGATTTTCTTTCAACGAAACCTACTGTCAGCCAGATACTTGATACGATGACATTAATACTTAAAATATAACTCTGCAAGATTATGCGACGGTGTTTGTGCTTATATGCAAAAGAAACTTACGACAAATAAATGACAATGTATTAAAATGTAAAAATTAATGTTTATGTGTATAAACACACAAACACTTGTATACTTACACATATATATATGCATATTTAATCATTCTCATAGTATACTATGTATTTTTTGATGTACGAAGTAATATTTTCAGATTCGTGACGGTGCAAGTCCCAATGGTTTTCTTATTGGCCGCTACTGCGGACATTCATTACCACATTCTGTTATTTCTACTGGGCAATCACTTTATGCTCGATTTGTCACCGATGGAGTCACCGAAAGTTCCGGCTTCGAAACTACTTTGACCACGCAGTATTGTAAGTCTATTATATTCAAACATAACTTTCAGAAATGTACATTTAGAACGTTATGTTTATCTTATCCATTTATTAGAGTCAATTGCATATAAATTCTTCTCATATGAGTAAAGATTGCTTCAAAATGTTACATAATACTATATGTTATAAACGGTAATAATAATAACTTATATCAGCGGTTCTCAAATCTTCTTTTGCACGCCACTCATATGAAACTTAGAACAAACCCGTACCACTAAACTAATAAATATATTATTACGATAGAGTTATGTCTCATAAAATACATCAATTTGAGAACTGCTGTTTTATATAATTGTTAAATAGTGCTATGACACTTTTGACTGCATGCATGTCTCCTAATTATTTAGTTTTATATAAATAATAACCGACTGACAATTTTAAACGTTTGTCAGAGGCTTATAATGTATAGCGTAGTGACATTTATTGCTGCCTGCAGAGCAGATCTAATCATGTTTAGCTACTACCTCAAGTAGAGGCTTGGTATTCTTTTTATTTAAAAAATAATTTAAAAGCTCAGCTTATATTTGATTCTCTTGTATATTCCGTTATAAATAAAAGCCCTAACATGTTGTTCATTTTTAATATGTGACCTCTGTATATCATTTTTCTCTGCACTGTCCGCATAAGTGTATTTTTTTATCATACTTTTCTTTCCAACCTAGTGCAACTATGCCAATAAGCTCTTTCCATATTTGGAATCATAATCTTTTTTATAATTATATTGCATAGAGAAAAGTATAAGTTTTGTTACATTTGTAGCTGACTGTGGACCACAGGTGATAAAGGTCACAAATGAAACTCAAACCATAAAATCACAACCAGGGCCTGTTTTAAAACGAGGCGTCCACTGTAAATACTTTGTTATAACGGAGAGTAACATTGAGTATATTCATGTCCAAGTTAAGTTTTTGGACATGTTACCTCCTTCTGAAATTGATGCCCAATGTCATAAAGATAAACTGGAAATACTTAAAGATGTAAGTAGATAAATTTATAGAAATTACTTAAATAATTAATTATTTAGATTCAACTTATGGTTATATGGCATGTATATAAAAGAATATGGAAAATTATGTTCTATTCACAATAAAACTAAGTAAATTGATTATATTTTTTAAAATGGTAAGAAATATTTAAAAATTTCAAAAAAATAATGGAAGAGTTTTTTATTTTATTAATTAATTTGTAGTTAATGAAGGTTACATCCTCTGTTTGAAAAAGAGTTTACTAAATCTAAAATATTTATGACTTTTTAATTTGTCATATGCCTTTTTAATTTGTCACTAGCTACATTAAATTATCCTTCCTAACAAAATAGCCTGCCTTTAAAATTTGTTTCTATTATTAACTTTTTGTTCCAGTGTTTATTCAAGTTAATAATAAAAGTTTATATAGCGTTAAAAACAATTTGTTTCCCTCTGGAAGTTTGCTTGAAAATAAAGCAGATATAATATTTTCTAAGGTCCTTTTATAGAAAAACGTTACCCTTTTTAAATTATTTTTAAACACTAGGAATGATCATATTGAATAAAGTCAAACTTTTAATTTACCACTTAAACAAAATATAAGAGAAATACAAAGCATGAAATTTTTAAATTTATTGATGTTTTAATTAAAATGGAAAGTCACGTCTTTGCAATTACAATTACCTTCTCAAGGCACAATTGGCTCTCTGTGGCCCCTTATATTTTCAATCTTTTATTATTTATGCAATGGCAAGGAAACTTCCCTATTTTTAATTTTTTTTTTCATACCTCATTTCAGAAAAAAGAAAATGCAAATTTTCACAAAATACTAAGTATTCAATAATCATTTATCTACCAAAACTGAATAAAACAAACGAATGAAAATTCTGCTTTTGATAAATTTCATGTTAATTGATTTGTTTAATAAGAAAACACGTCTTGATTACAGGTTAGAAATAATACTGTTGGATTCGGTAAAGATCTTGTGATGGCTAATAAAAGGACAAATATGGGATATTTAATGGTGAGTATTTGTTCACTGTTCATCAATATATTCACTGTTCATAATATTAACCTTCCTGGGTCTAAAGCTACATATTTTACAAATTAATTATTTTTTCTTTTCATATAAATTGTATTTATCCCAGCTGTATAAACCAACTGACTTCACTACTTTGTTCTGTAAAATGTTGCACTTTCAACTTATAAGCAAGAAGTTGGACTTTGTGTTCAGCATCACATAAGACCTTATAGAGTAAGAAAAACAAAGAAATTCATTCATATTCTTTATCGCCTGGTATTAAATTTAAAAAAAACGGTAAAATTAATGTCATTTTGTTTATTCCTGATAATCAGACACCAACTTTGCGCCTATACAATTTTTGTGGAAAGTCATTGCCATTTGACTTCTATACTTTTGGTGCACTTACATTTACCTTGATTACGTCTCCCGAGGAAACATCAGCATCATACAGAGGATTTGAGATAGACGTGAGGCTTACGAGTATGTATTTTAATGCTGTACTTTATTATAAAATAAGTTTGATAATTTTTTTCTTGGGAAAAATGGTTATTTCTATTTCAAAATTAAACAATTGCACAATCAAACTCACCAATATTTGATAATATCAATTTTCGAAAAAAAAAATTCAGCACTGTGCTTTCCATTCTTCCTGTAGTGGTTTAGTAAACTTCTTTTTATATGTGTGAAAATTTCTACAGCACACCATACAGACTGCATATAAAGTTAGTATACAATTTAAGAGTATAAATAGATAAAAAGAGAATGGTTTATTTAATTTAATTTTTACTCTCGGTACTGA
Organism: Druceiella hillmani; assembly: GCA_039881145.1. Classification (NCBI taxonomy): domain Eukaryota; kingdom Metazoa; phylum Arthropoda; class Insecta; order Lepidoptera; family Hepialidae; genus Druceiella; species Druceiella hillmani. The sequence goes on along the minus strand of JAYKKI010000011.1, from coordinate 14,783,484 downwards.
GGAAACTAATACCTACAAAAAAAATTATCAACCAAAAATTTTTGTTAGTTTCAACCAAGACAATATTATAATGTATAAAAATATATGGAAAAGAATATTGTATTGTGTGTACACGTGCCGAAATTCTAGTTAATTGAAAAATTTATTTTAATTGAGAAGCAGCATATAAAAGAAAAAAATTATAAAAATTTAATAAAAATTAACTTCTGAAGGACTTTAATCTAATCTAATCTAATTGATTTATAATATTTGTGGCATGCTAAAGATTTTTTTTCTTTAATGCAAAACTACAATACCGCATTATCGATTTTATTTCAGATTCCTGCAATCGCAATTTTACACAAACTCAGGGTCGCATATTAATTAATTATGACTTTAATATAGACTGTTACCAGTACATAACGGCTCCAGAGCATCACACGATAGCATTGTACTTCTTAAGTTTTTCCTATTCAATGGGTGACTGTACAACCTACCTTGAGGTATGCAAATATAATGTCACATCCTTTCTAAGCTGCCCATAAAACACAGAATGCCATAAGACAATAATTTTTTATTGAAACCAAAAAGAATGATGGAAAAAGAGTTATTGTGGATTGCCTTTCTTTACTTAGTTGAACTTTTTTTGGCAAGGATTGAAAAGGGGTATTATGAGAAATCTTTACGTGGTTGGATCTTATAAGTTTCACCGAAGACGCCATTTGGTCAACTGATATAAGACTGTGTTTACCAAAAGCACTCAGTGGGGGAATAAGGAACTTGTATGCCGCCATCTTTCAAGCAAGCTTTTCTCCTAATTTTTGGGTACCCCATCATATATTAATATAGAATGTGAGGGACAGAGAGAAGACTATATCTATGTGCTAAAACAAAGTAGGCAATAAGAGATGTCTAGAAAGTATATAAATGTAAATCATACTATTTCGCCCGATTATGGAATTAGATTCCTATTTTTATGTCTGTGTAACTAAAGGAAATTATAGCAGTATGTAGCGAAAGTGTTTCTGTACAGAAATAATAGTCAATAATTATAATTAAAGTGTAAACTTGCAAAACTCCTGTAAGAATAAATGATTATATCATTTGAAGGCTATTTTAATAAAAGATTATTTAAATTCTATTGATTTCAATGTGAAAGATATTATAAATGATCTCGGATACAAATTTTATAATGCCTTTAATTAACAAATTTGTCTTTCCTGGTAAAGGGTCTAACGATTCATGAGCAAAACATTAGCGCCACACTGTCAAATGAGATGCATTGAGAATACTAAATGTCACAAAGATTCTTTTGAAAACGGCGACATTTTGTAAAATAATGCTCTGAAAATTGTTTACTGGTATATCTAGACATAAATTTCCCTCACTTTAACATTTTGTTTAACATAAGTGCTGTGTTGTTATATCTTGAGATATCAAAACCCTTAAATAAAAATTGTACATAAATATTATATTAAAATTCTAAGTTATTGCACTTTTTCATGTGGAAAACTTACAATTTAGCATATATTTTTAGGTTTTCGATGGCAAAGACAATAAAGCGAAATCACTAAGAAAACTATGTACTGATTATGCACCTGACCCAATATTCTCTACAGGCCGATATTTAACTCTTCATGGGCACTCAGATTCGTCGTTCTTTGCTGGTTACGATCTCAACTTTGTTACAACAGACAAAGGTATTTTTAAATTGATGCTTGTCTCTATGTCCATCTATGTATGCACACATACACGCAACACAAGTGCACACACACACACACAGATGCACACGCACACACTCAGGCAAACACACAGTCGAGGTCAACTAATTAGACATTAGTACTAAATAGTAAGATTTTCGAAGGAAAATTGTGGAGCTAGAAGTAGCTCCACATAAATGGACATTTGTCACTTTTCATATTCGTGCTAATATTAAGCTTAATCCTTACAGGAAAAATATAAAAAAAAAAATTGCTTTCACAGAGAAGCCAGAAAATGGTGTTTGATAAAAGGAATGTTAATAATATAGATTGCTAATAGGTTTCAACAAAATGCTGAAACTAGGTTTTAGTTAAGATGCTGACAACACCTAATGACTGCGAAGAATTTGATTTTTAAGCTGCGCCCCCAAGCGTCACCCGTTATTTTTTCCGATAAACTAGCACCAAGCCAAAACTATGGCATATTCGCGAACTCAATTAACCGCGTCAATAACTCGCCAGTAGTATCGATATGGCTAGCGCATTATTGACACGATTTATGCTCTTTGAAATGTTAATATGGTTTTTGAACGTTAGAAAGGCGTATTTAGATCTCTGATGAAAAACGCCTATATTTTGCGAAGTTTATTATAAACTCTAGGAATATGTAGTATACTTATTTTATATGACAAAATAGATGAAATCTGCATTTATAATTCAAGCTAATCGAAATATATCATTTCATGGTGTCTATTACCTTAAGTTTTGTGTTTAACAGTTTAAGTAAGGCATTAAAAACACACACACACACACACACGCACATATATATATGTATATATATATATATATATATATATATATACATATATATATATATATATATATATAGCAATGAAGTAACAAATCAAACCGATTTGCACAAAGATGATTGACGGAAATAAGGATATGTCGATAAGAGATAGATTCATGGATATGACTAAGTATGTTAACTAAGTAATCATATACCTGTCTGTACTTATTATACATTTAAATATTATATATATATATATATATATATATATATATATATATATATATATATATATATATATATACATATATATTGCAATATAAAATTTATGGCCAAATGTTTTTCTTGGCAATATTTTTAAACTACTCATTCTGTCTAAAAAGTTTTTCCTGTCTGAGAAAAATCCAAAAACATCGGATAATTTATGCTTTAAACAAAATTACTTCTATTATTTATAAGACTTTATTAATAAAATTGAAAAGACTAGCTGTTCACAGCTTATTTATGACGTTCGTTACCTTTTATTTTCAATAAAGTTAATAGGGTTTTAATAAAAAAAATAAAACATATTATTTCTCTCAAATGCAAAGAAGTACTAGCGCTTTTCCTTCCTAATCTTATATTCGCATGTAAACCGACAGTGTCCACTGAGGCGTGCTACTGGATGCACCTATGTCACTGGCTTGTCCACCCACTCAGAGTATTAAAAGTTAAAAAACAGTTTTAATAATGTATTTATAATCATAGGTTTCTATTTGTGTTTTAATATTGTAATTGAATTAAGATTATGAATATTTTTCTACTAAATTTTACGTAGAACAACTCTTTATTGTGTAATTTTAATATTTAACTTTTGTAACTAGAAGTCAATTATAAGGGAACAATGGGAAATAAAATTAGAAATCGAAGAAAAGTGAAGAAGCTTTTCTACAAAAATAAACAAAACTAGATGATGGAAGTTGTAAAGTAAGTTGTAAAGTAATGTAGGTAAACATTTCTTTTATCTAAATAAGTTATTGATTTATGCATATTTTGTTCTTGTTTAAAAGATCAAGATATTGAATAATTGAATTTCTACTTAATACATATACATACTGCATACAAACTTGAATATTAGTATCACAAAGAATCGAATATTTTTCGTAACATTTTTTTTAAATGGATTTTTTTTATAATGAATAATCGTGAGTCGCAATGTATATTTTTAAATACTTCATTCTTAAAAATATTCTTTCATGTCATATCAAGAAATTTATCGAATTGTAATTGGTATTAGACTTGTTCCATTTTTTTCTACAATAAAAGAAGACGGTTGGAGAATTCAGACACAGGCGAACACTCTGATGTTGATTTACAGTTGTAATTTCCTACAATTTTATTAGTTATATAATATATTTTCAAAAAAATTAGGAATTCACAATAATTTTTAATTAAAATTTTTAATCATTTACTTAATTCCACAATCACCATGATGAAATTGGATATAACATTTATTTACATTGAGCTTACTTCTGCAAGTTTACTGGTAACTAATGAACGGAACTCAAACCACGTGTTCTGCTGGTGATAATGAGTCACTTTCCCTATGGAACCATAGGTCGCAAATTATAATCCGTATACGGCACAATCTTCACATTCTTACACTTCTGTATAATATTTCGAATAATGCTACTTATCTAACTTATCTTAGAAGCAGGTTTAGTTACTTGTCTGCACACGGTATAGGGTAAGCTCTGAAAACTCATTCTCCTTTTTTTCAAACATACAACCACCTTTTTTAAAAAGTCCTTCGCTGTCCAAGCTATAAGAATTTGGAATCGAAAAATGCTGTAATGACCTTGAGATCAACGAATAAAAAAGCAATTACCAAAAACAAGAATGATGTCTTTCCAAATGTATTTGATGACATTCTGTTATCGCACCACCGTTCCTTTGGGAACCATACCCGGTGTAAAGCTTATTTTTGCGAGAAACAAGGCAAACCAAACAGAATTCCAACTTTTTTTTTCCACTTATGGCAGATATTTTCTCTTTTAATTCAAGCTATTGCAGGACATGCCCGGAGTCTCATTCAGGACGTCGACAGAAATATTGTTGAACGTTATCACAGCATGGTAGCGAAATAAATTCAAAGGAAAAGAATAAATTTTTCCTTAAAAAAATTGTACAGTACCAGATGTAAAGCTGCCGCTGTGTCCTTTAATATAAACAAAAGTACCTCTCGATTATACAAAAATATGTTAAAGGCAAGCCCATAAGGTAAACTTACAATGTTGGAAGAAAGAAAACAAAAGAAAAGAAAATTGAAGAGCAAACACAAAAAAAGTAAAGAGATAAATTATATTTCACAAAAAGCCAGGTGAAGATTATGATGAGCTGTGCGAAAAACCTGATACACCCATAGAAGTCCTAGATAAAATGAAGGAAGCCTTTTTAGATTCATTAAAAAAAATAGACCACGAGTGAGACCTCATACAGAAAAAGACAATTCTGCAACGAGATAGTGTATGGATGGAGCTTCATCATTCTTTATTAACAGGTTAAAATTTTGGCCGCGTTATTAAAAGGAAACCACAAAGTCTTAACTCCATTGGTAAATAACGAACGAAAATCAAACCAAGTAATCAGCTCTTAATATTAAGTAATGTTCAAAAATCATAATAAGATTTTAAAATCATAGATCAAAAATGATCATCAACGTGGCGACTTATAGTAAAAAGAATCACGTTCATGCCATATTCCATTGTGACGTGAAAGAATGACAAACAAATAGACTTTAAAATTTTTAATATCCTTTGGGGTTGTGATATTAATTAGCGTGAGATTTTACTGGATTGGCATTTTCATCACAACGATCTGTTGCTCCATTGCGGCGTGAAAAAAGAGTAAAAGAGAATGCAAAGAGAAAAAGAGTAAAAGAGAAGCAATCGTCAAAACCTGTCATTATATTCAAGAAATATAATGTTTTATTTTTTTATTGGAATTCTTTTACTTTATTGAAAATATAAATCAACCAAGATTTTAAATAAGACGTGGACAGTGAGTCTTTTTAATGCTATTCATAGAGTGTTATAAATAACAGAGTTAACAAGGTTTAAGATTGATGTTACGAGATGTTTTTGGATTTTCTTTTTCAGATATAAAAGATATTTCAGTCATGTTTGGAACTAGGAGTTTAGAAATATTCTCAAGAATAACATATATTTTTTTTATGGCCATAAAATTAGTTGATTTTGCTAAACAACTTTTAAAAAAGCTCTATTTGGTGTTGTCAGCACCTTAAATTCGTATAATGTACATAATGATTGTCAAAACATAACAAAACATATTTCGTACCTTGTACTTTTTATTTTCTAGTAATATTATGATAAAATCTTCATGTTATGTTGTGGTTAGCATAAGCTTCACAGCATTTGAAGGTTACCACAATTTTATTATTCCATTTACATACAACATTTTCTTCAATTCTGGTTGATTTATACTATATTCCAATTTCTGCAGCACTTTATTTTTTTACATCGAGCGAAAAGAGTTTGAAGTCAAGATATTGACGCACACTGTTTTGTTTTAATTTGACGATTCTAATTTCAATTTATTATTAGTTATTTCTTTTTTAACAGTTTGTCTTGAACTTTATTATGAAGAATTAAATGACAAGTTTGCATAATACTTCACTTTTCCATGATTGAACATAGATTTTGTCCATCTTTGAAATTGTAATAATTGCAAAGAAGTATTACAGAAAACCTGAGTTCTAATTTTATTGGAGTTGGTTTGTAGTTAAAAAATTTAATTTTTATTGAAATCATTAATAAGTTAGGTATTTTTGAACTTATATTTGTTTTATTATTAGGTCAGGGCTGCGGTGGTGAATTATATAGTGAGGTAGGTGTTGTGACAAGTCCTCTCTTCCCGCAAGCCTACAGGAAGGATACTGTTTGCATCTGGTCTCTCTACACCTTGCAGGGAAGCAAGTTACACCTTGAGTTTCAACGTAAATATATTTGCTCTTCTTTTTTAAATATAGATTGCCAACAACTTTCAGGCATCACAACTGCCACTCAAATAATAAATTTTATCGCCCTAGTACTAAATAATATTTGTTTGTATATTCTCATCAATGATGACAACTTATATAATCTCTAGTCTAAATTTAGAAGTATGAATTCAATTTGAAATTAAATTCCAGATTTTATTTTCCAGAGTGAAATTTTCTTATCTCATGCAGCCTACAGTTTTAGATTGGGTTTTATTCTAGTTATAAAACTGAGGGGAGAATTGAAAAAGTTGTTTATATATAATATGATTATTACTTGATATGAAATAAATATATTTCGTAACGTCAACGTATGCAAAAGTTGATAACATTTCAGATATCACTTATCATGTGACTAACATATTTTTTTAGAAGTAATGTAACCTAGAGAATATTTTATACTATTAAATTTTTTTAGAAATCATATAACCTAGAGAATATTTTATACTATTAAATTTTTTTTAGATATTATATTACTATTAAATTTTTTTAGAAATCATGTAACCTAGAGAATATTTTATACTATTAAATTTTTTTTAGATATTATATTACTATTAAATTTTTTTAGAAATCATGTAACCTAGAGAATATTTTATACTATTAAATTTTTTTTAGATATTATATTACTATTAAATTTTTTTAGAAATCATGTAACCTAGAGAATATTTTATACTATTAAATTTTTTTTGGATATTATATTACTATTAAATTATTAGTAATAGAATATTACTATTAAATTTTTTTTGAAATCATGTAACTTAGAGAATATTTTATACTATTAAATTTTGTTAGATATTATATTACTATTAATTTTTTTAGAAATCATGTAACCTTCTCTAGGTTACATATTTTTTACCTTAAAATGTGAATGTGCACTTTTATACTAAAAATTGGACTATTTGCCTACTACTTATTTCGGTAAGAAACACTAGACAAGTGACAATAAATTTTACATATATATATATATATATATATATATACAAAAACAAATACAATACTGATTTAAAAAGAATCCAACATTTAGCGGGCTATGGCATCGTCTAAGGGAATGAATTTTTGTTGCTGACAAAAGATGGAAAGTCTAATATTTTTTTAAAGATTTAAAAGAGATTACTAAGGAATAAATCTATATGTCGAGTTGATTGTCTTATAAGAAATGAGAAAAGCGAGAATATTTCTTGCTTTATAAAACAAAAACAAGAACAATATATAAGACAAATGAATAACTAACGACTAGCAAATATCTATATAAATATAAAGTAAATGGGGTGAGAAGATTGAGGGTTGATAGATTGGATCTGAGAATGTGCAAATAGCGACAAGTGTATGACCCAAACATTAAAATGAACACCAAAAATTAACACTTTAAAGCACTAAAATAATCTTTTAATATTATATTGTTTGATTTTAGATTTCGATCTTGGACCACGATTGACTTGTGACGATAATTATTTGCAATTGGTGGACAGGCAGGGGAAAGTAATAAGAAAATATTGCGGAAATGTAAGATACGATTTTTATTTTTATGATTTTGGGACGTGTCATCTATTTGTAGAATATTTTTGCAAATTTATGAACGTAATATTTATAATTATCCTTGTACAACTTTACAACACAATACTCGCTAATATTGATTAGTATGTAGAGTTCACTGTGTAATAAACAGGTGTTTTTTTCACTGGGACATTATTGGAAAATTCAAAACCAAAGCAGATACAGGGAGGGTACCACTGGGTCTTTTTTATGGAAACACTTTTGGCATAGTCAAATTTTTGGATGTACATATTGGAGTATGTTTTCCATAAAAATTAATATAATTAAATAAAATTATTTTTTGTGTGAATCGACTCAGTTTTATGGTAGTATCATTTCTTTGTACAGGAGGAAAAAAAATCTGACAATAGAAATTGGTCAAATTTTATAAAAATCTATTCATAGCTACATCGTAGCTGTGGGTTTTCATATTATAATCTAAATTTGGTCAATGTACGTAACACATCATATTATACAGTGTAGGACGTTAGTTCTTTATTTGTATTTTACGTCAAATTTCAAGTATCCACAGAAAATAATATCATATGTTGATACTACAAGAAATTAAAATTGTGAACACTCTTTTGTAATGATAGAAATATGTTCGCAGACAGATTTATGATCTTCTTGCTATTCATGAATTCTTTGAATAAAATATGTTAGATTTTTTCATATGGGGTCATCTTAAGGTTCAAGTTTATAAGTCCCGATATATCACTGTGCGGGAGTTAAAAAATACCGTTTATTATTATCTGCACAACATTCACCACATTTCTTCATCAAAAGCTACTAAAAGTATTCAGAAAAGTGTCAATACCTGCATTCAGCAAAATGGAGGCCATATTGAACATTTAATGAAGCTATAGTTTTATTTAGGTATAGACTTTACACAATTTGTATGAAAACATTTTTATAAAATTTGACTTTAGCTGTCCAGATATTTTTTCCATACAATGAAATAATACATAAATGTATATATCACAAAAATGAGTCAACAAAAACACATAAAAATGTTTTTGTTAATTTTTCTGGAAAATTCTTGCTTGACCAAAAATTTAACTATGCCAAAATTGTTTTCGTTAAAAAAATACCCAATGGTACCTAAGACAGTTTCTCTGCATCTATAGCAGATGGTGTTGGTTTTCTCCATACTGTCCCAGTTAAAAAAACAACTGTATATGAATATCAAACCAAAATGGATTGCAAATTTCACTGTTTTTGTTTTTAAATGAAAGAGTATACATGAAAAAAGGTCTTTAAAAAAATTGGGCTTGTTGCGATTAGTTTATTCTAAAAAAATTAAAATACAAAAGAGCTCACAATAAATACCTCCATTTCTATAATTACTCCTACAATTTGCTACAATTGCTATGTCAAAAAAACATACAATATTTTTTTGACAGCAATATCTCTGAAAATAACATCTTTATTTAAATTATCAAATTGTTAATTTACAGGACGTACCGGCTAACTATGACAGTCCAGATAACTATGTGAAATTATTATTCCATACATCACGTAATAATGGAGGGCAGGGTTGGCAAGCGAAATATAGTACTCTTAGTAAGTAATTTAAAATGGAAGTTATTAAAATTATTTACAATTCATAAATAAATAAATCAAGCTAAATATCATAATTTGTGTCACATATTAGATTCGATTTATACCTATTTTCTATTTATTTGTTTCAATTTTACAATGCTTTTCTGTTTAAAAATATTGTCAAATTGCAATCATCTAGACACTAAATCTCTTCTTACACAATTACAAAAAGTCAAATAAGATCTTAATGACTTGATTTATTGAAATTATAAAATTTTAATTTTTTTATTTTGTTACTAAACAGACGCTATTCTAAATTTAATGTTGGCCACGAAAAACAAAAAACCTAATGAGTAATGTGACACAAAAATATATCAATATATATTATTTTCTTTTCACAGTTGATTCTTCGATGCGGGCTTTGGAAGTATCATGAAAAGTGTGAAGAAAAATATTTGTAATTTTAAGTTTATCAATAATAATTCATAGTAACAATTAAGCATAAGTGAAATGTGAAGAAAAATATTTGCAATTTTAAGTTTATCAATAATAATTTATATTAACATTTAAACACAAATGCAAATACATTATTATATTCATGTAATTATTGTAACATAAATAGAATTTTGCATATATCTGAAAACTTCAAAATAAAAAGAGATAGAAGGCTTGACAATAACATGTGGCAAATAATTTTTTACTAACTTTACAACTAAACAATTTCAGTTGAAAAATATATTTAATCAAGTGAAAATAAAGTATGTGATTACCACATATCATAAAAAAATACCTTGTGATAGAACTAACGTGTGGGGTTTATATGGAGGTTTTGGGCTCTCTAGACATACTTCATGGTATTAGCATTCCACACAAACTAAGTGATGAACAATCTGTAAAACGCTTTTATATTTATAATATTTCTTAGGACGGAGAAATTACTAAAATTTTAGTGGGACCAGTTTGTTAAACAAAAATCAGACTATGTATTATCCAGTTTTAGTGAGCAACAATAAAACAATTTTACAGAAAATATAGTATTTTGTAGAAATTCATTATTCACAATTAAATGAAACTATGTGATGTAGTATTATTTCTACTTTCTTTAATTTCTTTACCACGACTTAGGTTTTGCACTACAACATCTTCAGGTGGGCTATTAGCAAAGATCTTTGCTAATAGCCCACCTGAAGATGTTGTAAAACAACGAAACCTAGGTTGTGGTAAAGAAATTAAAGAAAGTAGTAATAATCCTACATCACATAGTTTCATTTAATTGTAGTACTTTGTTATTAGCACATAAAAATTTACAATTTTCATCGCATTTTTTAATACATATGAACTGATCATACTCTAAAATTTTTTCATATAAAAAATTTATAATCTAAAGTGGGGCAAAAATGATTATTAGTATATTAAAATACAATAAAATAATGTGAGGGTAATATTAAAGGCCAATAAAAATGAGTTATCTTGCTTTTATCACACTATTTATTTAACAGAGATGGTTAGATATTTTAAATACATTTAATTATATATATTTCAAATACATTTAATTACAACGATGAATACTTAAGATTAAAGTTATAGTTAAAGAGTATAATTATATTTTTAATTGACTGTAATGCGATATTGACCCTTTTTCGACTTCGATTCCTGGGGATAAAGGACATCTCATCAGATACAGCTTGAAAAATTTGGATGTGTCAAAGGAATTTTTAAAAATTCTAAAAAGAGCTACAAAAGAATAGAATTTTCTCTATACCCCGCAGAAAAAAATAAAAAAATGTATTTTGGGATAAGAAAGGAATTTTGCTTCTAAAGATCATGTCGCTTAATTCTAAGACTGTAGAAAACTATTAAGGAAAAACATTACAAAACTAGCATAGAATATACCGCATTGATAAATCTCTTTATACACAAGTCTGAGAAACCACAAGCCATATGTTTATACAGCTTGTATAAATAGAGTGTGCTTTTTATAATCCTGATTTCTTTCACCATTACCAACAGTTAAAGTTATAAGTTGACAGAAGAAATATCAGTTTTGGAACCTTGTTCATGTCACACATTTTTTTAATAGAATTAATGATTCACCGATTTTGAACAAAATTCCCAGGACTTTCCTTGAATATCTTTAATAAACATCTATAAGTTTTAATTTACTAATGAAATCTTCATGTCTTTTGTTCATTTTTATATGCTATTTGATTAATTTGAAAATATAGAAATAAGATTTTATCTATAGGTTATCTATCTTATTATTCAGTAGCTTTCCTTTCTTTTTTCTACTTTAATTCAAGTAAAAGTAAACTTGTATCTATTAAAGAAGCATTTGAAATACAAATAACCTTATTCCTAATAAGATTTCATAAATTTAAGGGCTCCTTTCCAGATTATATCAGACAGTGTAAGAAGTTTTTTATCATCTACACGAATAAAGGTTAATTCTTGTTCAGTAACGTCGTAAGGAAAAACAAATCTTATTGAAAATTAAGTAAAATACAACAAACGTAGTTAGTACATTTAAGTTTTCTACATCAATTTCAAGTTATGGTTTTATTAGGAGTAGCCTCGCATTTATATTACATAACTTGATTTAACACCCATACGTAAACATTATTACTAATATCTATTCCATTAATATTATAAATAGCATATATACAAATGTGTCAATTTAATTATAATACTTAGAATAAATAATGTGTAACGAAAATAAAAATTTCAGTAATGAATTATTTTGGTTGAACGTTCGTTTCCATATTTCAGGCACTCATATTAAGGATGTTGTCTTAAAATTTTTATGTTGTGTTATTAAACGCACACAATGTTAATGCGCAGTAAGATACATATCTCTTAAGCTTGAATAAAGAACAATTAAATTGAAAAATATTTTTTTTTCTATCTACATATTTCTCTACTGTTCTTATCTAAGTGTTTTTTTAAATTACATAAAAGATCTTATGTACGATAGAATATATATATATATATATATATATAAATCTAGCCACCTTTTATCTAATTAACTTTCATTCATCTGTAAGTCAATATTTTAGTATAAAGAATATCATATTGTTCTCAATGATCTGTAACATTTTATTCTCAAGAATCTCGTATTGTCATTTTGATTCAAAAGTTACTATCAACATTGATTTCTGTACACAAAAAAATGTAAGTCAAATTTTCGAAAATGAAAGAATTGCTTACCTAAATATTTTTTTCAGAATATTTTTCTGTCGCATATTTATAAAAAAAAGACTATTTTTTCATATTCATTTGTCAGGTATACCTACTTATAATAAATAGATAACAAGACATAAATTCAGTGATGTCAACAAGCTGCGTATCAAACATAACGGATATGTTCTCATTTAACAGGAAATGTTATAGCGATATATAACTAAATTTACAATTAATAAATAATGAAAAAATCAAATTATTGAAGTTGAAAATGTCAACTTGGTAATACGTACACACAAAGATAAAATTGATTAGTATGTCAAACAACCTCCTTATAAATATTTAAATACATATACAATCATGGTTGAAACCATTAATTTCAAAATTTTGTATATAGTATGATTTTTGGATTTTACAGACATTCTATAATGATAATTAAGACGGAGATTATAATTTAATAATGGAAAAGAATATTAAATATATTTGGCGTTAATTTTGTAGAAATTCATTATTCACAATTAAATGAAACTATGTGATGTAGTATTATTTCTACTATCTTTAATTTCTTTACCACAACCTAGGTTTCGTTGTATTACAACATCTTCAGGTCGTTCATCTTTGCTTATATCCCACCTGAAGATGTTGTAATACAACGAAACCTAGGTCGTGGTAAAGAAATTAAAGATAGTAGAAATAATACTACATCACGTAGTTTCATTTAATTGGAAAAGAATTTTACTGCTACAGCGGTTATATCTCATGCATCCTCATCTGACAAGCACTGATAATACAAATTATAAATATAAAAAGTTTGCCATTTTTCGAAAAGTTTATTTCCAAAAATATAAATACAATTTTCATATAATTCTACGCACATGAAACCAATATGGAGTTGAATTTAGAGGTAAAAATCACACTGAAACTGGCATGGAGAGTAACTGAAAACATTCCGGTCCAACAGCAAAAACGTTCTGCTATATAAGTGCAAGACAGGGAAAGCAACAAAAGACCTCACAAGGTGACTCCAAGTATTCATGAACCGCTGACTTAGATATAGTCTCTAAATATCTTGGTTTGAGAAAATATCTAACGAGGACTTACTAGGACAATACAAATAAGTTCAGTAGAAAGACGCTTGTAATTATTGCAGAATACATATGTATTATATATATATATATATTCTAGTGATCCGCCCGTCTGCACGGGTAGGTGATGGAAACAAAAATAAGTTCTTTATTGCCATAAATCAGCCAATTTATACAAAACCTACATCAGGTATATACCTTTGGGGTAACATTAAAGTGTTTATGTCTGGATCATTTGTCTGGCGTGATGAAGTAATAAGTCTATCTAGAGGTTGTAGGTTAAATTAAAACACGACCAGAGTTTTTTTCTGACTCTTTCTATTCATAAAACAACGCAAGGATTTCTAAATGTTAACTACAAATTTTAGAGAACTCTATTTCAATACGAATTGTTATAAAATAATGATTCCAAGAGTATTAGCAATTAGAAAACATATCTTTATAAACAAACCTAAAATATTTCTTTATATACAACATTTATTACTTCTACCAAATTAGGTGCAAAACAAACATATTGTTTTGATGTCACACATGACAGAAATGTGAAAAACATTGAATGCTGAGATCAATTCCTGTACTTTATTTTTTGTATTTCCAAATGCTAGCCGTTAAAAAAATAACAGACTTTACTCAACCGTTAAAAAAATAACAGACTTACAGCCGTTAAAAAAATAACAGACTTTATTTCAGTAGATATTTCAGTCAAATTACACAAAAGCTTCATAGAAATCTACACCTAAACTTAAGATTTACAGATTAAACATTTAGTGTTTATTAATACGGAAAATGTCAACTTGTCACTAACAAAACAAGCACATGTATAGACTTAAAAATACTTTAGAGCTCACAAAGGCAACATTAGAAAATAGGCATCTACAAATAAATTTTTTAATTAGAACAGAGTGCCTTTTAAACTACCATTCAATCTATTCTATATAACTTTAGGGAACCATAATATTTTTAGAGGTTTTGGGGTACATTATATTTTTGATTTTTACTTTCTAATACAAGATTGTCTAAATAATTTCAATACACAAAAAATGCACGTGTTGACTATGAACAAGAACACAAATCAAATAAAAACTCACCTCAAATATACTTAATATTTTTTCCTGATGTTTTGAAACTGAAATATTCAAAAGTAAAGTACGATGTTCTGTTCCTTGGAGTTGTCAATATATACTACATGAGACTTGAATATAATTTGAGACAAAACTTCCGTGGCATATAATATTGCATGTGGTATCATTACGGCTATAGCAACACTAACGGTTTCTTTCTAATGTTGTGGACGTTAATTTGCTGTCAAGAAGAAATTTAGACAAAGTTAGTGGTATTTACTGAGATATTGACGCTAACTTTTTATTCTAATTATATTTCTGAGTTACATATTTCTCAAAAATCTGATTGTTGGCAAAAAATTGCAATGATTCATCAATTTATTATTACGATCTTGTGAGACTCTTTTCCATAGACAATTTGATAGCATGTTTGGGACTTTTGGCTTAGTGTTATCAGAATGAAATAAAAGTTTCCCACAGATAGAAGTATTTTTTTCCTTGGAAGGTAAATAGAGATTGTTTCAAATTAGGTGCATAAGTCTCAAATAAGCAGCAAGTCTCAAATTATCTATGATTGATGATTATTTGACTTAGTATCAAATATTGTGTTAATTAGTGACACATGTAGATACCAGGTGTGATCTAATGATATGATGTCTGTGGACACCTTTTGCATTTATAATTTTGGTAAGATTTGTTTTTTGTTCAGTATTATGGCAACACTTCCAGGTAGTCAAAGAGCTCCTGGAGCAAAACTTTATCGAAACTACAGCGAACATACTTTAACTGCCGCCTTAGTAGCAATTAACACTGGCATGATTTTGAGAAAATCCGAACAAAAATTGAAAGTACCACGAGCAACTTTGAATAGAAAACATTGTGAAGTCCAACTCAAGAAAGTTGGTCGTCCCCAAGTGTTCAACAAAGATTTGGAAGAAGTGTTTGTGCAATCAACTGCCACAGCTGCTGCTTGGGGCTATCCGCTAACAAACCTAGACTTGTCTTTAATTGTTAAGTCATATTTGGATAGGATGGGCCTTATTGAGCCACGTTTTCGAGGGATTTCTTCAGTGACACAAGAACGTTTTGTCTTTGAGGCTCTCAGAAAACATTAAATGTCAAAGAGCTGGCGTCACACATACTTTAAAATTATATTTTCAAGAATTGAAAATTATGTCGGAAGGCGTTGATCCCGCTGCTATAATCAATTTTGATAAGACTAACATGTCGGATAACCCCGGCCATCAAAAAGTATCGATTCGCCGAGGTACCAAACATGCTCATATAATGTTAGTCAAAGTCCAGTACCTCAGTAATATTTGCAGAAATAGCATCAGGTATTATGCTGGCACCCTATGTGGTGAATACAGCAGAATATTTATACAGCACTTGAGTGAAAGGAGGACCTCCAAATACTGTTTATAATAGATCAAGTAGTGAGTGGTTCGACACCACAATTTTTGAGGACTGGTTCGTAAAAGTTATATTTCCCTATGCAGAATCTATCGTTGGTAGCGGTCCCGTGGTTGTAACTGGTGACAACCTACGCAGCACTTTTCAATAGATATAATAAAAAAGTGTACTAAGTGTAATATAAAATTTGTTTGTTTGCCAGCAAAAGTGCAGGTTTGTGTCAACCACTCAATGTTGTAGTATTTTGTCGATTAAAAATAAAATAGGGGTCAGTTTTATTGTCTTGGAAAGAAAAAAATAAAGGAACATTGCCAAAGCACGTTTTTCCGAAGCTTTTGAAGCAAACTTTGGAGGATATTGAAAACAAAGAAAAAAATTTGCAGTCCGGTTTTGAAGCTGTCGGCATATATCCCTTTAATGAAAAGAGAGTTTTAGATAAACTACCTAAAGAAAATGCATGATAGCAGAGCTAAACAGTGGTTAGAATTGTTTCAAAATTTCCTGAGCGAAATGCGATCAAAAGAATGCAGCACTGCTCCTAAGAAAAACAAGGTGGTAGTTGTTCCACGAAAGGTGTGACCGAGAAGGATTTGTTAGCACAAACAAATGAAAATGCTAAAAAAGTAAATGCTAAGATTACGAAAAAATGAATAAATCCAAAAAAAAATTTGTCATCGGCCACATAATGATAGCAGCACGTCATGCTGTGAATACGAAGATTGGAGGAAAGAAATTTTAAACAGTACACTCATTGTTGGATGACATTTATGACTCTGGAAATGAATATGCAGATACAGTGACTTTTGAAAACATCGATGACATGTCACCCTCAGATGACTATATGGTGTAGATCCACTCTTTACCTCGAATCCATTAGACACAGCTAATGAACAACTGAATATTTCTATACCTAAGGATGCAGGAGCTGGTTGCTCTAAAGATGTTGACTCTTAAATGATAGATAAATCATTACAAATATTGCCGTCCTGTTTTGTTGCTGTCGAAATATTATACGATGAAAATTCAAGGAAACCAACAAAAAAGAAGTTTATTGTGCAAGTTAAAACATTGTTGACAACAACGTAACTTGCCATTTTTTGAGGTGCTCGTCTGAGATGAAGGGGATTTACATATGCACCCAGCAGTAGACGACGTTATGACGATTGACGCTGTTCAAATACTAAAACAAAACAAAGAGGAATATATTTTTAAAACCGAACTATAAGCTCAAATAGTATTGTTAAACAAATATAATAGTCTGATTTGTGATAATAAAAATTAATGATTTATTAGATGTAAGTTTTACGTATCAAACATTCCTAATAATAAAACTTAAGCTTTAATGGATGTCGATCACAAAGCAAGCATACTAGACTAGGTTTAGATGTGTCAAAGGGAAATATTAATGTACGTTGTTTTTAATATTTTTATAAAAATATATTACCTAGATTTAAGTCAATTGTTAACTAAGTTACTAAGTGCCAAAAATATAGATTTATCGAAAAAATACTTACTTAAATAGTTATCTCAAAATTAGCTTGTTAAGAAAACTGAGAATGAGGCCACAAACCGTCTCAAATTATCTTCATTCTCGATTTTAAGTTTGTTTTTTGATAAAAGTATGTTTTATCATGTTTTATGTTTTATCAACTAAGGAGCGTCTCAATTTGTTGCAAAAATAGCTGGTGGAAGTAGGAATCTTTATTTCTTCTAGAGGAAACTATTTCCTGTCTTAGTTTTGTGTATCTCTTTTTCTAACTATTTTGCAACAGTCAACTACTTGTCCCCATCATCACTACCTGTAGCTTCCAATTGGGGTTGTTGCAGACGTTGTCATAAACTCCCTTTGGTTGCTTAAATTTCAGATTTTCTAATAATTATACACTAAATGTTCCGATTTCATTTGACGGATGCAATTATTCGTCTTTAATTCTGAAAGATAAAGCAAATTGTTCACTGAATTTGTTTGATTGAAAATCTAATTTATTAAACTTAAATTATGGCGACACAAAGACATCACTATAATTTTTATTACATTTAAACTACAATGTATATTATAAAGGTCTACTATTTCTTTCCTATAAATTTCACATAGGATTTCAAATCTAGAATGCCTTCATAACATGTTCACACATGTTTTCAATATAAGAATTTGGACAACCGTATGGACAAGCTACTTCTCGTTTTACAGTCTAATATCATATCTAGGTTTCTACTGCACTCTTCTAAAATGTACTTTTCTAATGTCATTCTCCAGGGTGATTTATAGAAAGATTTAACCACTCCTTCCGCTTTTTCGACAATATCTTTATATAAAGAGACTTGCTCTAGAAATCTAGATTCATCTATAAAAAATCCATCATCAATGTCTTAATTTCCTTCTTCAGTATATTCATGTTCGGGTTCAGATTGCAGACCTGAAATTTTCTGGGTTTTACGCAATCAGTTGTATTTCATGGGCATAACACAGTTGATGGTGGCTATCAAAATTCTTACTCATTTTAACCACTACACTGGTTCTGTCTGTAGTGAAAGAAATTATGTCGTCAAGATTAAGCTCAAATGCACTCAAACGCTTTTCTAACAATTGAGTACCTACCTTAGCTGTCATCGTCGAACCTTTTATCCTCGCTAAGCGCAAATTTTCTTTATTATGAATGTTTATATTTAAATACCTTCCTTTACAGGTGGAGGTCCGTTCGTCAAAAGTAGTAGTGAATCTTTGAATTTGAAATTTCATTTTTTCTTTAAATTGTGTTAATTTGTTTTTTGTTTGATCGCTCTGTTCTAGAACTATTTTGGTCATAGTCACAGGTGATTTTGGAAATCATAACCAGACTGTTTAAAGAGACATCTTAGATCTTCAGAACTACAACATTTTTTAAATTGTTTTCCATCTAGTGCTGTCATTCTGGTCACATGAGCCTTCATAGGTAACACACTTGAATAGTAATCTGTAAATTTACTTTGATTGAGGTTCATTCCTAGCGCTTGATCCCGAGCATTTTAGCAGTAGTTTAAGTACTAGGGTACTAGCTCTTGGAGTCTTGCTCTGGCATTGCATTAATATGCTTAGCATGCATTTGGGTATGTGAAACTCCAGTTGTACCACCAGAGGGTGATTATATTGACAGAACACAGATATTAATTATCAAATTCAATTCTGAACATATTTGGTGTTAATTTTGTAGAAATTCATTATTCACAATTAAATGAAACTACGTGATGTAGTACTATTTCTACTTTCTTTAAGTTCTTTACCATGATCACACCCCCGACACTCCATATTAGTGAACAGATTTAATTGCCTACACTATAACATACATACTCCTCTATCCGTATCCATATGTATGTGAGCGTAAATTAATGTAGGGCTGTCAGCAGCGTGCAGATAAAAAATATTTACTAATACTACATATCGGCCTCGATCATTGCGGACAATCGCGCAGATCAAGTGAGTTGGCGCTATACGTCAGCAACATAGGTGTTTCTCTTTCTAACCTATAGCGTTGATGAATGACTGACTCAATAGCACACTGGAATAGTAACTTTGTACTGGCGCACACGACTTTACTATTATCTAATTGTAAAAATGTAATTATATGAATAAATATTTTACACTATACATTTAATTGTGTGAAAGTGATTTGATAATAATATTAAGATAGCATTTAAAAAAAATGTACTTAGTATAGATCTTAAAACAAAATAAAATCTTAAATAAAAATAAATTTTGTTTATATATAAATGTGATACACTGAAATAATGTCTTCGTTGTACTTTTGAATGGATTTGATTTGCTTCATGTGAAAGATCTCTTAATAAACAATATAACATGCCTACAGCCGACACTCCAAGAATACGTTTTTAAGAATAGACTTAAGAATAGTTTGACACTTAAAACTACTCAGTGACATGTTAGTTGACACACAATTATAGGTACTAAATAAATAAGTTGGTGACACAAAATAAAAATATTTACAACAAACAAAAAAATGGACACAAAATAATCTCCTTTAAGCACTTGTACACAGTGCAATAACAGACTGTTATATTGAATTACTATAGTTAACTATAAACTTAAAAATTAATTATAATTAAAATCTTAATTACTATAAATAGTTAATTATAATAGTAACACCGAATTACACAAGTTAAACTCAACCAAACATCGCACAATTAAACAAATCACAAGGGCACGCAACAAGCAGCAACCTAGGAACGAGTACACATGATTGTACTCATTATCTGTAGGTTACACAGTAATAGCTAATATTCTTTGATACAACCTAGGTTTCGTTGTGTTACAACATCTACATGTGGGATATTAGCAAAGATCTGTTTTGTGATAAAAAGTTCAAAATCAGTCTGCAATTACGTTATTGCAAAATTACTTAATTACAAAATTGCAGTCTTATTACATAAGTTATAATGCACAACCATAAGTGTTTTGTAAAATGTTTCAGTGATAAAATAAACAAGATGATCATGAACACTTGAAACATAATATATTGCTTAGTTTTTATATAAATAACATTTTGAATTATATATTTTTAAAAAAGCTAATTAATCAATCTATTTTATAATCAAACTACCTCTGCCTAGTTTTGTCCAGGCAAAAGATGCCATGACTGTATTTTGTTTTAATAACTTTTTACATGTTTTTATATAATTACTATTTATAGTTAATTTATCAAAGGTATTCTCAATGATTTAGATGAATACTGATCTATTTGGTCCAACCTTGTAACAGGAACATACTTATAACAAACAACCTGTAATAAATAGCCAAATATATTTTCAAACTTTTTTTTATATTTCATTGTTATGCACAATTTTTTCAAACATAATTTCAATGTGTTAAACTTTTGTTTACCTCAAAAATATTTTATGGTTCAATTTTTAAATTAAAAATGGATTATAGACGACAACCTGTAATAATTAACAATATAAACTGACTATTTTGTAGATTTTTATTGTTACTATATTTTAATATTATTATAAATTCATATATAATTTCCATATAGCTATAACGATTTCAAATCTTAACTCAAAAATGAACGAAATACATTGTGATGGCTACCTTCATTTACATTGTTATTGCGCATTACACACACTTTACATATAATATACATATATCTATGTGGACAATATATATGATGGTTAAAATCTTAAGTCAACTGGACGACAAGCCGTTTTTGAACCAAACCTTAAAAAGAATAAACAAAACTTTTCACTTTATAAAAATTAGTATGATACAAAATAGATATTCCACTACCCTTCAATCTAATTTGACTTCAAAAATTAAACCTATATTTCTAAATGAATCATCCTCTTTTAGTTAAGTCTACAGGGTCATTAAAACTATATTTCTAAAAGAATCATCCTCTTTTAGTTAAATCTACAGGGTCATTAAAACTATATTTATAATGAATCATCCTCTTTTATTTAAGTCTACAGGGTCATTAAACCTATATTTCTAAATGAATCATCCTCTTTTAGTTGAGTCTACAGGGTCATTAAACCTATATTTCTAAATGAATCATCCTCTTTTAGTTGAGTCTACAGGGTCATTAAGTACTATTTTTTTATAACAACCTCTATTGTGTTGTTTGATTTGTAAAAAGTTCAGCATATTTAGTCCAGCATACTAGCCTATTTTAACTTAGCTATAAAAGCAAGTCTTTTCAGTTAATATGGAGACATTATATTTTAAAGTGTTGGTTGTTGTTTGTAAAGACTTCAATACACGGGTAATAAAACATTTTTAAAACTAAGTATTGCAAAACGTTTGTACTAGCTAATAAATAAGACATGTAGATTTATTTGTATTAACATATTAAAATGTAAGATTCCTTATCATTTACACTTTGAAATAGTTTGAGCTGTATAATATAAGCTGGGCTGTGTAATATTAAGTTTGCCAGACACAAAATTGTAATTTTGAAAAATAGTTAAGTCACATTCAATTAGAGAATCTAAAATTATCAGCTTGACTATGCTATAATTAAGTGAGGCTAGTTCACAATAATTGATAGAATTACAAGACACAAAATATTCTTTAAATTTGCATAAAGTTACAAAATAGTCTATACTATATACTATTTTAGCTTTATATAATAGTATATACAATTTTAGCTTTCAACTCATAATTTCCTACAAAGATGAAAACGTTCAAATATGCTCCATGTATGGGGTACATGCGTTCTTAATGTGGGGTACATACATACAAAGTGGGGAAGGAACGTTCGTACTTGAAAATACAAACACCAGAATTAAAGAAAATATTCATAAATATTTATTAATGAAATCTAAGTAACAATTCTATATTTACTAATTGTAAAATAAATATTTAAACAAAATCAGCCTTCAAAAAATAACAAAACTAATTGAACAGTTCTCTATATTAAATCTTTTTCGCTAATTATATCTTGTCAAATAAAATCAACATAAAAAGAAAAAGTAAACAGCAATATTATTAAACTAAAATAATATTATTAAACTATGTAATCTCATAAGCAGAAAACTTTTTCAGTCAAAAATGCTGGTGTACCACAAGATTAGGATAAACAAAATTCCAAGCACAAGCTTTTCCTAGTTTCTTTCTCAAAAATGAAACTTTGTATTCTGTGGGGCTATAATTTTCCAAAAGTTGTCCAACGCAAAGTAAAAGTGACCTTTTCAAATTTTACTAATACTTAGATTCCTTCTATTATGTTACGATATAAAATAAGCTTTCATTTTCAGTATCAGATAGTTCTTCGATAGGGGATGTAAAACATTCCCCTGAACTTATATCAGTATCACTCTCATTAACAGTCTTTGTAGTTATCTCGTTCGATAGCAATTTTAATGCATGTTTCATCTCTTTAGCTCATTTTCTTCTCTCTTATTTCTTTATTTATTCTGCCATTCATGTTTCCTCAAATTTATTCTTTTTACGTGTATCAATATAAATCATTTAATTTCCAGTTTGTCTTCATTTTTTAAAGATTAAAACTGGTTTTGTGTTCACTGTTGTTGATGGTTTTATTAATCCTAAAGATGTTGATGGTGAATCAACGAGTAGTTGTGACAGCACGGATATCAATGTTGGATATATTGGTAGTAAGTAGTATGTTGGAATATCATCAGACAGAGTATGGTAAATGATAGTATCTGGACCTGTAGTTGGCGTTCTGGAGCCGTGGTTAGAGTATCTGGTGCTATTTATTAAATGAAGCTCCAAAGTTCACTAATAGATTTCCCTTAAGCTCCCAAATGATCACCCACTCATTAGAATAATATAAGCTTTATCATTATTAGAATAATATAAGTTTTACCATTATTAGAATAATATAAGCTTTATCATTATTAGAATAATATAAGCTTTATCATCATTAGAATAATATAAGCTTTATCATTATTAGAATAATATAAGCTTTATCAAATATTTACTTTTTTACAAGCTAATGATTTCGCGTGTCTTATTTTTTCCAGAGCATCTAGCATTCCCATTAATTATAAAGAAATTCACTTCTAATCTATAATTGTAAATAGTCTTCATAAATGTAAGGACTAATTTTTTTAAACTTGCATGTATACAGAGATTTAAAGGTAAATCTTATAGACTCTACCTAACATTCTTTAAGTCATTGGTATATAAGTTTTATACTGTTTGATGTTGAGTCCATTATCTCCCAGTGAGTGCCATTAAATGGGCACTGAAGAGCATACCAGATATCTGATGTATATGTATATATATATATATATATATATATGTACATATATATACACACATATATATAACCGACCGAACCATGATCACGACCACTCTGTAAAGAGTGCACGACTGAGAGAGATATATTTATATATACATATATATACATACATATATATATATACATATATATATATATATATATATATATGTATATATATAAAATTCACTATTTTATTATTCATTAGACTAATCAAAAGAAAACTTATTTTGTGGAAATCTACTTTGACAAAGTAAAGAGCATATAAGCTTTCATAATAAATATAGTAATTTATGGTTAATATAAAATGGTAGGTTTATAGCAAACATAATTACGTACATCAACCATTACTTAATAAATGCAGAACATAGTAGCGCTTTAGTTCGAATATTCAGAAAGGTCACCAATGCTACTTCTGTAGCATCTAAAGCCATAGTCGGAGTGTCTAGAACATATTTCCCAACCAGTGGGGCATGCCCAACTTGGGAGGCGTAAAGTGATCCAAAGGGGGGCGCAGAGAGCGGCTCGAGACTTAAACTGCACATAAGTATTTATTAAAATTCATATGCTCACGTGGCACAGACGACGGTAACACCGATGCAAAGTGCACCTTACATGTTTCCTTCGCCCGCATGTACTCAACCCTGCGTTAGCCGCATCATTTTGCCCTGCTCTCACTCAGTGACTCGCTGCCTGTTATGAGGTGAGGTGTGATAATGTCACTTACGCTAACAGACACGTACAATATTGCCAAAAATTATGCAAAAAATGAGTACTGCTAGCCAAAAAAAAAAGTATAGCGATGTTTTACTGTTACTAATAAAAACGGTACTCAGCAAACACAATGTGTGATATGTTATGAGGTGTTAAGTAAGACGAAGAACTAAAACGAATTCAGACCAATACAGCGGCGTCGTTTGTACCATCAACAGGTAAATTCGTTGAAGCATCATGCAAACTATCACTCCTCATAGCTAAAAACCAAAAACCTAATACTGTTAGCAAGACCCTAGTGAAGCCTTGTTTATTAAAAGAAGCAGAAATAGTACTCGAACCACAGGAGAAGGATTTGTTAAGTATTTACTTTCAGACAACACGGTGAGAAGGCGTATCGATGATATCGGGGGCAGATTTACAAAATTAGGTTATAAAGGGAATCAAGTCTTATCCTTGGTTTACAGTCCAGTGGAACGAAAGTACTGATGTGGCAAATTGCAACTTTTAGTATTTCCGCGTTACATATATGAAGACAACAGAAAATAGGAACTGCTATTCGTCAAATATTTTAAAACAACATCAAAAGCTTCTGATGTTATGGCGGCATTCACTGATTTTTTTTCGATACTTATGAGATTTTATGGGAAAAACTTATCAGGAGTTTGTACAGACGGCGCTCCTAGTATGATTAGCTGTTGTTTGAGATTTGTGATATTACTGAAAGAGAAAAATCCATCAATAATATCAACAAACTGTATGATAAACAGACAGGCATTAGCTGCTAAAACACTTTCCGAAGAGATGAACAAGGGTTTTAAATTGGCTAATAAAAATGGTGAGCTACATAAAACACAGAGCTCTCAATACGAGATTATTTGTTGCTCTTTGTGATGATTTGTCCTCGACTCATAAGATGCTATTAGTTTATACAGAGGTGAGATGGTTGTCAAAGGGAAATATGCTCGCACGATTATTCAAGCTCAAGGAAGAGGTAAAATTTTTCTTGAATAACAAGGTAAAATGGATCTACATAATTCTTTCTCAAACGATACATTTCAATTATCAATTATTTGTTACGGAGATATTTGAATCGTTGAATAACTTAAATTTGAAGCTACAAGGAAACATGAAATCAAATATCATGGCTCGTCACAATGTCATCAAAGCTTTTGTCGAAAAACTGCAACTGTGGAAGCGTTGAATGCAAGCTCAAAATTACTCAGCATGTCCCAAGTTCTCTTCAATGCTGAATAGTAACTGAGAATTTTTCTGTACATATAATGATTTACTTGGAAGATCTGACTGCTGAACTTTGTAGATATTTGCCCGAAAACTTTTCAGAAAACTAAATTCATAAATTAATAAAAAATTCATTTGTGGTTGATGTCGAACAACTGCCCAAAATATTGCAAGAAACTGTGGTCATAAAAAATTATTCATCTGCTCATGATAACTTCAGCCACATGGATTTGATTGAATTTTGGATAAAATATTATGCCATATATCCTAATGTCAGTAATGAAGCACTGCGTATTCTTTTACCATTCTCAAGTACCTATCTTTGTGAGCGGGGTTTTCAACGCTGTTGGGATTAAAATCAAAATCAAACAAACAGACTACATGTTGAAAATGATCTCCGCTGTGCACTGATTAATATGAAGCCAAGGATTCACCAATTGTTTCATAAAGTGCAGTCACAGTGCTCTCACTAATTGTAAGTTTTGCTTTTGTTGATTGTTTACCTACTTGTCATTTGAATAAAAAACAAACGCGCCCATTTATATTCTCGTTTATTTAATTTTACGACTCCTCATTTCGGATAGGGTAAAATGTTGGGAACTTATGATCTAGAGTCATCGCGGGAAATGGCTGATAAACTTGAGTAGATGCAAAACCTGTATCATTAAAAATAAGTTTATTAAATGGCCATATTCCAGTTTTCTCAAGAGCACTTGTTATGTTTTTAGTGTTAAAAGATTCAAAATAGGCTATTTTAGTCAATTATAAGTTATTATAAGTATATAAGGTCTTCCTTAAATTGGCGACACGCTATCTTCAGTTTTGATTTGAAAGATCTACATATTCTGACAACTAGCAGCCAAAGACAAAGTGTTATTGTCACAAACAAGTAAAATCAGATTTAGTTTGGTGAAATTTGCAAATTTTTGAATGTATTTCATAAACAAATGATCTTTATAATACACCCTATGAAATGATAAAAGTGGAGGAATTGTATTCCCACTAGCCGAAAAGATACCACCAAAAGTAACTAGCTGTCCTCTTTCTGCAGAAACAACTTTTCCTATTTGTTTTTGAGTTTTGATGACTTTAATACGGTCAATATACTGTACTCATCAAAATTATAAATTCAATCTCTAATGAATTTTTGTTTTTGTAAAACATGTTCTAGATTTTGAAAGAGCTCGTTCACAGCTGTCTTGTTAAATCTCAAGGATCTAACTGGACTGGTGTTCTCAGGTTTCCAAAAACTCAAATTTAGGTACCATTTAGAGTGATCAAACCGATCTTTTTTCCTGCCATTTTATCGCACTCCCAGCTATATGGAAAATTAAAGTTATTAGTATTTGCAAATATGCAGATGAGTTTTTTTACTTGTGCAAGTGTTTTGTAGTCTTTCAACTTAATCTCTTCTTCTTTAGTAAATACATGGTTCGATGAGTACTTGGCATGGGAATATTTGGTATATTATAGGCTTTTTTACAGATGTTTGCGACATGGGTTGATGGTATTTTTCTCCAGATTTTCTTGTAGATACTGTTTTATCCAGAAATTCCTTTATTGCAGATACCATTGCTGCTTCGTCTATTTCTCTACTTAGGGTCCCCTGTCGTTTATAATTACGTACCATGGTCTTAAAACAATATATTTAAAGAATTACCAGATACGTGGGGTGCATTCGTACACTATGAATATATTCCACTTATTCATATACAAATGTACCCTAACCACAAACAAACCACATTTCTTGAATTTTGAATATATTTGGCGTTAATTTTGTAGAAATCCATTATTCACAATTAAATGAAACTACGTGATGTAGTATTATTTCTACTATCTTTAATTTCTTTACCACGACCTAGGTTTCGTTGTACTACAACATCTTCAGGTGGGCTATTAGCAAAGATCTTTGCTAATATCTCACCTGAAGATGTTGTAGTACAACGAAACCTAGGTCGTGGTAACGAAATTAAAGATAGTAGAAATAATACTACATCACGTAGTTTCATTTAATTGTAAACCACATTTCATAAAATAACAGAAAAACTTTTCCAATACACTACGTAATTTACATTACATATATTGTCAATAACTAATACGAGTTATTTACATAATTAAAAAGAAATTACAAAACAAAGATGAGTTTCAATAATGGGAAAAAAATTTACTTACCCAAAAAATGCATCGCACATGTTTTTCCAATAAGATGGGCATTTGTACTGCCACCGCCCGCTTGAGTGCGCATCACTCGCACAAACATGAGTGTGTTACACTATTAGTTTGGCTAGATACAACTAAAAATGTATGTACCCCATGTTTGAACAATCTCCTCTCTCCCTTACTCTCATTTTATGTTTTCCCTAACAAACTTTATAAATATCAACAATTATCATCATGCTTTTTTAATTTAGGAAATGATGTTCATTCTCGCATTGTAAATTAGTGATGCATGTTTCACTCCATTCTTACTATTTATATTAGACTGCATTCTTCAGATGTAACATCGTAATTTGAATTGTGAATTAAGCCAATAAGTCGAATTTCATGTAAAAATTTTATGAAAACCACAACCACCACAAAAATAACTTCCGACATAAAAATTCATGCCATCATGATATAATGTAAACAGATGCTCCAATATCATTTCAAAATATTACCACGATAAATATTTCTAATCTGAATTCATTATTTACTAATTTTGCACTTAAAAAGATGCCTATTTGAAATCAATACAATTCATTTAATTTTTAGTTTGAAACATGTTACCTTACGAAAATTGCGTTTTCTTTTTTTTTAATCCTTTAATTTTGAAAGCCAGCTTTGTATCCTTAAATTTTTGCATCTATTTGTATCATAAGATACAAAATTCTTCAATTTTGTATAAACATTTTTGATAAAAAGCCTTTTCTATCAAATTTAATATAATATACATACAAATGATCAAATTTGAGTCTATTCAGAAAGGATATCGACATTCTGAAGATTGTAGTATCTTTCTAAATTCTTTCCAGAAGATAAAACATTATAACAATTACTATAAATTTAATATTAAAACAGTATGTCAGTAAAACAATTAGAGTGTTCTGTTACTTTGTAAATAAATGGATTTTTATCATCATAATGAAACAAGTGGCCATAGATATCATGTACTTTCCAATCACACTAATGGACTTTGTCGAAACCAACATTCATAAACACTTTATAAATTGCAATAGTAGTGTAAACAGAATATGAGTATGAGTGACAAAGCAAAACCTTCAAGAATACAGCACGCAAGTGGGTTTTTTACTGTTCTTTATTTATTTGAATATAACTTATGAGACTGAAGTGCAAAGAAATTCGCCATCAATTTTCGTCACACTACTAAATCTTTTCTATGAAATTAATAAAATGAAATAAAGAGTTAATATCAAATGATTTATTACACTTTGTAGCAACAAAGCACATATTCTGGACAAATAAAACCCATTTTAAAAGAAAATAAAAGTTTACTGCAAAATATAGGCTCAGATGAGTAAAGAAATAACTGTGAATACATATTTTAATAAAAATCAATTACAGAAAATTGTTCCAGCATTAATAGGCTGGTGATAAGTACAGCAAAATCTTTAAGCACGATTTTGTAACTGATATTCATAATTACTCTATTTCCATAATAGAGCTAGTCGGATTTGTAACGTTAACGTAAAACTACCAAAACTAAAAGACACGAAAATATATCTTAAGATATATTTATTAATTTGCCGCGTTGTTACTATAATCCTTAAGCTCATTGCTATAAAAAATCAAAATGAAGCAAAATTTTTTATTGAATATAATCATCTTTTTAACTTCAAATTATATACATAAACATTTACATAATGTAGAGTGTATTTACTTATGTAAACGTGTAAAACCTAAAGTTAAATAAATAAACAGGAATTTGAAACGCTAAAATGTTATATATATATATATATATGTAAATCTAACATGAAACTATATTATGAAACCCAAATTAAAGCAAAAAAGTCCCTTTCATTTCTTGTGTTGTAAAATTTTGCACAAAAAAATTAATCACAAATACATACGTTGGGAAAAATTAACATAGTTAAACCTAGATGATTAATTATACAGAAATCAACGGAGAGGTAATATGATATTTTTAAAACTTTATATGTACTTTTTTAAAATTTGTGGTTTGGAGCAATTCATATTAAGTAATTATACATGATAAAAGCAGTAGCCGGGCTCGCCTTAAGTCTCTTCATAGCAATCTATTCATCAGAGTCTTCAGTTGGATTCCTAAAAAGAATATTTTTAAATTGTATATAAATGAAAATATTGCATTAAAGGTTACTTTGTTGCTGTATTGATATCTATCCCTAGCTGATTGTTCCAGTTTTGCCCAGGTAAAAAGAGATAATAATTATATTTTGTTATAGAGGTAATAAGATATAGATAATAACTCCATTATTTACAGTTTAATTATTTACTCTATGCTTTAGTTTAGTACGAAACTGTAAGGTGGCCAACCTTATAACATTAAATGCTTCTAACAGATAATCATTAATAATTAGTACCCCACATAGAAACACTGGTCATCTTTTGAGGCGATCCACGAATAGATGCAATTCTTTATTTCTTCACAAGACCGAAAGTGCTGGTTAGGCAAACCATGTGCCATCGTTTGATTAAAAGTGATAGTCAGAGGGAACATCATATAGAGAATACAGCGGGTGGAATAGGACTTCCCATTACAACATTTCCAAGTATGTCTCGACCACTTGCGCATTGTCATACAATTTCCTTATTTCTGAATCACATTCCCGTGGCTTTGAAGTGTTTTGATATAGCTTGTTGATCGTGCCAATTCTTCTTGATTTGGACCCAAGTCTTCATCAAGTAATGCCTCCAATTCTACATCTTCAAAAACCTTCCCGCTTCCGCCGCTATACCAGTCTTCAACGACAAAATCACCATTCTTGAAGCATTGAAACCACTCACAACATGTTCTTTCACTAACAACGGCCTCACCATAATAAATATATAAAAGCATTCAGTGAGCCTCAGCCATATATTTCTTCATATGGAAACGGAAAATTAAAACTTCTCACAAATGTGAATTTGGCTTGTACATTAATGTTTTAAATCAAGAAAAACTTTATGCACAGACACAAATTTATGACAGATGCCCAAGTTTATTGTATGACGTCTATGATCTATTTATTTCAACTACCACTTACCACTAAAGCCATCTATAGGAAAACGGCAGAAGCATAATTCTACATTTAATATATATTTTATTTTCACGAAAATTCAAGTAAGTTATAAAATTAAAATATAATTTATTTCACTGTAATAATGTTTTTTCCGTACGTGGCTGGGACAAATAGATTCGACACTTCACATTTTTCTCACAATGTTTATATTTTGGACTCGTATAACCTATAAAATTTCTTCTGGACATTTATTTGACATTTTAAATGAAAAATTAGTACTTTATCTGCTTATAGTTCACGAAATGTTGTCAAATAGTTGAAAATCAGGTGAGATATTAGTCTTTTAAATATTTAATAAAATTTTTAGGTCTCTTTATATACTTGAAAATAAAACAACGATTTCATGATTTAGGAAATTTCATAACCTTTTTGAAAATGTATGATTTTAAGCAGTATTCATTCATTACAAATAATTTTTGCAATTAGTAGAAAATTACATTTTGACGTTGCAACTACACGAATGTTATTTGTTTCTGGCTTTCTGCGTAAATTCATCAATTAGCGCCTGGGCAGTATACTGGTTAAATCGCCTAAAATATTTGGCATTGCTCAACAGTCCACTGAGCCAATACTTAGACAGCATTCTGCCAGCTAGACTGTAAGATGTATGGTTTGAACAAATGGTGCCCCACTCCACAATGTGCCCGAAATTAGGACCCATTCCCAAGAATTGTTTGTTAAAAAATGTAATGGACCTAGGTTCGGTTCCAAAGAGTGACCTTCGTGGTTGTTCTATTTAAAACCTCTAGATTTATTTTTAAGGGTCTGAGTGAAGCGACTAGTACTCTGCAAGAAATCTCAAAATGTAGCTGGAAGGAGATACCGGATAGTTCAGGCTTCGCGATTTAATGAAAAAACTTCTCACCTATAAAGGTCATAGGCTGAAAAAGTGTAATGAGGTGCTAGGACGGCATTTTAAACATAAAATTTAGGAGAGTACGTAAATACATCTTGAAAGTAAAAAATTTTTTCAACGGTTTTGAATTTGTTCATAAAGAAATTAAGTATCTAAATAATATGGAATACTATCCCAATTTTCACAAAATAAACTATTCCACATGTGGTTAATTCCCAAATTTTTTTACGCATGTGCGCGTCGACGGTTTAGGGGAAGGTTAGGGTACGGGACCAACACAATAGACTGACAGAACAGTTTGTATGTTGCTTTAATATAATAAATTCCAAAACAAAATAATTTATATTTGAATTATTGTGTACGTATCCACAGACTAATTTTCCAATAAAAATGTGGATGTCACGAGATGCATGTGACTAACGTAATCCGGCAAAAACAACCAAATCCACTTTCGAGTGAAGTGCACCACTTTTGTAACCATTAGTACTAAGTTTTGTTTTTCAACAGAGATTTTCCTATTTAAAAACTGAGAAACGCCAATATCACAAGTCACTATCCCCAAATAAACAGTTTTATCACACATACCTTATTTCCTTTACATTTTCAAGTTCATAGCAAACACCATCACAATTTTAATAAAATACTCACCTGTGTTTATGCCTTATTGGACTGGAATCACCATCAAAAAAAAATGCCGCACATCCAGGAAATCGATCTGAAGCATAATCGGGCTCTTGGGAGAGCCGGGCACGTGTCTCCCAACGCATAGCCTGACGGTAAGCTCTCTGCAAACTTACATCATGTGCTGCTGCATCAACGCAGTCTTCCACCGAATCACTCTCTGTATACATTGCGCCAGTGGCCTCACAGATATTATCTACAAAAAAAAATAAAATACACCTACAAACATCTGCCTCACCTCGCACTAGAAAATATAACACAAAACACCTACTAAAAACGAAACATCAAAGTAAAATTGTCTAGGTAAAGTTAGCACACAAGGTTACAGAGCTTACTACCTCCTGCAAGTTGTAACACGAATGTACCTCCTATGTTACCTTGTAAAAGTTGTTGAAGCGACTGTGGCTTCCTCTGTTGAATCATTTTCCGTTTGCGGGAAGGCATACCAGACAGGTAGGCATCACTGAACGGTGGAAAAGTACCTATGCGCAATTGCAGTTGTTCATCGTTAGTGATTACGGGAATCCAGTCCTGTTAACAAGTGTTGAATATGTCTTACAGAAATACTCTATCTTACCAAGGAAAATTAAATAAATGGACATAATTCACATTGCACTTACAACACTAGTTTTTTATGGTATGTATGGTCGTTTTTTATGGAATGTACTTTTTATGTAGTTTTTATGCAATGTATAAAACAACCATAAAAAATGTATAGTTTTAATTAAAAATTATTAAGTGTATAATGCAAAAATGTATTTATAGTGAGTTTTTTCCAATTTTATGAGAAGGAACATTAAATTGTGCTTCCATATTTGATGTGAATTAAAATTAAGTTGTTTACCAATTTTTCAGAAATTTTATGACTTATTCATTTCCACTCTCTATTTTTTTATTTTTTGTGTTCGGTTGGATCAATTTCAATAACTAGTGACAATGTAGATTTTAAATATTTCATCAAGCTGTTATAATTATATTCGGGCGTCTTTTAAGTTCGTAACTCATTTTGAAAATATAATTTTTTTAATTTTTTAAATAAATTTGGTGACTTGCGGAATACCTATTTCATCGATTGATTTTTACTAAACTATTATTATTCAGAACTATTATTATGTTGCAATACACCATATTGGATATGGGATTTCAAATAAATTTTGTATAAGATAACACAAATAATATAATATTTCCCTCACCAAAGGCACCATACTGTGCCAGTCAGGCGTGGATCCACCACCAACTCTTGGTCCACCTGACTCCCCAGAATTGCTCGATTCTGCAGAGCCCCCTGATGCTCCTGAGGAGCTAGCAATAGGGGCTGATGGGGTGGCTGGTACTGAAGATGTTGAAGTGCTAGGCTTTGGTTCAGTAAGCAGAGCACATGCAATCTTTTCCTCATCCTGCTGTGTTATGATTGCTGTTGCCGTTGATGACTGTGAGCTAGAAAATAAGAGGATTATAATTGTTAATGTAAAAAATGTAAACCTAATTGTGACATTAAATTTAATAAACATGAAAAGACCAACTTCCACAGTTTTTTAAGATCTTAAAATCAATCAACAATCCTATTGGCAGTGTAACTTTGAATAGTTTAAAAATACACTGATTGTGAGATATAAGATAAACCATAAACCTCAGCATGCTGAGAAATAATAATAGTGAGTGTGGTTTCAATAAAGAAGATGAAAATACAAAGAAACTATTTGTATCTCGTTATACAGTGTTTCTTAAAAACTACTTATCAATTAAATTGAGTTTTAAAAGCTATTTTACTTGTAAAATCATGAAAGAAATGAAATTTATGAAAATAAACTTTTACAAGATATTTTGGAACAAATAATTTTGCAATTCAATTGCAGTTTTCAATATTTTACCAATATGTATGTTTGAAAACAGTAGTTCATAATTTTATTATTATCTTAAAAATACTGTTAGATATTGACTTTAAAAAAACAATTCTTATTTCCAAATTCAGCAATACAAGTCATCAAATTACATTTTTTAGTGATGTATAAAGATCTTTTTGCTTCAAATGAATTTATAGACAAACACTTGGCATAAACAAAAAGTGTTTGTGTACAAATTAACTTTTCTAAAGGTAAAAAAATACATACCTCTCTATAGGATCAGGCTCGTTATCAGCCGGCATATCTTCTCCTGCTTGCTCTGTCAATACGAATAGACCACCTTCCGAGCTTGTAACATCCATCTGCATCGACTCATCTGCTTCCACATCCTCTGTTACAGGATCAGCCTAGTAACACATTTGAAAATCATTTATTCTCCTGAATAAAAATTTCATGCAATTTTATTTATCTTCCATCTATAACTCCCGAGCTCACTACTCACTCAGACATAAAGTCTCACTGAAATAAAAAGCCAACACTTTCTCTGACAATAACAAAGAAATAAAAAGAATATAAAAACAAAAATTCTTTCCAACACTGAAACAACTTTAGATTCACTTCAAAATTTAACTCTTATTCGATGTTCTATGATCAAATAGTTTACCTGGCAGTTATGTATGTAACATTTGCAAGAATGTACAGGAAAATTTTACAACGTAAAAAGAAATTATGCACGAAAGTAAAAAACTATTCTCTTATTAAAACACCATTTAAATTTAATGTTGATTAAAAACATACAAACATGACAGTTACAAACTTTTCTAGAGCTGGGAATAGCAGCAGCTAAAGTGTGAAAGACAAGACTGTTAAAATATTTCAGTCTTGACATATGACCCGACAATGTGACCTGTGAACTTATTGATTACAAAATATGCTAACTATTTTTAATGCTATAAGCATGTATAATCAGTTTATTAATAAAATGTTCTGATACATGGCCGTGAATGAATGTACAAGCTTTTTAGTTTCTCATTTCATTGGCTTTGTTAACTTTGTCAACCAGAGGAATTCTTAATATGGTAGTTCTACAATCCGAACAATTAAATCAAGTCGATTTGGTTTAAGGAATTTCCAAATTACTGGACTGGATTTTCAAATTACTACCCTCCAAAGGTAAAAAAATATGCACATTTGTATGTATAAATTTATGTTTAATACTATCTGTGTATTTAAAGAATGAATATAATAAGACTTAACATGTAATCTATCCAATATTTAATCCAAAACATTGGTCATAGAATTAAGGCAACCTCTAAATTGCACACATTTTGTACCACATTTAATCTTAGCAAGTGCACACCTAATGTTATCTTTATCCTCCTATTTGCAATTAATATTCACATAGACGACTGATGAATTCTCGTCGTCACAATTTCTGAATAAAATTAGAAGAACGTCCCCTTTTCCCAGCATTTCAGCAAATCATACAAAATGTTGTATAAATTCCCTTTTTTTAGGATAGATAAATAGATGCCTTTGTCACCAATGGCTTTCACAAAGAGTTCTAACATATGATAAAAAATATGGCTGAAATTCATCCATCAGCACAATATGGACGTCCATATTAACAAAGCTTTTGGAAGTAGTAAAACTACTTCTTTCATTTCATATCTCACAGCGGGAACAAATTAATAAAAACACAAATAAATAAATGATTCTTAGTGATTCGAACTTTATGTTGATCTGTCTATTCAATTGCAATTTAATGACTTAAATGTTCTAGAATTCAAGTCTTTCGTCATGTACATATTTAACTCATTTCTACCAAGTCCCTAACTCTCATCATTGCCTGATCTACTCGTTCATCAGAATTATCCCAAACATCAGTACCAGTATTTCCTCTGCGCAACATGGAATTTCTCAGAAAACTTTCATACAAAATTCTAAGGCCATATATGAAAACTGTCAGGACACACTGGTTAAATAAAATGGTTTTGAGATGCTGGGGGATTTTCTTGAAACAGAGAACAAAGCTGTTTGCTCCAAAGACTGCTCACAGCTTCACTCTAATATAAATGACTCTGTTAGTTTGTCAATTGTGATCAAAGGTATCTTAGACAGCTGAAGTTTCTAATATGTTCTATATTTCTCATTAATTCTAAAGTCAACTAAAGCCTCCTCAACCACCTACGCCTATATGACGTCAAAGACCTTTTCATAACCTATGAAGATGATGATGGTTGATACGTCAAGCATGATTGAACTTTCAGTAATCACACTACTTCTCAATGACCATTTTCACGTTAGTACTGTAGCCTAATCGGAAACCAAGAAGCTCCTCAGCCAGTATATTAAGGATAACTCTAGTGAATAATACATAGATTTTTATAGATGTATTCATATATATGTTTATAGATGTGGACAAAAGACTAATTGCACGGTAATTACCAAGCTTTTGAATGCTTCCTGATATACATAGTGGTGCCCACTTGCCTTTTAATATACAGTTCTTAAGTAACTTTGTTATTTAATATACAGATCGTAAACAGTAGTACAACAGCTTCTATAATGTCTCTCACCCTAGTTTCATCATTTAGGGTATGATGTTTCTTATCTCGGAGATAAGAAACATCATACCCTATCTCGGAGATTGGATAAAACTAGTTGTATCTCCTTTGTGGTCACATTGGGAATCCTTTATAATCACATTGTAAATTTCCAAAAAGCCAACATTAAGAATGGGGGCTACTAGTTTAACTCGCTACCTGCGAACTGATAAATGATCTATACTACTCTGTAAAGATTTTCAGTGTCTCCTTGTAATTATTAATAGGTGCTCTCTATTTGAGACAATGTTGTGAATCTCATCGATTAACTGGAAAATCTCCTTGTCTTTAAGATCCTACCGCTGTTCATGATGATCGCTCTGAATATTTGATCCTCTTAGTATTGCAGCAGATCTTTTATTTTCAGCCAAATATTATTATGTAAGATACAATATTCTTGAGTAACAGTTTTGTTTTCCATTCTACACTGGTAGCATTCATCAATGAGCTTAACCGTATCTTTAGTTAGCTTTTTAGGCTTGAAATTTAAGTCAAAATGACCTGTTAAGACAATATATAATAAGAGGAAAAACCTTTTCCTCTTATTGTAATGACAGCGCAGTCAGATGCTTTTTTGGGTCAGACTGACAGTGATTCCAATTGGTCACTCCTTTTTATGATTTCTGATATATAATTGGAATACCTCGGCATTTGCTCTGATTACATCACAAATAACGTTGCTATTAATTGTTTCTGACAATTTTCATCTTGTATTGGCTGTTGGAACCACAGAGCATATAATACGCAAGCCACATATAAGATCCGTGTATCGAATATTTTTCTCTACTCGGCGACATATACTTTAGTTACAGATCAAATAGGATAAGTAGTAGAGCTCCATTGTTCATTATTAATTAGTGCCCGAAAAACATACTTTTTTATCGTGATTTCATGCAAAATTAAAGCCAACAAAAGAACTAATTGCATAATTTTCTATAATTGATAAGTTAGCCTAAATAAATTTTGTTGGATTTTAAATAAAAACATTATTGGCAATATCGTTGTAGCGGTACTTGTTACTAGTGCAAGACATTTAACGTCATTATCACATAAATATCAATACCGTAAATATGCTTGGAGACCGTCATCTTAATGAGATAAACATTTCACACTTGAAAGCAGTTAAATTTACATAATCATTCTACAGTATTGTAACGACGTGAAAATAAACCGCTGATATGTTTTTCATTCACTTTATAAGATAGATTAAAAAATATAAACAAAATTTAATAAAGATAAAAGTTTAAGTATACATTGTTTGATTAATATATATAACTAATGAAAAAAGGTCTGTCTAAAAAAATAAATGATTGTACACGGATATACATCTAGGTCAACAACATTTGCTTTTCTGCTCATAGCAATGGAGAAAGAGATAACTTTTAAATAGTGAACATTTAATATTTTAGTCCTTACATTAATTTTAAGTCTAAACTGAACCATTTGTCTCATTGAAATGTATGCTGTTAAGATACACTAAATGCCCCTCAGCAAAGGAAAAATGGGTTAAAGCAGCTAGATGGTTTCCTGCAAGGACAGGCACAGTTTGCTCAGCACACTTTAAAAGATGATTTTGATATAAATTAGTCCGATAGAAGTATTTGTACCCAAAAGCAGATCCAGTTTAAACACAACACACAAAGCATTACCAAATTTTTGCCAGCCATGTCATTGCTAAAATAGCAATATTTCTGCTGGTCAAGGAACAGCTAAACCATATTAAATTAAGATTCCGATTTTATTTATGTCCGTGAATAATATGTGTAAAAAAATTATAAAACTTCTGAAGTGTTTGGCACTAAGGAGATTGAGGTATTGTCACTTAACTTAAAAGTAAAACCAGCTGACCACAAATCCTAATCCTACTCGTCCTACTTTTCCTTACGTAGGCTGTTTAAATTCATTAAAGTTATCCAAAAATCAATACAGTAGTAACACATTGTGTTACAACAGTTAACAGTAACCTGTTTGTTTACAGTTTGCATTAATACGAAATTACAGAAATTTAAAGTTCTGAAATATGTTCCACTTTTTCATCATACAACACACATACAGTTGACATAATAATTATCGACAAGAAATATAATAATTTAAAAATATTTTTTGTCATTTAGACCAGGATTCGCCACTGCGAAATGTGTAAAAAAAAAATCAATCCATATCGATAAATATGTGATTATTGAATAAGTCACAGCTTAATACACATCATCGTTACACATAATATGAGGGTTGGCAAATAGATGGTGGTATTGCATTGCGTACCTCAGCAACAAATGCACTCCTGTAAAATGACTCGCATTGTTTCATATATTGTAACTTAAGTGCTAATCTGTTTGATTATACAGACTGTGGTCTAGAGACACAGGCATAATCAAGATTGTCCTGATGAAAAACAAACCCGTAGAGTATAGTGTGTTTAATAATATGCAATGTTATTTATTTAACTTATAAATAAAACATGCTAATGTTACATATAGTATATATTTGTTTAAATTAGGGTAAAATATTGTATATTATTATAGTGTGTCACTATAATATTGATAATGGCTTAATTGAGTGCGAACTGAGTAAACATAACCAATTGAGTGCGAACTGAGTAAAGATACGAGAGTCATACGAGTTTCTCCACATTTTGAAAACTTTATACTTATTATTTAGTTTAAATCCCAATCAACTTTAGTTGACAAAGATTTTATAGATTACATCAGATTATATTTTAAATAATATAGAAACAATAGTGATTGAGCATCAATGACAATGTTCAATTTCATTGACCAGTATTTAGATATAAAATATTTACACTAAAACTGTTTTTTTTTATTTCTATGATTGATTGAATACATCGAAATAAAGTAAATTTCATCGAGTTACAACTATTTTGATATGATAATTGTTCAATAGTGACACGAACATTCTCCTTTGAAATCCCTATAATATCATTAATTTACAAACTTTTTTTCCTTTATTATTTGATTGTAGAAGTAGATTATAGTTAGCCTTTTATAAAAACAATGTTACACTTTTATTTTGAATTATACGCTGTAATTAAAATTGACTAAATGTTTTAATGGATTCAATTCATACTCCAATTCTTTAAAACTTTCCACGTCTTATTTACGTGCACGCATGAAAAGCCAATTTATGAAATAAATTTGAGTTTATATTTTTAAATATTGAATATATTTGGCGTTAATTTTGTAGAAATTCATTATTCACCATTAAATGAAACTACATGATGTAGTATTATTCCTACTTTCTTTGATTTCTTTACCGCGACCTAGGTTTCGTTGTATTACAACATATTCAGGTGGACTATTAGCAAAGACATCTTTGCTAATATCCCACCTGAAGATGTTGTAATACAATGAAACCTAGGTCGCGGTAAAGAAATCAAAGAAAGTAGAAATAATACTACATCACGTAGTTTCATTTAATTGTGTTTATATCTTTAATTAAATCAACTCCAGAACAATGGAACTATTCCACTTCAAAATCGATTTACATTTTTTGCTTTTTGACTTAGATTAACAATGTCATAGTTTTAAATGTAGGTTAATAACACCCATCTAAAATCTATGGTAACTAGATTTATTATAATTTAATACCTTTTGCAACAAACCAATATTATAAGGCAGCAGTCATTTAATGTCTTTAAAGATTAAAAACCAAAAACTATTCTTTAACTGAATTTCTAATGGAATACCAAGTTATTTGGTTCTGATTAATATTTATTCTTCGTTGCTATAGGCGTACAACTTTTAATAGAATTAAACTATATAGTTTGTCTCCTTTATAACAAAAATGCAATTCAAACAGCGTGTCAATAAATAATATAAAATTATATTCCACAATACGCGTCTCCAAATCTAAATAAATATCTTAATTTTTACTCACCGCCATAGCTTCTTCCTCCACGATATCCACAATGTCATTGTCGGTGTTATTTCCATCCTCGTGTGCTGGTACGAAGGTGATAAAACGGCGCACAGTATCACGTGAGGGCATCCGACGTGCCATAAGTGTTGTCATATAGTATGAACTCATGGCTGTGAAGAAACGTTGCACATTGGGCTCCATACTAGATGTTACACGGTCCTGTTAATTAGTAAAGAAAAATAAATGTTAAATTAGTTTTGCAAATAATAAATTGATTTAAATGAATTTTATTCATATTTTTCTAAAGCGAGATTCCTTTTTTCACATAAATTTAATTTTGTATTCTAGAGGACACACTAAAGTAAAATATAAGCAGTCAAGTTGTTGCATATACCTATATTTGATAAGAATAAGGAAATTAAAATTTCATGCTACTTTCATCAGACTGTAAAACACTAATATATATAAAAATAATAACAAAAGATCAGAGTTTATCCTTGGAATTTTTTGACAACATGATAATAAATATATTTTATTAAATTCACCTAAAAAAAATATATTTTTGTATGATATAATCCCAAATTTTGTGATTTGCTGTTAAGGGGACAACATAACTTCGAAACCCACAAATAAAACTCTCCATCAGACACAGGTGGTGCTCGAATATAAGGTCCCTGTAAAACACTTCTTTTTTTATTTTAATAGTTGTTGACATTAGTTTACTTTCCTTTCTATTCACTTTTTGTAACAGTTATAAATTA
Source organism: Druceiella hillmani (assembly GCA_039881145.1). NCBI lineage: Eukaryota > Metazoa > Arthropoda > Insecta > Lepidoptera > Hepialidae > Druceiella > Druceiella hillmani. The sequence goes on along the minus strand of JAYKKI010000011.1, from coordinate 14,741,591 downwards.
AAAATCTGAGGAAAAAACATGTTTTTGCGAAAGGCCCTGAATCAAAATTTATTAATATGGTGAAAAAAAATGTAAATCAAAATAAACTGACTATAATAAAGAAAATAAAAAAAATTACATGAATTTGGAACTTTAGACTTGTCAATTAAACATATCAATATGCCCCATCCCCTTACATAAACTTGTTTTATATTTATAGGTTTATGATAAATGTTAAATTTTAAACACGCATGTATTCTTCAAAGAAAAAAATCTAACCAATAAGTACTGACAACAATTACTTACCACTAAATTCCGATACACAGTGTGGACTGCATTCAATTCATCCGCACTGCAGCACAGAATAAGGCTACATATCTCGAAAAAGAGTCGACCGAGCAAAGTCGAGATGCGTGATGAAAAACCATCCCGGGCTTGTCGGCCATTCGTAGTGATAGTCGTAAATATTTGGGGCATGCGGATACGTAACAGGTAGTGTAGTGAACGCATTACATCTATATCTTCACGTGCATGTACCAAGGTAGCCTGTGGATAAATATCAAATATAAACTCATATCAAACACTCGATAAAATAGATACTTTACAAGACTACTGCTACTATGTACAACACAGCAGCAGTTGTCATGCTGCTACTGCTACTTTGTACAACACAGTAGCAGTTGTCATGCTGCTACTGCTACTTTGTACAACACAGTAGCAGTTGTCATACTGCTACTGCTACTATGTACAACACAGTAGCAGTTGTCATGCTGCTACTGCTGCTTTGTACAACACAGTAGCAGTTGTCATGCTGCTACTGCTACTTTGTACAACACAGTAGCAGTTGTCATGCTGCTACTGCTACTATGTACAACACAGTAGCAGTTGTCATGCTGCTACTGCTACTATGTACAACTTAAAAACTGGACTCATTCACATTTATTTGTATTTAATTTTTTCTTAATAATCTTTTCTCAACTTATAACTTGGTATTATATATATCATTGATAGCCAAACAGACTGGATTTTTGAAAATAAATGCATGAATACAAAACAATTATTACAAATAGTAAACAGGCCGTGAACAAAGTGCCATTATAAAGGCAGCTCGAGCGGTGCCGTAGTTAAGGCATAGACTTCAGGAAATATCCTAATATATAAATGGGTACAATTTTTTTATTGTTACTGTAACACAAAATTTAATGATCAAAAGAAAGTGTAATCATAGCACACGATGTAGAAATTTTATATTGGTATCTATAACCCTTGTTTATTTTTATGTCCAGATACCAAAAAGAAAGCGGAGTAATAATAGTGAAGTAATTCTAGCTTTTATGCATGCATAAGCAGATATATGTTCAATTTTGAATTTGTGTATGTGCAATTACATTACTTCTCCAGCAATTTTTTCAGCACATTTCAGAGGCTTTATTAGGTATCTGGGCATACAAATAATCAAAGCTTAAAACTGTATTTGATTTTGTACTTCTTAATATTTACATTGTGGGCATCGAGAAGTATAAGTAGGAATTCAGGATAATCATCATCATCATATATATTAATACGCTAAGGTTAAGATGTTACTCTCCCTTTTTAGAAAAAACCTCACAACTAATCCACATAAATTTTATATCATTTTATAGATAATTGCTTGCTCTACCGGCATCCACAACTAAAAAATGTATTATTGCTATTGTTTTTGCAAATTAATTAATTATTAAAATTATATACACAAAACAGCAATGCTGCCATCTAACGGCTCAACGTCAATATGATTGACGGTCGGTAAAATTTTTGTTTAATTTCAAATCCACTCACGTATAAATAAAGTGGCGCTTTAGCTCAATCAAAAGCTGATACTTGCGCCTCTATATGTCAATTTTAGTAAAATATTTGCTTGATCTGTCATCTGAGCTTCATAATGGAATAAATAATACGAAGACTTCACACGGGTCACGCTAGTAAATTATATTAATTCAATATTTTCTTAAATATTTTATCAATATTTCTTATTCTCTAAAACTAAAATTATTGTGTATACTTGTTTGAAAATCTGGTACGCCTTGGAAACTAACAATTTTTGGTTTCTATTAAATTAAATCATAAGTTTCTATTAATTGAAAAAAATAAATGAAAAAATTATGGATCTATTCCGAGCACACGTTTAAACGATGACAATATCCAAACAGTGAACAGCGGTGCAACACGGTTGCAAAAGACAAAGAATGAAATCTGTCTCGCTTTCTCCCTCACGCTAGCTAGTTTATCCTAATAATATATGAATCCTAAATTAATCTATTTAATGCTAATAACATATACATGTTCTGTGGCCATTTATCAAAATATTAAGTAATGAATTAAGTATTCAGTTTAAAATATTAAAAGCAACAAATTATTGTCATGTTCTAGAATAGTGGTTTTATAGAATTTGAGGCTTCCTCGATCGGTTTTACATATAGTGCAAAATTATTCAGTGAAATATAAAAGTTTGACACATTATTTTAAAATGTTTTTAACAACTTGTGTATTTTTGGTGGCAACAAACGTTTCTTGTTTTTTTTTACTTAATTGATTTTATGATATATACTTTTAGATCTCAAACAACTAAGCAAGAAAATAAAAAATATTAATTAAGTAAAATACTTATTTATGTTACAATAAATTAAATGTCATTAATATGGCATCATTTGGTAAAAACAATATTCGAATGACAATATTACAATTAGACAATTTACGGACATCTGTTTTTCAGCACAATTCTCAGGTATATTTAAAATGATATAATATTAATGTTTTAAATTTTTAATAGAAAATGGATCCGGTTGTTTAGTAGTAGTGCTATTGAAAAATATTGACTGATAGCGAATTTTAAAAGAGATGTTTCAAGAAGAAATGTTTAATGTATTTTTATTTATTTCAAATTATACTAATGCCTTTACCTAATCACACGTTTTTTTTATTTGGAGTGTAAATTTGCTTAAAATGTCGATTATATCGGCATATGTCAATAACAGAAAAAAATGGCACCACTCCAACACAAACATCAAAAACAATCTCAAACAATTGAGAGATGTAAGTTTTGGCCTGTGGACTGTTAGAAGACTTCTAGAAGTTGATATATACAGCTGTAGGCCGGTTAGAGGTCCTAAATTACTCTGTGGGCACCAAATTGCAAGGTGATGGTTTAACCAAAATTGTGCGACAAAGAACAATGTAGATTAGGGTTTTATTTTCTGATGAAGCTGAAGAGCTCAGAAGAACTGGAAAGGGTTATGCAAACGTATGTTGCGAAGAGATTACGCCTTACAGTGGAGACTCTGTTATGTTTGGGCAGGCATAACGTTTGAAGATTGTACGGAATTAATTTTTATTGAAAACGGCTCTCTGGATGCACAATCATTTTATTAAAGCTGTTACGGGAGCTGCTGCTGTCTTCATTGACGATAATGCTCGAGCACACCGAGTGGGCGAAGCAGACATTTAGCTGAATAAGGTCGGGATTCACCATTTAGATTGGCCAGATTGATCTGTGGGACATTCTAAAATTGAATATTAGAGCTGTACATTCAATCCCCCCAGATCATCTGAGAGCTAAAAACAATTATTGCAGCCAAATGGGAGTGTAGTCCCCAAGAATCATTAAAAACCTCATCCAAAACATGCTGTGAAGAATTGCAACAGTTGTTTCGGCAAGAGGAGGCCACACTCGGTACCAATTAAGAAAAAAGAAATTCTTTTGTAAGTTTTGTAAAACAAAGGGTATTGCCAGTTGTAAGCCCCCTTTTTTTGTTGAATCGAGTAAAATAAAGAAAAAACAAATTAAGAAATCTAAACTTTAAGTTTTTTAGTCATTAATATGGCTTAGTAAATAATAGTTATTTCACTTAGTTGAACAAAATCTCCTTACTTTACACTTTTACTTAACTTAATCGAAAAAATCATCAGGGTCTCTTTTTTAGCAAAAGGAGTGTAGCATCAAGTAAATTTAATTATAGGCTTCATAGTATACGGAAATAATTCTATTTAAATAAAGTTTCAATCTCTATTTGTAGTAACCTACTATTATATGAAATTAAGCAGCGAGCTATTAATTAAAAGAACTCACAATCAAAATTAAATCTTAGAAAAAAGCATGTTTTTTTGTTAAGCGTATATTTACCATATAACTAAAATACCTACCAATTCCCTGATAAAGTCAGCATTCTCCTGAATTAGAACTTCCACGACTCGACTGTAAGTAATGAGGGCATCTGTACCTTGAGTGTTGCTACCGTTCAAAATACGATCTTGTATAAAACGGCGCAATGGAATTCTTACAGGATCTAAATTGACAGGTTGACCAATTATTGCTCTCAGCAGATCGGCAAGAGTCAACTCCCGTGCCTGTAAATTTTTAAGACTTTTACCTGGGAGAAATTTTATTCAGAGTATGGCAAGTTTGACATTTTATATTATTTTTCATATTTTTTTATGATTTCTAAAATATGTTTTATACACATTGCTGGCATTATATTTCAATTTAATCTGTTCTATTATTAAGAAGCACATTTCTTTTATAAACACACTTTTATCTTCAACTACTGTTTCATCTAAATCACTATACATACTAATAATGAACAGTGGTAAAAGAGCAAATACAGAACTCTTAAAAATAAAATTGCTTTTAAAAACCAGTCTTAAACAAGAAGACAGAACTCTTAAAAATAAAATTACTTTTAAAAACCAGTCTTAAACAAGAAGACAGAACTCTTAAAAATAAAATTACTTTTAAAAACCAGTCTTAAACAAGAAGACAGAACTCTTAAAAATAAAATTACTTTTAAAAACCAGTCTTAAAAACCAAACTTACTGTATTAGTAAGTTTACTACATTTATAATTACACCAAATTGTTAATCCTTTATCATTTTGTTTTTACATGGTAGAATATATTTTTGTACTTCTGAGGTAATAAAGCTTTCCATAGTATTATTACGATAATGGTTATATTCAATATTAAGTATGTACAAAATTCGGAAAGTGTAAACCAACATCATCATCACTCACTCTAATTATAGATTTACCAAATGTGATAACTTCTTAGCCAAGGAAGTTTCAAGATGAGCTTGCCACTCGGTTTTCACCCTTAATGGCCCAAAATGATTCCTGTATGTTGTTTTGACATCTTTATAACGTGTCAAAACAACGGTTTTAGAGTGAAAACATGTTTTCCCCCAAGTTTCATCTTCATGGCTGAACTAATTTTTTTGTTGACATTGTGCACTGGTGATTATGGAAAGAAATTAAAGACCACAATATTGTTTTCCACATAGAACATAGAAGACTTTACTGCATGGAATAATTTCCCTATTGAAATATTCAATATAAACTGCTTCCAGGGTATCAATTTTGTTACATTTTCACTATTAGTTATAAATTAAGATTTTGCAATAAAGAGAAAAAAAATAGCCAAAAGAGAACTAATCCCATACATGAATTTTATTCAGCATTATACGATGGAGGTGGCTTACCCAATGTTCGCAGTCAGTTTATAAATTTCAATTTACAGTTCATAAAGTTTTATCAGAGAAGAATGAAGCCACTTTAAAATACTGTCTATATTTCATGAGTCACATTCCACCTTTTTTTCACTCAATTAAGTTGGTGTGATATTTGTGCTGTATTCAAAATAGATTTAAATATCATGCTTCTCAAGCCATAATCAATAACTCATCATCATCATCAGTTCCTGTCGCTCCGGTCGGAGCATAAGGCAGACGTAAAATTTCTCCATTTGGTGTGGTCAGCGGCCAGTTGCTTAACCTCTCTCCAGGTCTTTCCAGCTCTCTTTGCTTCTTCCTGGACCGTTCTCTGCCAGGTCTTTCTTGGTCGGCCACGTCGTCTTGCTCCTTGGGGGTTCCAGTCGAGGGCTGCCTTCTCGATGGCTTCGTCAGCCTTTCGTAGCGTGTGGCCGATCCAACGCCACTTCCTCTCCCTAATCTGGTCTGCAATGGGTTTTTGGTCCGTTTCAGCCCACAGATCCTCGTTCCTCTTCACCTCCGGCCACCTCACGTTCATGATGCGGCGAAGGCATCTGTTCATGAAAACCTGTAGTTGGTGGGTGAGACCTTTGGAGACCCTCCACGTCTCACAGCCGTACATCAGGACGGATTTGACATTGGTATTGAAGAGTCAGATCTTGAAATGGATCCACTTCTCCACACCGGGGGCATAGCTGGACGAACACTCCATTTGCCTTTCTCACCCTGCTCTTCACGTCCTCCTCGGCTCCTCCGTCCCTCGTCACCATACTTCCGAGGTACTGCAAGCACTCCACCTTCTCGACATTCTTGTCGCCCAGCATCAGGGGTGTATCAACGGTGGTATTGAAGCGCATCTCTTTCGTCTTGCCGACGTTGATTTTGAGGCCCGCTCTCTCTGCTTCGGCCTGCACACTCTTCAGCTTGTCGTCAATGTCTCTGAAGCACCCAGCCAGAAGGCAAATGTCATCCGCGAAGTCGAGGTCCTCCAGCCTGCCCGTCATTCCCCACTGGATTCCTTGTCTTCTGCCATTTATAACTTTCCACATCAGTCTGTCAAGGACAAGCAGGAATACTGTTGGGGGGAGGATGCACCCCTGTCTTACGCCTGCATTGACGCTGATGGACTGCGTCAGGGTTCCCTCATGCAAGACTTGACACTGGTAGTCCATGTACATCTCCTTAATGATGTTGAGGATTTTCATGGGGATGCCATACTCTGCCAGGATGTTCCACATGGCTGTTCTGTTGACCGAGTCAAATGCCTTCTCGAAGTCAATAAAGGTGAGGTATAGGGTGTTCTGCCATTCCGAGCTTTGTTCTAGGATGATCCTCAAGGTGTTTATGAGATCCATGCAGCTCCTGTGTTTTCGGAAGCTCGCCTGCTCTTTTCTGAGTCGCCACTCCACCGCTTCCTCGATGCGCTCCAAGATGACTGTCACTTTCATAGAACTGGCTATATTTTTATACTAAGGCTTATAAAAATTTATAATGTTAATTACAAATACTAACCACTAGGGCAAACATATCTCGTAGCCAGTTGTCCCCTCCATTAGGAATATTGATGAAATCGCCTATCATATAAGTGTGCAAACCAGCCTGAAAAAAATACACAATGGTATTTAATTTGCCATATCACAGGATATAAGTATAATGTTGCATTTTCCATGATTTCAAAAAATATATTTCAGAGTAGTTATCAGTAATTAAATTTATTTTCAAACATTGATTTCTTTTGACTGGTTATAGCCCGTATAATTGAAAAAATAAACTATTCTATTATACCTCAAAATTGATACAGTGGTATGGACAAAAATAATCTCTAAACTCCAAAACCCTTACATCAATAAAGTCCCTTACATTAATAAATTTCACTACATAATCCATAATCATGAAAAGAAAAAAATTCACAAACCAATAACTCAGCAATAACAGGTGGTTGTGAATTCACAGTATTCGGTGAATTCACACTTCCTTCTTGATGTTGTGTTGCTAAATTCTCCAAATGTGCCTGGGTACGAGTATAATTAACGATGTCCTCATGGTACCTGTTCATAAATCCAATTACTAAAACATGTTCCATTTATTTAATTTATAATATGAGTCTATCTTGGCATGTGAACAGAAATGTTACAGAAAAGTTTGGACTATACATTCCTACACAGTTCCTTTCTTTTTCACCATCCCTTACACATGCTCGCTCATTCTTATATTCCTTAAACTTGTCCATTTTTAGGGTTCTGTACCCAAAACAAAACCCTTACAAGATCATTAACGTATCGTCTGTCCATCTGTCAGAGCCGTATTTATATGAACTGCTTGACATAGAAATTTAAAATTTGACACAATGATAAAGCTTACTAACTCGCATATATGATAACACTCAAAAATATTCAATACAAAAGAGGTATGTACAAATGTAGAGCCACTGCTTGCACAAGACCAGGTATGATGTCAAAAATTAATGTTTTTATCAAAAAGTTTTCAATCATCATTCAAAATCATTTATGAGAAAAGACATATTCAATTGTTGTTTATCAAATAATAGGATATAATCCTTTTAACATAAATTTACAGTTTTAAAAATACTTTTTTTTTGTAAAATTGGCCCTAAAATATCAAGTCAAATTTGTTTTTATGGCAAAACTAAAATAACATGATATATGTCGAAATGATAATTTGAAATGACTGACTATTTAAAAACCCACCAAACTCTCAATATTATCTTTTCTTTATGCTTTAGAGTGGAAAAACAATACATCTTCTTTATTAATACATCTTTGGCTGACTAAATTATAAACTGTCTACGAAGTTATTTACTTTAGCTATCATTATATTCATTAGTCAATAAACTCAGTAATTAATTAAAAATTACACTTTTGCAGTACTGAATCTTCAAAAATGGATTATTATTGTATTTATGCTGAAATAAAAAATTGTTTTTTAAATAATTATTTTGCCTAATTTTGTCAGTAATTATGTTAAATCAAATAAATCAGTCTCAAAATTTATAAAAGGTTAATGATCAGAACCACTTCAAAAACATAAAAATAAACGTGTAAAAACGTCAATTGAACTAAACATTTTAAAGACTCCAAAATAATAAATAAAGTGTAGTAAACTCCAGAAATGATAATTAAACTTTAAATTATGATATCTCACATTTTGAAATAGTGGCACGAAAATATACACTCAGAGTATTACAAAAATATGCACTCTGCGTATACATTTTTGTGATCACAAAATATACACGCAAAGTATCACAAAAATATACATGCAGAATGTCACAAAAATATACGCGCAGAATATCACAAAATTATACACGCAAAGTAATATTGTTTTAGAATGTATGATTAATTGGCACTAAATTAAAATGATGTACGAAGATATCAAGTTCTGCAATATATTATGTATATAGATAATTTGTATGCAGTGCTCATTGTGGCCTGTTTTCTCTTGCAAAATTCTGCAAAAAAGATTTAGAATGTATCTAATTGCAATAAATATTTATCATAAACGCTGTTATGTTACAATATTGGGTCGTATAAATGTACTCGATTACACAGAATAAACAACTAAACTATTGAGAATATCTTCTATATAAAAATAAATGTTTCTTTGTTTGCCCCGTATGCGTTCTTATACCATCCGATTACAATGAAATTTTAATGAGTCGTTGAGCACACTCACTTAGAATTACTCTTTAATTGTCATAAATGCTCATATTTACTCTCCTATATGGGCAATCTAGATAAATAAAATAATTGTACCATGCTTATCAATGTTGAAATATACTTAGGTCTTGGAACCAATGGCTAAATTCATCATCAAAATGTTTTTTGAACTCATTTTTGCCGTTAGGATTATATTTCAATACTCACAGATCAACCACACAATTATCACTAGAAATGTGCCCGGGCGTACAGTCATAAATTTGATACTCATTAGTGCTGTGATCTTTAAAGAAGGTACCTATCAGGTTGTAGGACGTTGTAAGGTAACAGTTTGTTACGGGTATTTATATTCAAAGAAGCATACCTAGATGTCAACAAAAACTACATTTTTGAGTCTCCATTTGAGTGTGGCCCACTTCGAGGTACTTTTGTGTAATTGGAACATTTTTGTTCATTGCTAATCTAAGGAGAGAGTAGAAACGACAATGTTTCTATTTTGAGGAGTGAAGCCATCAGTTCACATAATTACATCTTTAGGGTTTTCATGTATCAAGTTTGTTCTTTCAGATCACAGGCTTTTTCATCGAACCAGAAACAAGTACTATATGGCAAAGGACATATGAGGGGGCATTTTTAAGTTTGCAGAAATGAGGGGGATATAAGAAGTGAGAATACTGTTGTTCATGCAAGTCTTGGTAATTTTAAAGTTATGAAAGAATTAATAAATTATGAAAAATGGTGATTCGTACTATCCATAGAATGTCTTCAAATACATTAAAATTATTATTAAGGTCAGTTGGACCCAGTATAAAGAAAAAAGTACACATTACAGAGAATCATTTTTATTAGTACGATAGTACGTAACTTGGTAATTAAATATAATCGAACAATGTTTATTGATATTGTCACAGCCGTGACAACTGCGATTTAGAGCACATGTGATTGGCACATACTTTGACCTATTACAATGAAACATGTGCACGGCATTAGCCAATCAGAAGCGAATACAATCCCCATGGCCCCCCCCTCCTTAAATTTTGACACCATTTGTTTCATAGTGAATTTGTTTAATGACTCGTTCAGTGGTTATTAGGTCCTTGGAAATGGGAGTTGTTTACAAAGATTGTTGCCCTGGTAAAACAAGTGGCATGGTCTATTTAAACAAGGTTGATAATCTATTGAAGACGTTCCCTCACCTAGGACAGCCGATTGAGGCCACGTCGGGTTTTCAAAAAAGTTGAAAAACTTGTATGGGAAGATGCTCCTCTGAAGAAGAAAGAATTTTCTGCATTAGTTGGTGTATCAAATACAACAATTTTGCAAATTCTACACACCGATCTTGGCATGACTAAAGTTAGCGCAAGATGGGTCCCGATAATGCTTACGCTGCTGCAAAAGCAACAAGTCAAGGCATCTAAAAAATTTTGAAGCTGTGAGCTAACAAACCTAAGCCAATTGTGGAGAGAATTGTGACTGGAGATGAAACTTGGGTTCATCATTTTGAGTCTGAGCCCAAATAAGAGTTGATGTAACAGTACAAAAAGGGCACTCCATCCCCTAAGAAGTTTAAAGGATTGGCTGGAAAATTAATGACAACCATTATTTTGGATTGTGAAGGGATTTTATTGATCAACTACAAAGAAAAAGCTACCACTATCACTGAAGAGTACTCCGCTACCATATTGAATAAACTGAAGGAAGCTATCAAGGAAAACAGATGCGGAAAATGGCTAGGAGTGTGTTGCTTTTACAAGACAATGTACCGGTTCACAAAAGCGAAGTTGTGATTGATGTTGTTCTCAAATTCAGCTTCAAATCGCTGATTCACCCACCCTATAGCTCCGACCTAGATTTTTACTTGTTCCTAAACCTGAAAAAAGAGCTCCGAGAAACAAAATTTAAGGACGACAATGAAGTAAAAGAGGCAATTTCAGCCCATTTTCAGGACAAAGACAAAAAATATTTTTTGATGGTTTAGAAAAATTAATTTCTAGATTTAATAAGTGTATTGAGCTTAAGGGGGATTATTTATTAAAAAATAAAAATAGTTTCATTGCTATATTTAACTTGCAACCCTTCTGATTGGTGAGCTTTTTGCACCACCCTCATATAAACTACTAAAACATGATATTCCACTCCCTATTAGCATCAGATCTCTTTTATCAGTCTCCAATAAAACCAATCTAGCATTATCATTCAATATATAACAAAGAATAACATCAAAATCTAGGGTCATTTTAAATTGTACGTGTATATTATAAGCCTATTGAGAACAATAACGACCAAAGTCCGAAATAGTCAAAATTGAGTGAAGCATGCCAAAGAGGTTATAAATGGTCTCATAACACAAAAGTGACAAAACACAAGTTCATTTGATTTCACTAGAAAATACTTCTTGTTGAAGTGGGAAAGTATAGACATGACTAATCCATTGAGAGTAGCACTGATCAAAATCAATGTGCTATTGTGCCAACTACTTACGTGATATAGGGAGCGACATTAATCAAAATGGTGTTTTACATCTAATGCATAAAGTATCTTGACCTTTTTACCTGTTGCATGTGACTTATTGTCTCTTTTATTACTAACTAGGGCCTGGGCGCTGATGTTTATTAAATATAATATTTTTTGACAATCTAAGAATAAAGTGCTTTTAAATTCAATTTCAAAAGCACTTTATTCTCAGATTGACAAAAAATATAACGAAGATTATTCATAATTACAAATATATAAAATACTCACAATGATTCTTAACGAACAAATATTTAATAAAATAGCACTTGTAAAAAGAAGTTCCACCACCTATACAATGGACCTGTTTTATATGAGAAAACAATTGTGCACCTCTGCGAAATATTTGACTGACAATATAAAATACAATAATTCTTATGAATAAATATTATTCAGTTTGTAAAAATAACTTCTACTTCTTGTTTAAACACATCTCTATGTTTACATAGCTAATAAATTGAGCGCAGGTTAAAAACAATCGTGCAGCACCAAAAGGTTAAAAATAATTGCTTCGCTATGTGAAACACTTGAGTAGTAATGGTATAAAATATACACAATGATTCTTGTAAATAAATATTATTCAGTAAAATAACACTTGTAAAAATTACTCCAAACGTCTACGTTCATCAGTTTTGTGTATACAAGTAAGTTATAGGGTATTACATACAAGGAAATTTTGAAGACGAATACCTGTTAAAAGATATATTTTTTTAATAGCGAACAAACTTTCTTTGTATCTACGAAGAAAATATTTTTATTATATTGCTATAACTTAAACACGTTTTTATGCTATCGTGAAGATATTGACAATTTTTTTATTACTTTATTACAAAATACAGAATATACTAATTCTATAAAAAAAATATTTCTAACTGAGAATATATATTACAATCGTAATTCTGAAATTAAGACTATCCTCTTTTCTTGGTGTACTTGAATACGTGTGAATTCAACGTATATAAATTGAGTGATTGTTAAATGTTTCATAAAAAATCTATAATCTTCAATAAATACAAATTTTTTTCATATACAATGCTAAATGTTTTGCAAAATCTTAATGTGCTTATTGTTCCATTTACTACAGGCAATTTACAGAAACACGCACAATTTAAAAATATCCTATCTCAGAAATAGATATACAAAAATAAGTAATTATTTTTATATTGTACGTAAATGTCAATGAAAATAGAGTGGAAACACCATTTGAGACTTGAAAGCAAAATTATAATGACTCATCTTCTAGGTCAAACAGAGACTCCTCGTCCGACACTAGCTGTATAAAATATAACAAGAGATCACAATTTCACAGTTCTTCTCCCTCTTGACTAGTTGAAACTGATGAAGATAAAAGTTACGTTTACAACAGCAATCTGCAAGAAGATGCCCAGAAATAAAAAAAAAGAAAAAGAATCCCAGGGGAATGGGAAAAAAATGTAGCCAAAAAATTGAGGAATACTAGTAAGGAACGTTGGTCACTAAAAAGTGGTAAATATATAAACGGATAGGATGTAATAGTGGTTTCTCTGAACATGAAAGATAATACAATTTTGACAGTTTTTAAAAGTTAGGAAATATGGAATAGCAGAGAGGTTTCCTTATTAATAACACAAAAAGTAAAGAATCTCCATACAGAAAAATAGCATTAAATGTAAAAAGAAATCAAGTTTTCAATAGTACTCTTGGTATAAGTAAAAGGTATATCAGAATAGCAGTATCTAAAAACGAAGACAGCTTTCTAAAGGAAGACCAGTGGGGAAAAAAGGACACAAAACCAATTATAGAAAGTCATACAAAGGCAAACAAACAAACAAAATATAAAGAAGACAGCGACAAATTTCTACAATGTGAGGAGTACAAAAAAACGAAGATAATTCACCATAATCCAAAGATAATTCAGAATACAAAGATAAATCACTACTATCCATACCTTATTATGATAAAGTAAGATGTATAAAAACTCAAACAGTATCGAATAATGTGACTTAGAACCAGCTTACAATGCCCACATTAGGAAAGAGAATTATAACGAAAAGGGAATAAAAAGACAACAAAAAAATTATCGACTTATTTAAGTTTGCGTATTTCCATTTACGAGCTCGGAGGGCTCCCAGTTCCTAACACTTTTAATCATTTACAATTTTACTGTGAATTAAAGTAAAAGGAATTAAGAACAGAAATAGTGACTTGTTTGTTGAAGTCTGCTAACTCAAACATTTCAGAAATTGTGCTTTACTCGGAGACAGTTGGGCGGTGTAGGAAAGAACAAATATATAATCGCAACCTACTCGTACACTGTCAAGCATTACAAAATAAAAAACCTATAAATTTTTATTAGACATGGGCAGAAAGAGGGATATGCCAGCCACTTCACAATTGAAAAAGCCCCAGACTAATGGGTTAATTTACATACCGGTACATTATTCAGCATTAATAGGAAATACCAAAAAAAAGGAAATAGATTCCCCATGAACAAGATGATCCATGAGGAGTTTTTTTGATCTAAAAACTGAATTTGACTGAAAACAAATAGCAAATTCAATGAAAACTCAGAGAGGCAAAAATTTAATTGGGAAAGGGAATATTAGGATCACTATTTCTACAAAACGTCTTATAAAGACAACAAATGCCAGTGAGTGATTAAAAAATGTGATAAGACCCGAACGAAAAAGGATAGCTGTGATACTGGTTATGCTTTGGTTCCAACTTATCAGGAACCAATTGCAGTCTAATAAAAATCCATGCCTTCTGCTCATAGCTACCTCTATGGATGTCTGTGCTGTGGGTAAGTGTTGATGTACGTACTACTTTTTATATTGCTTTTATGTTGTCTAAAACTATTTAAGGTGTTTTGATTCTTTACTTAGTACCTATCTAGGTTTGTATAATTTTTTGTTTATTATCTGTATATCAAAGCATTTACAGTGATGACTGTTTATTAAGGTACTTAATGTATTTTAGAGGTTAACGTCCACTTATGCCATACTGATAAAAATTACTAACATCCCATAGGTTGTTAAGCAATTCTTGTGAGTAATGATGTTTTTTAAAAACTGCCCTAGTTTCTTTTTTTGCATTTTCTATCTTCCTTTTTACCTTAATAATGAGAAATTATTTTTGTTGTATAATTAACAAAAAACATTGTTCTACAGGAAATAACAATAGTGAGAGGTTATTTTTGTTATGTATTTTTAACAATTTTTTAAAACATATATAACTAAGAAACAACGTTAATAAGACTGCCTTTTATAAATATTTCTGTTCCTATGTTTTGTAGCAAATAACAATAATCTTCTTTCTAACTTTAATACCAAATACTAACCGCTAAAAAATGCCATGCTTTTAGGAAAATAAGAAGACACCTTACAATGAACTGAAAGAACTCCAGGTAAGAATATTTTATTGATAAGAAAAAATAAAATTTGAAAATTGAGCTGTTTTTATAATACCTTTCAAAAATTTACTTGTGTCTCCAGGGGTTTAAGTCATGCATGACATATCAACAATGTCTTTAAAAGTTACGCAATAGTTACCTTTCTAGTAAAAAAGCCAGAAAGTAAAAATTACATATCGTCAATGATAAATTCACACTGCAGAAATAAATTATTACCAAAATTTCAAAAGCAATTAACCGAAAACTGGTTTATTTTCCAAGTTTAGTCAATATTTTTCTCGGCAGGTGGATGTATCAATGCAAGTGATTGTACATGCACTTATAGATATATTTACATAGATTAAAAGGTATTTAGGTGGATTTTTCCTTTCCTTTTTTACAATAGTTGATGGAACAATTTGGTCAGTGCAGCTGGGACACCACTTTAACTTGACTTTCACTATAAGGCCACTTAGAAGAAGAAAATAGGACTCACAATTTAATGCCAAATGTCACAATTGTATTTTAACATAAATTAAATATAGAACTCACCTTCTGGAGGGGCCGTCCCTGAACTGACTATTACATGGTAAAAATCTGTCAAAGACTGGTAGTCGTATATGCTGGTGATATAGTGGACGGCGAGTTGCCTGGGGCATGTCAGGAATTGGTCGACCTCGAGAACCTGTGTTTAGAAACAATGGAAAGATTTGCTTTCTAGTCATCCAATTTTCGTATCACCAACTAGAATTGACTAAAAATTGTTCTGTCAGCCAATATTTACATAATATTTAAATCAGATCAGACAATTTATCCTTTAGTTTATCTTATTCATGTGTATATTAGCAAATTATCTTTACGAATTTATTACTAAATGACTTCAGAAATAATTAAAATACTTTGTAGGAAATTTATAAAAGCACTTACTTTATTCTGTCAAATAAGTACTGGAATTTTTCATTTAAATGCAAGAAAAATATGAAAAAATGTTTTGCTCTAAATCAGTACTAATTTTTCTAATCGTCACATAGAATATCAACGTGATCTATTCATTAGTTTCTTTAGAACTATTAAATAATTGTTAGTAAATTGATCACAAATGCGGTCAGCGACTTTTACATAGAATAGAAATTTCAAAATATAAAAATAATAAAGAGTGTCTTAAATTTAATAATGCCAATCAAATTTCTTGTATTGAATTGTTAAAAATGTTAGGACAGCTCTATCTTGAGTCATATTTAATGAAAATCCATGACAGCGCTACAAAGCATTCAAAGGAGACTGAGAGGTGATTGAAGACTTATCTCATTCCAGTCAATCTTCCACGTCTTTATCCAAGAGTGAACAGAAATTTTCATAAAAAATTATAATTTAAGCATAAGGAAGAAAGCTCAAGTTCTTTAAATGGCTGAGGAATCCACTTGCACCATTGTTGTTTATGTTTTGGAGATGAGATGCATCATGGCCTGGTTTGTTCTGGAGCTTAATTTTCTTCAAAAAGAGCACCGTAAACAGGTTACACCACAAACTTTTAATCAAAAATTTAAGGAATTTCACAAAGCAACCATCATACTCCCAAGATGAATGTAATACATATACGAGAGAATAAATTGTCAGTAAGATTTTGCCATGTGTCACTTTCTTTGTTTTCTACAATCAAGTTACGATATCATAGAAGACATTTTGAGCCCATTGAAACCTTGACACAAAATTCAAAGGAGGCCATTCCGGAAAGTGACTGTAGTAAGTGTTCTGAGGACTGGTTTATTCATTAGAAGAAGTATCACGTTAAATGGAACTATTTTGAAAGCGACAAAATAACTTTGGAAGAGAAAACCAATACTTTTTATTGAGTAATTTCCGGTATTTATTTAATAGAATATATTACAACTTTTTTTTTATATTATAGTCCAGAATATTTCATCAGATAAACCATTTCTATTGTGAAATTTACTAATAGAAATCAATAGTAAAATCAGGCAATTACCTGGTGGTGGTCTCATGCCATCTGTGCCAGAATTAGCAGCAAATTGGAAAAGTGCTGTAAGATGATCCAAATGTGCTCGTTGAGTTTCAGTTAGGCGGCTATTGCTGCCAGACTCACGAATATTTTGACCAAGTGAATCGTCAGTTGGCCCTGTTTGCTCTGATTGTCCAGTAGCCTGGTTCTGACCTGTAGCACTTGTTACGCCAGTTTGTCCAGTCATGCCACCATGTCCGGCTGTCATACCCGCCACTCCAGTGGGTCTTGTCATCCCAGATGTTGGAGTCATACCCGATATACCAGCCATACTTCCTAGCCCCGTCATTCCTTGTAAACTTGTCATACCTGGCAGGCCAGTCATCCCTGGAATGCTTGCAAATCCCGATAGACCAGGCATTGCACCCAGTCCCGCAATACCTGCCATTGCAGATAAACCTGGCATTGGCTGTGGAGGCGAATGTCCTGGTATTAATCCAGGAATTCCATCAATACCATTTGGAGCCGTCACGTTTGACCTACCAGTTGTCACAGGTTGGCTTGGCTGTGAAGGCACATTTGGCCTCCCTGTTTCCATCATAGTAGTTCCAACTTGGCCCGTCACTATTGTTGGTCTCACTGCGTGGTTCACAGCAGCAGTTAGGGTGCTGTTTATTGCGTTAATTACGTTGGTCATATTTGCAGGACCAATGTTAACATTAGCACCTGATAATCCCCTTTGTAGTACACCTTGCATCAGAGTCTGAAGTACTTCGGTGTTCGGTGCAGCAACTACAATAAAGGTTTTTTTTTTAAATTCAAATTCTAAACGATTAATCATTCAAATACACCGAGTGAATTAAAAAAATTTATAGACAATTATTAAAATTTATGATTTTTAATTATTCGATTGAACAAGTTCATCCGGATATTTAGGTGATTGCATAATCATGTCACGGCTTGCAGGCTTATTAGCTTTTAAAATAAAACTTTACCTTGCACGTCATCAATTAATTGAACAAAGTTTTATTGAGCTAGTTTCTGTTTATGATTCGCTTTTAAAACAAAATGAAAATCATAAAAAACTGCTGAGAGCTAACAATGTGGGGATGTGGATACTTAAAAACATGCAAAGTAGGCTAGGTTCAAATTGACTCTTAAAGAAATGTGAATGAATACATTTTAACAGAATACTTAGTAACTTTTGACCTTGGCTGTTTTTCTAATTTCCTTTAAAAGTGTGCTCTGATTATGTACAATAAAAGAGAATAACATTTACATACAACATTTGCTGTTTTCTCTTGTAAATTTTGCTAGGAATCAATACTTACTGTGTGCATTTCCTTGACCAGGAACATTAACACCAGCATTTGTGGCACCGGGAGGCATTTCCATAAACACCTCTAACCCACCAGTATGTGTGCCAGTAATAGGAACCAGTGGTATATCCATTGGACCTAAATCTAGAACATTACATTAGGCCATTATTGCTTTGCGTTTATAAATCATATACATTAGGCCAATTGTATTGTATGGAACATTAGGCCAATTGTACATGATTTATAAATACAAAGCAATCAGTTCAAGATTCTGCGAGGTGATGTATGTTCATTGACGTTCATTATTAATTAATCACAATAGATAATTTAATAAGTTACAATTATTATCTTTCCAATCCACGTCTCCTTAGGCTTTGAAGTGTTACATATGATATAACGGGCGTTTTTTTAGAGGTATACAACTTTAAAACGTAAAAAAACAAAAATCATGATAATGGCCATGGTAATGGCCATTGAAAAGGTAATTTTATGCCATTTGTGCTTAAATACAATTTCAGGCATATAGGTTACACAGCTGGCTCAAATAAAGCGCAATCTTGAAGTCCAAATCTCAACAACTTTCTCGAGCAGTTGGGGTTTTATTTTGGCAGTAAAGCTACGAATATTGTCTCCCTAGTGGTCTATTAGCATAGATTAGCGACTTCATATATCCCCACAGAAAATAATCCATAGGCGTAATATCACACAATCATGGAGGCCAATTCATAAGGGCGTTATGCGAAATTATGAGCTAATCAAATTTTTCCTGCAATAAATTGATAGTTTTGTGTGTTGTAAAAAAAGTTGTACAGTCTTGTTGAAACCAAAGCTCTTCAACATTAATGATATTCAATTGGGGAATGGAAAAGTCAGTAATAATGGATTTAAGACACCGTCCATTGACTGTAATGTTCTCACCGACATCATCTTTGAAGAAATATGGATCAATGTTTATTGATGTAGTCATTCAACTAAAAATGAGCCTCATTGTTGAAAAAATTATTGCTCGTAATAGTGGTTGAGAATTAAACTTCCAGATTGTGCTTTATTCGAGCCAGCCGCGTTTAGTTTCTTAACAAATGTGGAAATAGAATGTGAAATTATATTTATAAACATACGAGATATGAGAATTATAATGTATAGCATTTCTAATGTTATGAAAAGGTGTTGCAATATCTAAACGGAAACATGCATAAAAATATTAATTCAAACTATATTGCTTTGATAACTGGTTTGTTTTGTTTTTTTTTGCTTTTACTACATTCTATACAAGACATTTTTGAACATCACTCAAGATTTATGGATCCATACAAATTTGGAGTTTATTAACCATTACCAAATTAAGCCAACATGCTTTGAAATGTGTAAATTTTACATTCTGATAGCATAAATGTTATATAACGTTTGCTTACTGAACAATGTCATTTGGGGCCGAATCCTGGCTTGCTGTCCCTGGTTTTGTGGGGTATTCTGCTGCTGTACAGTACTTTGATTTGTAGTTGGAGTATTCCCTTGACCACCTGTATCCCCAAACTCTACACCGGAATTGTCCATGGCGAGTGCAATGGGTACACGAGTCTCAATTTCTACCTGATACGTGCCGTGATGGAAATTGATATTGACAGCAGGTTCTTGAGAGTTATCTTGAGCATTATCTTGAGGGGTATCTAATGGAGCCGTTTGTGCGGGATGGTCGACCTGATCGGACGTAATACGGTCTTCCGAATTGGGGTGGTGCTGTTGACCGGGCTGTGCAGAATTGTCCGTGGTGCCTGGTTGACCAGGTGTCTCTCTTGGAACGTGTGGGCGGCGATTCGCCAACACATTGATTTGGGC
The DNA here is from genome assembly GCA_039881145.1 of Druceiella hillmani. NCBI lineage: Eukaryota > Metazoa > Arthropoda > Insecta > Lepidoptera > Hepialidae > Druceiella > Druceiella hillmani. The sequence goes on along the minus strand of JAYKKI010000011.1, from coordinate 14,721,425 downwards.
CTAAATTAAATATGATATATTCTTGATTGCGATATAAATAAAGAATTAACAAACGGCCATAGTATTTTACAAAAGATTTAGTATCTCTAAATGATTTCGTTAAAAATATATATTACAAGAATGAGAAGAAATGAATATATGTTATTATTTCACTGCACTGTTAAAACTAAATACAGTAAGCCTTTATTCACTGTTTCGCTATTCAGTTATTAGTATTCAGTATTTGATAAGAAAAAAATTGCGTTTTTCCCATACTTATTGAAAGTTCACAATTTCATTATCCACGGGTGCAAAATTTTTAACATTGTAAATTTTTTAAACAAAATTAAAAATAGAAATGATTTCATATTATAACAGCACAAAAGAAGATGTGAATTCCATTGCTTAAAAGTGGTCCGTTTACTATAAAAAAACAATTAATATTGATTATTTTTTGTAATACTTTCTAAAGTTATTGTGTATTTTATTATATTTTTATTGTTATTTGTGTTTCTTATTAATAATTCTTGATATATTAATAAAATAATATATACACCATTATGAAGATAACTTTTTGTTTTGTTCTATGAAAAAGAACAAAATGACTAATTAAATGATAATACATTGGTCTGTAGCGTACAATTATTTTTGGCACAATGATTTTTTGAAAGTTCTGTGTGATTGTGTTATCTTTTTAAATGATGTGTTTGTAATTATGGAGTTAATGTAAGTGCATATCCATTATTTGATGCATAGTTATTATTACAATTCTATTTTATATTTAATGTGATTATAAAGAATTAAAAAAATTTCACTTTCATTTACGAAAAATAGTAATATTTTATTATTGTGCATATTTAAATAAAAAATTTAATTACGAACATGGGAAAATAATTGGCTTATTATTTGAGATAGTAATTAACCATATTCAGGATGATTCAAAATGATGTACAGCTAAGGTGATTACAAAATGATTTTTATTAATATTTCTTGTTTTTTTGGTATCTCCAAACCTCAAAAAGAAAAATAGAAGAAACTATATAAATAAGGTCACGTGTGTATCCCACCTTTCACATTAATTTTTTTTAGAAATATTTAGGGTAGCAATCCATATATAGTTTACTAGTAAACACTCAACAAAATTTATATAGAAAATTTAAAGGAGGCAAGTAGAGTAATATAGAGACAAATAGTTTTTGATGTATGTCGTTATATGGAAAGTTCATAGTAGAGAAACCAGTAAAAATTAAAAAGGTGCATGGACAACAGCGATGACGGAGAAAAAGATCCTTCCATTATATACCATATTGATACCCAAAATTTATAAAATTTTGTAATGAAATCAAACTTAAAAATGAACACAAGAAATAGTTAAACTTTCGGTAACAAAATTCTAGAAATTAATTTTCAAATCTATAAGGCCACACGCCTTATAGATTTATACATTATTAGAATTTTTACAATCATTGTTGGTAAGTCTTGGTTAGCCTTTTAATTTCAAATTTTTAAGGCAAATGAAATTTTTAAAAATTTAACCTTGTTTAAGTCAACAAACTATTAAGAAAAATTTAGTAATATTTGTCTCACATGTTAGTAATTTGTTAGGTGCACATTACAAAGATGTTACTCATGCCATATTTTTGCCTCTCATATTTCACAATATAACAGACGAAACATATGCTCGCCAGCACAATTATCCACATACCCAGTTCTTTTTTTACTTCAAGAATTGTTCAACAATAAGCAAATTTTATGGAACATATATTTTTGCAAAAGTTTTAACTAAATAAACGAATATTTGTCTCTGTTCAAAGTTGTTTTTATTTTTGAAGAACAAAACCATCAGGTCAAAATTTTTTTTCATAAAAATGTTATTTTTCATTTTTAAAAAATAAGCCTTTATTCCACATTATTTCTTTAACAACGGGCGTTAACCCCTCAAGCAGTGATGACTGCCTGTAAGTCCATTGACAATGTCCTGGATACGTTTGAATAAATGCCTTTAAATACTGAGTAATGCAGTAGTCTGAGCATTTCCAAATTATTATGAGCCTTGTAAGAGAAACCATTATTTACCATTACAGTAACCTACGGTTTCCAACATGGAGCATATCTCTTGTTGAGGCATCTATATACCATCTTCTAAAGATTAAATGTACAGTTGACATATTAACATCTGGAATGGAGTCTGGCTCCTTGTACTGTGGAAGAAGTTTGAACACGTATACTGTTATTTGCAGCACATTAAGTACTCTGATAATGCAACATTGATTGTAGCAGTATCAGCAAGAACCACTTAATGTCTTGAGTTCCATGATAGTGATATGAGTGGCTACACATGCTCCGTGTACTGTAGAAGTTCGGGCACACATACTGTTGTTTGCAGCACATCAAGTGCCCAGATAATGGAATAATGCTTGTGGCCAGCATCAGCAAGAACCACACCGTTAGCTACTCCAGTTAAGTTTAATAAGACATTTCCTCCATTTGAAGGAAGAAAAATCATTGGAAAATTACAATACAACTGTTATAACACCGAATCCATTCATCCATACACTTCTCATAGACTGAAAGTGGTACGGCCTTTAATTCTCGCTGCAAATTCCGTTTAATGCCTTCAATCGAATCAAAATAGGTTCCATGGAATGGCAATTTCAGTTTTAGAAACAGGAATAAGTCACATGGGGCTAAATCCGGCGAATACGGTGGATGGTAAATGGTATTATTAATTGAGTTTTTGGCTTTGTACTCTGGTCATAATTGTTACTCTGAGATTTATGTCATGCCAAATGGTATTAGGGTCATGCCAAATTTATGAATTGCTCTTCCACAAATATGCCACTCTAGGGCAATCAAAGTAAAACAGTAAGCAACACCTTCATTTTCGGCTTTGTTGTAGTTTTTTCACTTTTTTTAGATCCAGCTCATTTTCGAAGTGCTAATCTGTCGATTGTTGACTCGTAAATGTATCGTATTCATATACCCATGCCTCGTCTCCAGTTATTATGTGTTTCATAAATTCTGCACCTCGAGAAATTGTATACCTGTGTTTGCATCGTCGTCAAAGGCCTTTTGCACAAGGAATTTCATTTGAAACACAAAATTTAAGACAAACTACAGAGCAACTTTAAGGTCGGCTTATTACAAGAGCTGCTGTAAACACACTAGTTGACAGATCCATTCAAGTTTGGCTTGGTAATAAAGGAAGGTTCTACCAACTTAACAAAAAAATTTACCGATTCCTTTTAAGCGATTTATTTAAATGACAATTCCGGATACTTCTTATAGAAAAGGTACATCAAAACCAAAGAGTTTAATTAAAAAGTTAACAAAAAAAATTTACCGATTTATTTAAATGACAATTCCGGATACTTTTTATAGAAAAGGTACATCAAAAACATAGAGTTTAATTAAAATGTTAAAAAAAAAATTTACCGATTCATTTAAATGACAATTCCCGATACTTTTTATAGAAAAGGTACATCAAAAACATAGAGTTTAATTAAAATGTTAACAAACAAAAATTTACCGATTACTTTTAAGCGATTTATTTAAATGACAATTCCGGATACTTTTTATAGAAAAGGTACATCAAAAACATAGAGTTTAATAAAAAACAAAAGTACATATATTTACTTAAATACTTATACTCTGGCTAGTACTACTTACTTGAATACTTGTATTTTTTCAATAACTTTATTAAAAAAAAACCAACTTAACAAATAATATTCATTCTGATAATCATTACTTCACATAAACATATTATGTAGTGGCACTTAAAAAAGATATGTATTAATTATCCCAGTGAGTCTAGTTTAATATAAGTAATTTCTTTACAAGTTTCTTAATTAAATTTATACTTCTCTTCGCCTTACCTGAATTGGTATGGTAGGTCTAAAAAGTATAGGTTCAGAAGTAATGCGTCTAGAACCTGGTCCTAGGTTGCAGCTTATGTCGCTTATAGCATGAAAAGCGTGGGCCAAGCTATGCATGATCTCCTGCATATGGTCTACGACACGCTGCTGACGTCGCTGCGACTCCAAATCTTGATCATCCTGTATGGTTATCAATATTATGTCTCTTTGAGAAAAATATGGTTTGTAGTTTATGGATATTAGGTAATGTTTGGATTTTGGTATAAAAACATTAACAGGATAATTATTATTGGAATACTTTTTGTGCAAGCTCAAATATTGATGAATCAAAAAAATTTTTAGTATCACATAATCACTGTATACTGAATAAATATCAGACATAATAATTACAAGTTCAACCATTACCCAAACCACAATCAGCGAGGTAGTTAGACATGAAACATTAATTATATGAAAATTATTAATTCATTACTACTTTGTTGCGTTACGATAAAGGAGCTATCATGAGATAACAGTGTACTTAATAAGTGCGATGTAGATTAATATTCAGTTTAACGATGTAAAACCTGGGACTGGAATTAAAGCATTCAAATATTTGATCCCAACGAAATAATTCTTTAATTCCTTACCTTTGGATAATTCTTTAATTTCTTATAACCTCTTTTTGTATTCAGAAATTCAAATCTATTATTCCACTAAATTTATATTTCCCTCACTCCTAACGTACACTATTTTTGACATGATGATTGGGAATATAAACCTTGTGCAGTTGTTGTTTTTAATTGGTATAGCATGCCAGCTTGTATAAGTTCCTGCCACCAACCAAAATAAAACGATATAAGCAATAAAACCTTCAAAAGATACATTATTCCAGTATTACCATAAGAGTTTATTAACCCCATACTGCAGTGCATACAAATTGAGTGCCAAACGACATCTACATGTTAATCACTAGCAGCTCCGGCTCCCAACAATGCTATAATTTTATTGGCAAGCAAGTTCATGAGAACTAGTCCATAGAATATTATGGCATAAAATATATAGTGTTATGGATTAAAATCACACAGCAGGAAAGTTGAAAACAATTTTGAATACAGTAGACATGGCTGAAAAGGCAATCAACATATAGCGAGCAACATAGGAGGTTTAGAAAATCTAACTCTCCCAGGCTGAGAAATGATGATTCCTTATTTGAAGACTAAGATTCTTCAAGTTCCTGTAAGCCTTATCATTTCCTAGCTCGCTATTTCTCGCAAGACCTTCTCTAGCCAACAGTAACAATTTTTCAGGTCATTTGTTGATCTAGTAACGTTAACCACATTTGAATTACATCCGGTAAGCACAAACTGATTAAAATGTTAATGGTCCTGTTACACATCATATGGTGTCTAATTATAATTTTTTCTCGGTATGAATAATAACGTTTTTACTTTGGCCATCATTGCTGATGGACATCCCTGCTCCTACACCTCATTTATATCAAAGAATACTAACTATTACTGTATAAAGAAGTGATACTCCCGCTAGCTTAACGTCGCCACAGAAGGGCTATAATCAAGGATACCCATTCCTAGATTGCCGCTCGCTGTGATTTTTACATATATCTTCTTTCTTCAACAACAACTCGAGGCCGGCAACTCAAATCAAGTATTACCAGTAATAACTTGACTACTGCCACAACAGCCGAGCCAACATACTGGCTGAGTGACCCGAATAAAATTCCTGACCTACTGGATTTTTTTGTGGCTAAAGGACTTTCAAAATACAACATCAAGGCAGAATCATGCTATGACAGCTCCTCAGACCACATACCTGTCATATTAACCATAAGCACAAAGTTAGTAGAAGTCACAAGGCCAGAAACATTGTACAACAAAAAAACTGACTGGGAATCATTTAGGGACTACGTTGAAGAACATCTACAGCTAAAAGTAGCTCTAAAAACACCAGAGGAAGTGGAAAACGCTACAACACATATTACAACACTGACACAAGAAGCATGTTGGATTAATACTCCTCCACTCGACCCCCAGGTTATACCAACGAACTATCCCATACAAATAAAAAGTGTAGTACTACATAAGAGACGTCTTCGTCGAATCTGGCATCAAAGCAGACTAACAGAAGACAAGAAGAATTTAAATAGTGCTTGTAAAACCCTAAAGGAAATGCTACAGGCTTGGCGTGATGATACTCTGCAGACACAGCTTGAATCATTGACTGCTTCTGAGGACACTAATTACTCACTATGGAAATTCACTAAGAACTACGATAGACCTCAGATAGCTAAACCACCCCTAACTATGAACTCGAAGTGGGCCAGAACACCCCAAGAAAAGGCAGACGCTTTTGCCGAACACCTGTCAAGAATTTTCTGTCCTAACGACAACAACGATCAACAATTTGAAGACCATATCGACCAAAATTTAAGTCAAGCTCATCAGATGTCACTACCACCTGCTCCCATAACATTTTCAGAGGTCTGTAGGGTCATCAAAAACCTTAAAGACAAAAAATCGCCTGGCTTTAACTTAATTACGAAAGAGATATTGAAGCAGCTTCCAAAAAAGGCAGTGATATTTCTTACGATGTTATTCAATGGTATCCTTAGAGTGCAACACATCCCACAACAATGGAAAATGTCACAAATTCTGATGATTCATAAACCAGGAAAACCACCCAACAATATAACCTCATATAGGCCAATTAGCCTATTACCTATTTTGTCGAAAGTCTTCGAGAAACTTCTCCTAAACAGAATACTTCCCATACTTGAAAAAGAACAAATAATTCCTAACCACCAGTTTGGATTCAGATCACATCATTCCACTACGGAGCAATTTCATAGAGTTACTGAGAAAATAAGGAAATCCCTGGAAAACAAAGAGTATTGTTCCTCAGTTTTTCTCGACATCCAACAAGCCTTCGATCGAGTGTGGCATAAGGGATTACTATTTAAAATAAAAAGATACTTGTCACACAGCCTCTATCCACTACTACACTCCTACCTGACAGAACGCTACCAGCGTTCTGTCAGGTAAAAGAAAAGTTAAAAAGGAAAAAACTGTTCAAGTGAAAGAGGCTGAAGCCACTTCCGAGTTCTATGAAGTCAAAGCGGGCATTCCCCAAGAATCAGTCTTGGGACCTTTATTGTATACCTTGTATACGTGTGACCTACCGAGCACAGAGGGCACAATAACTGCGACATTTGCTGATGACACGGCGATTCTGGCAAGCAGTAAGAATGCTAATGAAGCCTCAGAATCAAGGCAAGCGCTGCTAAGTCCATCCATGTCACCTTCACTTTGCTGAAGGGCAACTGTCCAGCTGTGAAACTGGAGAACAACACACTTCCCCAACGAGACAGCGTAAAATACCTTGGCCTACACCTTGACCGACGTTTAACCTGGCGCCAACACATAAAAACAAAGAGAGATGAGCTTAAGATAAGATACAACAACCTCTTATGGCTCCTAGGAAGGAATAATAAACTATCTCTAAACAACAAGCTACTCATCTACAAAGCCATCTTAAAACCAGTTTGGCTACATGGCGTTCAGTTATGGGGAAGTGCCAGTAACTCAAACATTGCCATACTGCAACGAATGCAAAATATGATACTGCGCTCAATCTCGAATGTGAATGTGTGTATGAATGTAAACTCCGATTTCACAGTGTTCATACAGTTGGGTATGAACACTGTGAAATCGAAGTTTACACAAATGACAGAAACATACAGAGAGAGGCTGGAACGCCACCCAAACAAACTCGCAACTGAACTACTTACTCGTAGTTATCAGAAGCGCCTCAAAAGAAAGGATGTCCTAATCTCCTGATTACGAGTAGATGCTCTCATTGGAGGGCACATTCTACTTGACCTATCGCCGACAAAACATCCTCTAAAAGCAAATGCTGATTGCAGACTATAATAGAGAAAAAAAAAAAAAATCTTCTTTCTCATAGTCTTTTTTACAAGACAAGGAGAATGAATTAGGGTAGGGTGGTGTAAGATTGCGCAATTTGCAATCAACGGGCTTATGAAAGAAAAAATATAAATGTTATCTGAAATCAATTATATATTTATTTCATCTTACTATTATGGCAACAAATCAACATACTTATTGTATTACAAAATATATAATCTTCTGAGCAATTAAGTTTATATCACAAATTGAGAATTGTGCAATTTTATACACCCCAGTGTGTAAAATTGCATGTTAGGTGAATAAGATTGCGCAACTATATTATTTGCACATATCACAAGTAAAAGCCCCGGAGCCATTGTAATCTGAACAGTTTTCATGCCACCACCCTCCATATGTGTTGCATTCGATCCAGTCTTCTTCTATTGGCTCCTTATATACTTTGTTGCATTGTACACATATCGGTATCTTCATTTTATATAAAAATAAATAAGAAATAGTTGTCAGTTTCTTATATATATTTGGACTTTTTTGGCTTCAGTTCATGTTTAGGTTTATTTTCTTGTTCGTTTTCTTTGTCTAGTCTAGATTCTTATACGGTGAACTACTAATCACTTCAGATTTTTTATGCTTCCGATTAGAACTCCTATTTTGTGTAGATTTTGGAAATGGAATTAGATCTGACAACAGTGATGAAGTTATTTGAAGACTTGACTTCTCTTCAGCAATAGATGATAGCTTCTCAGATACAGAGCCAGGGTTGGGAGACTTTTCTAAGGGATGCAAAAGGATTAGTTCTGTGAGGGATTGCTCGGCTTGTGGTAGATCAATTTCAAAGGACTCATTAGACATGCCTGCTGCATTTACTGAAGAAATAACCGAATATACTATAGACTCACAAGAGGCATTTGCTGCAGAAATTGACAGGTCTTGACAATCAGATTGGCTATTCTCTCCTGGGTCTTCCCTTTCAGTAACGTTGCTTGCCAGAAAGTCAGCATCAGTAAATATGTCAGGATTCCACGGCACAATACCAGTTCACTTGAAGAGTTTCACTCCTCAACCAGTTGTTACAGCCTGAAAAGCACGTGTAAAAATAGCAGCCATTTGATAGACGGTTATAGCTCTCATGTGATTAGGAAGCCATTTTTTACGGACTAAAATTTCTTCAGAACTCCATGGAAACCTCTATCAAGAGGCTACATCTTATGGCTGCTGTGAGGAGGTAATATCAATACAATAATATATTGTTCTGGTGTAAAATTCCACAGCTTTTATTGTGCAGTGTGACATGTGGTAGTCTAAAATCAGTAGGATAGGCTAATCCTTCATAGGCTTTGAGTGATCTCTGAAGTAAGTTAGCCAATCGAGATAAAGATCCGAGTTTCTAAAACTGGAGTCTGAAACCATACCAACAGATTCTGGTGGTTCAGCGTCTAAGAGTTCTGTCTTCATTCACTTCCTTCTAAATATAAACGCAGGTGGGATAAAATGACCAGTCGCAGATACAGCATTGACCACAGTCACATTTGTGCCTTGCTTTGTGCTGGATATTTTATTAACAGAGCGTTTACCCCTTCTAGACAATATTTTGGGCTGTTTGTTAGGTACGGTGGACATAACAGTTTCATCCATATTATATATAGACTGAGGTTGAAAGTTATATTTGTCCGTTAGAGTCGATAAATTTATGTAAAATCTCTCCACTTATGGACTGTGGAATCCTACTACACATGCAATGCTTGTGGAAGTTGGCTGCCTCCGAGAAATATCAGGATGTCACTTTAAAAAGGCACGAAACAACTCTTTTTCTGCAATTTTAGTTTGGAAGTTTTTGAGGAATGTTATGTTTTTCTTCATACTCGTACGCTGCACTCCTCAACCCTTTTGCTGTTAAACCATAAAACATTTCATGTAAAGTCTTCAGGTGACTGTAAAAATCTTTTTCAACCTCAAGCGAAAATATTGCATCAAATCTGCCTAACTTTGTTGCACATTGTGGTTGCTGCCTAAAGATGATTCCTAAAGATGAGGCTACTGCTCTTTTGCTTTCGCTATCACCAATTCTCCTACGAGCTTCTTTTATAGTCTCATCAGAACAAACCTGTAAATCGGTTTTCCTTCTCTCCTATACATTCTGAAATAAAATAATAATGCCTTGTAAAACACTCTAAAGTTATAAAAAAGATTGTAAACTTGTTCAAAATTGACAACATTTAGCAAATAAATTATATATGGAATTAAAAAAAAGTGCGTTGTGTAAGATTGTGCGCGCAACCTTCCATGGTGTGCAATTTTATACACTTTGATACTATTATAAACAATGCAACACCACTGTCATCTCTTAGAAATTATTCGAACTACTTCATGTGAGGTTGAAACTTAAATAATGCTGCAGTATAACAACGTTAGTAAACCAATGAAACACACGTTACATTTTCTTTACAGTAACACAATAATTTTTTTTAAAAATAAGATAAAATGCCAATAAAATCTTTGTACTCACCTATTGTTTGTGTTTTCCACAATCTGGAAATCCTTATCAAAGGATAGGAAAAAAAAACACAACTGAAGTTGGTTACGAAGTTCACTTTGTTGTCCTATTATGACGTGTGTGCAATTTTATCGACCTAAAGCGATAGGGCAGATTAACTTGAAGAGTAACGGTATAAACATACTGCATGTAAGTTATTATGTATGTGATCTTCATTTTGCCAATTCTGACTTCCTTAAAAGAAAACTTAAAGCATATGCTGTTCCTACTTTATTACCACCACAGTTGAAACACCAGTCTGATAATTCAAACTGATATAAAATTGGCATCCAGCTCCTGTACTTCACAAATATCGGCGCAGTATGATTTGAGAATTCCAAGTACTTCACAAGTAGTACAGACAACTAAAACTTCATCATAAGATACACCTCGGAAAAGTCTCTCTGTGAGCCAAATTAAAATCAGAAGGCAAAAAATTATGTTGACTTGAGTGGCAAGTAGAAAATATTCTTGCCCTCAAAGAAAAACTTAGAAAAAAAGTAAAACAAAATTTTCAGCGCAACCAATATGATCAAGAAATGTTAATACAAATTTGCCAGCCAATTGCTTATCGAGTTCTCTCTGAAACACTTAGTTTTCCCAATGAAAGAACTTTGTAAAGACAATACAGCCTTCAAGTAAAGCACAAAATTCGATCACAACATAATTAATTTTTAAAATCTGAGATGCCCAATTTCAATGAATCCGCATCTTCATTATCAAATAAACAATGATAAAGTGGTTGGGTACTATAAAATCAACGAAAAACAAAGGAAACAGCAAGTCAAACTTTTATGATCATGGCACGGAGCGTGTTTACTTTATAATTTACGGAAGCATTATCTGCGCTATAAGCAGTTAACGGAGTTAATTTCAAATTATTCTCTTCTATCACTGTTTTCCGATCATATACTCGATGGACGGACCAAATTAAATCAGAAACTCAAACTACCGTGACTAAGTGCTCTCGCAGCACAGCGAACCGGCAGAAATGGAGAGGCACTGCTAAGGAGGCAGCTCAGACCAGGAAGACCAAATGAAGAATAAACATGTACAAGCACCCTCAACCTAGTACCTAAGTCATTGAAGCAACCACGACCACTCTGTCAAGGGTGCACGACTGAGAAGAAGAATCACTGTTTTAATTTATCCAAATATATCCTTGGATGATTCATATGGGTCCTCATAAAAATCAAACAGCTTTTTAGATATTCCTGTCTTAACTTAAATATTGCACAACGTACAGATCAGGTTTTCATGTCCCCAACATTAAAGGCATCGCTTCCAACTCAAAAATACTCAGCGTCCTTAAGTTCAGCAACTATTTGTTCCTATGCAAATGCAGCGAGGACATTCCGTACTATTGCTCATTCTTTTATCCGTCCACAAGAGATTTTAGCTGCAATTTTGCTATCAGAATAGACAAGACAAGTTTCAACTGACAGTCGAGACTTTTATAACTAACGCCATGAGTCATGTTGTGAAATACACACAGTAATTCAACTTTTGAAATCTCATTTTCTTTTGCTTTATTTCTTTACCAAGAAACTTTGAAGGTTACGTGAAGTTTTCTGAGACGATACAAGCTTAGTGTGTTTTTTGTCCGTTTGTGTTTGTCTAAACCACAACTTCCTTCATACTTGATTGAAATGCCTCTATCAATGCATTAAAGTTGAGCGAGATTTGACAGAAAAACAAATTGATGATGGCAAGTCACCTATCTAAAACCGGATGACAAGTGATCACCTGGAGAAACCAATTTTCTAAATAATAAAAGGCAAGTACACTTTGGATAGAGCATCGATCCAATAAAAAGATTGTATTAAAGAGAAATAAACAATATAATCAGCAAGGAACTCTTCAAAATAATGCTGTCAAATCATAATTGGTTAAAAAGGTAGACAAGAGGAGATAGTTTCATCTGACAGTCGAGACTTTTATAACTAACGCCATGAGTCGTGTTGGGAAATACACACATTAACTGACAAATCATAATTGATTAAAAAGGTATGTAGTAAGAGCGTAAAGTCGACATTATTTTAAAAATATTTTTCTATGTGATAAATGAGTTGTTTATTACTAATTTTGCTTCACAAGATTGTTTATTTACACCTAACTTCATAACCTTAACTCACACATTTGGAAAAGTACATTTTAAACATTTTTTTTTTCATGACAAGCCACTATATTAAATTATTACTATAAAATTTGTTACAATTACAACCCAAAGGATGACTATTCAGTTATACTTTCACATTCCACTCCTCCCCCTTTTGGTTTAAGTGTACGAACTAGGGAATCTGATTGAGAAATAACAAAAACAAAAAAAATATTGAACAACATAATTATGTATTTTTACTCACATTCTCCCTCCTGGAGAAAGCAGATGGGCGTAGAGCCTGAATGTAAATTTGGTAGTAAGGCACAAGGCGAGTTTGCAATTCTTGCAACTCTTCCAAAGCATCAGCAAGCTCACGCGGGCGTGGCTGACGAGGACGTGCCTGATATGTGCGTGACGACGAGATTCTAAAAGGAATGTGGTTAAATATGACAATACATCAGATAGTTAATTATTGCTGCAAAATATCTCACTTGAGTGAATTAACAGTGACAACTATGTATAATAAAGACAATAATTCATAAAAATATAAATGTAGATACTATAACCTGAACTATTGAGAGCTTTGCTTTTAGTGAGAAATTTTCCCAATATGACAGAGACAAAATATCTTTTTAAATGCATCCAATACTTCACTGCGTCTTTTGTCATCTCTCGATAAATGAGTCATAATTTCATGTTTTTTAAGTAACATAGTACTTGAAGACATTTCTGTCTTGGGTTACATTTGAACCCAGGATCACATAATGTTATTGCCACATGTTGACAGACCAGACTAAGGAAAAAATTGAGTAAAAAGGAAATCACAAAAATGTCCATGGAAGTTTATGAATTGGGAAACAACATCACAACAAATTAATTTTATGTTTCCTTCTAAGATTTTTATGATAATTCTTAAATTAAAATTTTATGATAAGGTTAAAGGTTTTTTTCAATTATGGTTCCCTTTTTTATACTTGAATTTATATTTTTGCCAAACAATTGCATTTTGAATTTCAGTTTTAATAGTGGGGTTTATAAAACCATACCAACATTAAACTTTCTTAGACCATAAATCGCTGAACAAAGAAATTAACACCAGGTCAATAATCAGACTTATACATCACAAATGAATTCATGTAGATCCATCTTTATACATATCTTACAATGCATACTTTTAAAGCACACATATATTTATTAAGCTGCTGCAAAATGTATAACTCCAATATCAATACAGATTAACATTGATATCAGTCAAAACCTAGCATTTTTTCAGTCATTGAAATAGTTAGAACCAATTAAATATAGATTATAGATTCATTAAATTAACTTAACAAAGCGTTATTATATTAAACATATATCATAATTAAAACTTACCTCCTACGATGTCCCCCTGAGTTGGGTTCTCTCGTCTCACTTCCTGCTGGACCCATAGATGGTGGAGTAGCCTTGATGTTGAAGAGGAAAAATAATCAAAATGTGTAGACTACAAAAATTAAAATAATTATAATATCAATATAATTTACTTGAAAATTTCAATTGTAAGTAATGTTATTTGTATTAAAGATATAAGGTTAGTATGCAATGAGGGCTATCATGCTTGAATTCAGCGCCTAGAGGCGCTAGGTGTAGAGTAATGTCTAAATGTCTGTGAATATTCACTGCTTGTTTGCTTTTTAGCGTGGATTTTTCCTAACTGACTGTTGTGAAAATTGCTCCATTTCTGAGTAATTATGGGAGACTTACAGTATGTGTCAATGAATGTTAGTACTGTGAAAGAAGAGTTCAGAAAAAAAGGTGCAAAATTAACCAGGCATAAAGAATAGCTAATTCAGAGGTTAGTACCTGTGGGTTTACTAAAACGTTTTTATTTGTCAAAAGTATGCATTCTTTATTGAGTTTTGAGCTAAGTTTTCGTGTTCGCAGACTTCAAGATTATAATAGAAAGAATAGTTTTGTTGGAAACATACAAGATGAAATACCACAAGACGATTTGGTGAATGGCCTCTAGAAAGTTTGTACAGTAGTGTTACGTTGAAAAGTGTATCGCCTTATTAACACATTATTAACACCTATTTTTTTGAGTTTTACAAAGACAATATAGGAATTACTGAGTGTGCTGCAGTTCATAGAAAGGGCTATAACATGATGAATAATGAATATTTAGTGTCTTTAGTGACAAGTACACAAAATAATTTTATTTTTTATAGAGGACGAGTGAAAACTCTGAAAACACAAAACATTATCATATTTCATGAGTATTTCCATTGAATCAAATAGAAGAATTGTTCAGTCCATGTGTGAGTGTGCTGCTGGTAAAGGACCAATGACAATATGTAAGCATATAGCTTGGATATGTTATGCAATTTTGAAGATTTAAAGAGCATTCTGAATGGCTTATAAAAGACATCTACAGAAAATAAACAGAAATAGCATGAGCCAAAAAAGAGGAAACAGACTTCATCATCATCTAAGAAAGCTGAAAGTCTTACATTTAAGATTCAAGAATATAATGTCACAAAACGAAAACATAGAAACTTGCATATTGATCCACATCCTGGCAATACTTGCAACACTGTGCAACGGACTGATTTTGTAAGGAATAGTGTAATAACCTATTGCTCTTTAGAGAAAAGATGCTTTGGTATTAGTGGTATTTATAAAGTGGCTTCTCTTAACGGAATATGTAATGACCATGACTATCTGAAATTACCCATTCTTGACCAATATACGCTAAATAGAGTAACTGTGAGTTCCTATACTCAACTATTTTATATATAATGTGGATATGTTCAACAGAATTTGATCCTTTGATGTAGAACAATAGTAATAAGAAACAATAGTGAACTTGCCATGGTGTACCTACAATATTAATATATTTTAACATTACAGGTATCTCCAGAAGAAGTGCAGTCAATTGAGCATCAAACAATGCATTGTTTTGAACAAGACATTGTTTTGAAGGAGTAAACTTATCTCTGCGAATTACTACCAACCACTGTTTTAAGCGAGTTTTGTCTTTTGGAAACACATGTCCTTGTATTTTTTCAGAACAAAACGGGACTGCGCAACACTGAGGCATATTTTAAAACCTTTCAATTTTATCAATATAGGTTTTTAAAACTTTATTGATCTGATTCCACAATACAATAACAATAACTTTTGACACTTGACAGAATCTTACTTGCCAGTGGCGCCAACTGGTGAGAAAAAAAAACGATAGCCCCCATTGAATTAGAAAAATTACAGTATAACTCTGATCTAGCGAGCATAGAATGATGATTACAAGGGCGCGATAAGCGATTATTAAAATTAAAAGAGTCTAAATACATCAATGAGTAATTTAAAATAAAATTTTGTTCATACAGCTAAATATACAGAATGTGCTGCTAATGAGTATTCGCCTTTACTAAAGACTTCAAAAATGTTAGGTGCTCGTTATTCGCGAGTTAAACTGTGTCTTTATATATTTAAACCAAATACCAAACAAACAGATCCTAATCCCACATGTATTTAACAAATATTTCCACTTATAATTTTAATACCAATAAATAAAATCCACCACCAATTTGCCTAAACCTTCAATTCGACACCAAGTGGCTACCATAACAAGTTGATGTATTAAATTTTATATCATACCAGATCACGATGGAGGTGGATCGGTGAAATGTCAATGTCCATATGGATGTTGTGCTCCACCTGATCCGAAGATTCTGTTGTAGATGACGTAATTGTGTTACTGGTCGATTCGCTATTGGAGGATGAATCCTTGAAGGAGGGGGAAAACAAATAATAAAATCACACAGCCTCCTTAAGAAAATCAGGCTCAATGCTAGCATGAAGTGGAATCAGTTTTCATTGCTTCTTTAACAACAGTCTTCCACTCTAAAATTCACCTATGTGATATCTTCTCACAAAACATGAGCTGCCGCTTTATATAAGTTTATGATTATGAATTTTATTATGAAGCCTTCACAGTTGCAAATGTACAAAGTAGAATAGTTATGATATCCGACTACTATTTATATGTTAACAACCGGACTCACCATTGAGTTACAAGTTTAGCCAATGTTCCAAAGAAAGCTACAGCCACAATACTAAAAATCTATAATGCTATCAGCAAATGGACAACCCACCATCTAATCCAAGAAATGTTCATATCAACAGATGAAGAGAAATTGCATAGTAAAGACTACTCAGATTTATTCCCAATTATATTTACTTCCTCTTTTACATTAGTGAACCATTCGCATACCAGTCTATACTTTTAGATTTGGTATACACATACGCCGAGGCAATCCCGACATTCTTAATTCAATAATCACTAAATGGTTCGTTATACTAAATTTCTCATTCTCAGAAAAGACTCAAACGCCCATTATTATCCATTTGTCATTACCTGGGCATATGACTCGACAGAAAATTAATTTTTTTATTATATTTAAATAAATGAGCACATTACTAGGGCTAAGCATACAACACGAATATGTTACTTTAGTAACACTAAAACATCTCATATTCTCATATTTAAAATTCACTCATTAGGTGGATTCAAAGATTACAATTCAATTCATTTACCAGTAGTTCACCGTATATTTACCATCGCCTAAACACATCATGCTTGTTTGTGCAGCAAAGTGTGAATATTTCTGAAATTCTTCCGAGATCTCTGTAATGCCCTTAATTGTGGGGGAAATATTATAATTGTATACTTTCTGCAATGGACCCACTTAAACTCAACAAGCGAGCGAAACCAATAACGAGCACTTAATAGAAACATTTTGTTTAGTCACAATTATGTTACGTGTTAAGGTTACATAGAAGCAGGTGTTACATACAAAAGCGATAGTCTATTTTCATAAATATAGCATTCTCGGTGTCGAATTATAAAGCATATAAAACAGGTAATTGTTACAGACTTACTTCCTCTGGCGAGGGAGTCCGGCTTACTTCCAGGTTGTCAATCATAGTCCTTATATTAATTAGCATCCTACGAACCACGTCCAAACGTGATGATGTAGTAGAAGCTGCGAGTGCCGATACATCAACTAATCCAAAAAAGAAATAAGTGTTATAGAAGCCTTCTATCAGCAATTATGTTTTGATATTATTATTATAATATATTTTGATATCATTTACAATTCTCTATTTTCACACCACATCAAATTTCAATAGAACAAAAGAGCAATTATGAGTTTCTTGGCAGACCTTACACGCCTATTATCTAGCAACCCATAAAGTTATTTCTAGTTTTATGGAAGGTAATCAGACATTGCTGTTGGCAGTAAGACAGAATATAAATCAGTTCTCATTCAAAAATGAATTTATAGAATTACTTCATAGTAATCACTTATTTGTTCTTTCTTGAGATCTACCAAATTTCATTATGTAATTGAATCTTTCACGCTTCGATTTTCATCGCAAAACCTTAACTTTTACACTGAAAATTGTGACTATCACATGATCTTCAGAATAGAATTAAGTTTGGTTTAAAAAAAATTAAGTGATCACAAACACTTGCCGAAGTTTACAATATAAATTTTTAAACACATTATTACACTATAAAAATGGAGTAGGCATAATTATTAGCTTGTATAACAAATTTATAATTTTTTATCACCTGTTGAGTCCGTATCAGAATTGTATTTCGTGTAATTTTATTGCAATCAATTAGATGAATAGAATTATGTTACATGGAACTAGTTCATTATTTGCAAAACATTTTTCAACTGCTTTAAATAGTACTATAAATTATTCATACCGATTTCACAAAACCAAAAGTTTGTAAAAGACATTATGTCGTAGTAGTAAACAATTGCTCTCTGACATCAATGCAGCAAGTCTTTGAAATTGCTGCATTGATGTCAGAGAGCAATATGCTGTATGAGTTCTTATAGCAAGTTGAATTAACACGATGTACTTCGGCATGTATGGTGCTATTTATCTATTGACATGAAAACTTTTCATCTGAACAATATTCCCAGACACAATTACGGTAAAAACGCTTATTTACAAAATGTCTTTAATTTCATCAATTTTAGAGAATAAGTTTTGTTGTCAGTCCTCTAAACAAATGTATATTCTTATTTCATTATCATGTGATGATTTACTTAGAATAGAATGATATGATTATTAATATTTTCTTTTCTAAGTAAATCATCACGTTTGATGATGAAGTATTGATGATAGCTTACCATCCACAATATCCGACGGAACTGCAATTGCCTCCAATACTACTGCTGTATCCACTTCAGGAGTAATCGGAAACTATAAAATGAAATTTAAAAATTATTGGGACCGTTAAAACATTGTTTATTTATTAAAGGCTTTTATAATACAGTAATACCTTGGAGTTACATAATATGTAGGATCTGGAAGCAGTACCCTAAGTCAAAAATTAAGTAAATTGATTTACACAAGTACAAGTTGACGTATGTAGATACATCTATTTTTTACTAAAAAAATAATATATAGGATTATAAAAAGCTGTATTTATACACTTTTATACAATGAAGGTTCTTTATTCATGGGGGTTCTGTTCCATTAATGTACCACAAATACAGACACCATGAATATGGCATGGTAAATTACACGAGAAAAAATCATTTTAATTAATTATTTCTTTCCCAAAATCAAATTATTATCAACTTTTCTGTACTGGTTGTCACTGCATTTCCTCCAAATCAGTTAAGTCTTCATTTTGCGATTCAAACAACTATGGATATAATTTGATTCTACCTGTTGAAAACAGGTTGAAAATAGGTCTAGTACTGCAGAAAATGACTTTTCATGGCGTCAAGTACGATTTAAAAGATTCTTCTAATGTCATAGTTTATAGGCCTCAATTATTTACGGGCCCATGATTTGCTGCAAGGTTGAAGTACACTCATTCAGCTATATATTTACCATCAGAAATGAATTTAAAAAAAACTTCCAGATATGCTGCTAACTATTGTAGGGTCTGTAAATGCAGCTTCTCCAATAAGTTTGATGTTATAGTGATTGTCGCATTTTAATCTTATGGGACCAACCTTCTGATACTTGAAATCCTCCATCTGAATGTTCAACCTCATGTTTTATAAATCGTGCGCAAAGCCAATTAGCTTTCTCACAAATTACACTACCTCTCAAAAGCTGTCCTATGATTATGGTTCTCAGCCCTTAGAGTTAATGCAGATTCCATTTTTCCAATTGTTCAATACCTAGCTATTTTTGCCGATAGTTAGACTGATGCTGTAGAATTCCTAACTTTGTCTCCTGATTTCTTAATAGGTCGCACAACTGATTAATTGATATTGAAAGAATGTGATATAGAGACAAACATTTCACCAGGATATAAACATTTGTGAAACATTTTTTTCCTGGTTCAACCTTGTTGTCTTTCATTTTGGCTCAACATTATAAATCGTGAATAAAATAATGAGATGAAAAGAAACATGCTATCCGTTCAAAAGTACTGTTATGACTTACTAATTTGAAAATAAAAATAAAGGCTACAATAGTACATGTAACTCGGCATTTTTCATCAAAGGATAAACAACATAATCCGGAAGAGGTGACAAAAGTGATAAGTCAAAGAGAATGTGATTACTTTTTAATAGCAATTAATCTAACTTATTATTTTTCTTAAAAAAGCCTCTTTTAATTTTATATCTGTGAATATTGAATTTTTTATACACGCATACAGAAAATGGCCCTATTTTTTTTCTCCGTGAATATGGAAATCAAACTCAAATCAGTAAATTTGGATTATATTATAACCAACAAATTAAGAAAAGGAATAGATGCTATATATTTGGAAACAAATATAAAGCAACATTGGGCAAATTATTTTCTAGAACTAGATAGATTAATTCAAGGAGAGTCAAACATACATAGATGGTGTCCAGGAATAAATGAAAGTGGAAAAAGGTGTTATTTGTTGACTGAAAAGTAGATTGTTGTTAAAATAAAATTTAAAAGATGACTTTTTCGAGAAAATTTAAAATAATATTCATAATTATCTGTCATCTTTCTCATACACACAATACTTGCGCACATTGTTCAGCGCCACTCGGGGAAATAACCTGTGAACAGCTGCGAAGACATCACCACTGAGGGTAAACACCGCACTCCGGGTGTGTTAAAAAGAGTTGTGTGATATTTTTTTTGCACTTAATTAGAAAATGTTGTTTTGTTATATTTTAGGTTTTATTTCAACAATCTATTCCTTTGTAGCCAATGAATAGCGTTTTTCTTTGCCTGACATCTATTCCCGGACACTTTATATGCATTTATTATTAAGTTTTAATTTTACTATTAATGATAAATACATATATTTATGTTTGGGAGCTCATAAATAATTTAAGTACAATTTAATAAATGAGAAAAAATATTCTGTTTTTAATATTCATTTTAATCAACTTTTATAAGGCATGTAGAGTGTATGCTTGGAACCCATCTGTGTAAACTTACGTAAGCTCAATACTGATTGATGTATATGTCAAATGCCATGTGGTAGAGCACTGAGGGAGCGGGTGAGAAATTATGTAAGTCAGGGTTAAGTAACCATATACAAAATGCGATTTATTTATTTTGGACAAAAGAATCAATGCCAAAATTGCACAAGATATCACATGATTTCGTCATCAGAGGTACGCTCTTCCCTTATAAGATCTGTTATTAACTTAATCAAGTTTCCCCAGAAAAAGTATTGGTAATACAAATAAGCTTTAAATGTGCAAGTAAAATTGTAAATAAAAAAGTTCTAAGAATTTGCCCAAATTCAGAACAAAAAATTATTGATATTGAGTATATCTGGAGTCTAGTACACAACCGGACCAGCAGATAAGCTGTGTTTACTAATGAAAAGGTTAAAGACAAGTGAATTGTTATTATTCTTACCTATTTTATTCAAGATAATAAAACAGATATAAGAAAAAATTTAAAAAAAAAAAAAGATATATATATATCTATCTAAATATATTATTTCTAAAAGGTGTTTTTTGGTCGAGCGGCTCGATCTCTTTAACTACTGCACCAAAAAAAATAAAAAAAAATACCCAATTGAAGCTTATGTTTTCTACTTTGGGCGAAAAATATAAAAAAAATTCGAAAAAAATCTTTTTGTTAATAAAAAAATTAATTTTTATAACAATTGGCATGAGCGCCATCTGTGGGCGACACATCAAATATCTTAGCCAAATTGTATACTTGGAACACGCTAGATGGCGATATAGTGCGAAGACTTGGCACGGGTCAGCTAGTATATATATATTTATACATATATTTAAAAAGATAAATATTTAAAAAAATACAAAGGAATGATTTTAAAGATATTCACTGTAAACCCACTGTGTACAATCACAGTAAACCAAAATATGATGGACTCATAGAATTATTTAATACATTTAAGATAGAACCAATGCAAATATTACAGCAGTTCAATATTTGAACCTATTTCATGAATAGGAAAAGAAATATTATTTCTAATCATAGACATATACTATAAAAGAGCGGAAATCTAAAATGTCCATAATACCAATAAGCATAAATTTAGTGAGCATCATAAATTCTGGAAAAGAATGAAACGTCTTAGTTTAAAATACTTCTAAAAGTAATTTTAAAAAATAACACACCATAAAACGGCGGGACTGAGTGTTGTTGTTTCTGTTATTGCCATCGCCTGTACTCCTTGTATTATTGGAGACGCCACGAACAGCTGCAGGTGGTGCTCTAGCCACCAAGTGAACCACTTTACCACGAACGTCTATACAAAGATAAAAAATAGTGAAAGATAACTTAATAGCTAATGTATTTATAAAGGCATATTGTGGATCTTGATCCCTAAAATTTATTCCACAGAAACGTATTCAATTGTAATTATTACAGTTTAGTACACCATCACGAAGGAAACAGATGAATAGGTATATAATATAAATATTTAAAATGTACAATACAACATTAATAAATGTGCCTTTCATTGTATAGTTGGAAAAAACAGTTTAGTACAAAACAAACTTGTGATAACGAGTGTTCCTTACACGCCACTTAAAAATATTTATTACCATTTTTAACTCTAAAGCTTGAAAAATATCACGAATCCGTCAAAGACTATGATACTTAGAATCACTACCTATGGTTTTTTGTAAACTTTAGGTACACTTCTAGTAATGTTTTTTTAGGAATATGATTTTGGAGACGAAGAAACGAGGGTTACGTTCTTTTGCTTTCATCAATAACTCTAGAACATAAAATCGTAAAAAATACATCTTGGGACCCTTATAACATGAAATCAAACAAATTTATTTCTCTTGTCTCCTCTATAATTTTCATATCAATATTTTTCTGTTAACTATTAAGGTATACATATACAATTTAATATTCTTTATCACTAGGCCAAATTTAGTTCCTATGTCAAACAGTTTCTCAGAAAAACAGCTGTGATAGAAAGAAATATGGACATTTACAGAAAGACATTCTTTTTGAGGCAATGAACACAAAAACATGCTATTAAAAACCACCCTTGTAGCACTATAGTAAACAATATAAAATATAAAGTAATACTGATACATAAAGAAACAGAATACTATTAGAATACCCCTTAAATGAAATCAAATGGAAAAGTAACATTGACAACTTAAATTTTTTGTAAGAAAATAAAAATTTAACAAATACTTCTGTTATTGATAATATTTGGCGTAGAAAGTAGAAATAATACTACATCACGAAAAAAGTAGAAATAATACTACATCACTTAAAGAAAGTAGAAATGATACTACATCACGTAGTTTCATTTAATTGTAAATACTTCTGTATTATTGTTAGTTATCCATATACAATAGTTAAATAATTTCAAATGACAACAGGTTTGCAATTTATGAACAAATATAATTTAACATTCAGTTTGACAGATTATTCATACTTTAATCAGGGACACGGTAAAAATTTAGATCAAACTATAACCTACTAATACTAAATTATGTAAGAGGATGTATATGTAATCGCAATGTCTGTTAGGGTAGAAAATACAATAAAATTTAGGAGAAAATATAAAAAATGGCAAGACCATAAAAATATAAAAAACATACTTATGCCATTTAGTTTTACAAAAATTTAACAATGGTGTAAATATTGTAGATACACTTATAGTCTTATACTCGCTGCACATTAATTTATCTAAAGTCCTTGGCCAAACTATTAGACGTAGGCAAAATATTTTAAAATATTTATATAATTGCAAATTTTGTACTCGACTTGGTGTTATTACACTTTATAAATGTATGGTTATTAGTTAGGACAATTATTATTATATATGTTTGGTTTATTATATTATCATACCAATGTTTTGGTGTCAGACTACAAACAAATAAAGATAAGATTTAATCATGTTATTGCTTGCCATATGTGCAGATGTATTTTTTTGGTCTGGTGGTGGTTATTTTACAATTTTTAGGTTATGTAATTATATTTATGCTTATTTCAATTATAATCAGTAGGTTTTTTGACTGAAAATTTTTTTTAATTTTGCAATGCGAAATTTTACAAAGGTTGAATGTGTTTGAGGCAAATGTATAAAAGCATAGAAAAAAAAGTTAATATGGGTGAAAAACTGAGCCCAAAAAGAGATGGAAAAATGGGAAAGAAAGCCATTTTTCACCCGCAGGTTAGAAAGATCTGTCAAGTAAATTTGCGTGGAAAACAGATTATTTACCACAAAAGTATTCAAATCTAGCCTGAAAGAAGCTAATGTTATTATATCTGAGTGTACCGTTTGGAGAAAATCAAGGGATAAATCCTTACAAGGCTCATCAACCCTTACAACTGTCAGAAAGCCTCAATTGAATATTGCGATGAAAACATCGGAGATGGCCTAAAGTTTATAAAGACAGTGACATCGCGTTTAGGAGATCAGTAATTTAATATTCCATTTATAATTAACATTTTATCATCAATTTTTTTTATTCCTACAATTTAAGTGTTTATTTCGTTTCTTTTACAGGTTTGCTTCAGCGACAATAACACGTTTTCAATTTTAGGGAAAAGCTCTCAATTTGTTCGCCGTCGTAAAGGTGAAAAATTTCACCTTGACTGCGTTGTACAGACTGTAAAACATCCAACAAAAATTATGATTTGATCCATCAGTGGCAAAAATACAGGGCGCCTTTACATTTTGATAAAAACTGTGGTATGTCTAATGATTTAGCCAGGGATAGTAGCTTCATTACTCTTACCGTTTCTGAATTTGATAAAATGTTCCACCTACTTTCTTAATTATCTTATTGGCCTTTGACTAAAATTTGTAATGCAAAATTTGAAATTAGGATATAAATTGATTTGTAATGTAAAAATTGAAGTTTGGATATAATTTTTTTAATTATGGTCTAAAATTAAAAACATACTTAATACATTAATAGGGAATACGAATCAAACTTTCATCAAGACAAAGATTCTTGTCACCATCATGAAAATAAAGCTAATGCTTTATTTTCATGATCACAGCGCAATCAATACTGGTGACTTTTTAAATATTCTTTTAAAAAGTTCCAGAGAGCACTCAAATTTTTATATTCCTTATATATACGAGGTTCCAAAAGTATCGCGAATTTTGAATTTTCGCAGGTTACGTATATTCGAATTTCGATTTTTTGTGGCGTTATGTTGGTACTCATGTCTCTCACTTATGCCGACAAGTTTGGCCATTTTGAATGTTCTATTAATTGTTGACAGCTGCTTTGCACGTGTTTTGGCTCGTCTTCCATTTTTGTTGGACTCTGTCCGCGACGACCCAAATTTGCTCCAGAGGGTCATAACTGGTGACGAATCGTGGGTTTATGGTTATGACGTGGAAACCAAAGCTCAATCATCTCAATGGATGCTGCTGATTTTTTGAAGTGCTTCGAAGATTGGAAAAAACGTTGGCACAAGTGTATAATATCTCATGGGGATTACTTTGAAGGGGACAAAATAGATATTCATGAATAAATAAATAATTTTTGAAAAAACACAAAATTCGCGATACTTTTTGAACATACCTCGTATATCCTAAATATATATTATATCCTAATGTTTATTGGTAGTTCAATTAGTCAAATTTTCAGTGCTTTTATTTATAGCTCCATTACTTATAAGTCAAAGATGGTCTTTTATTTATCCTAAAAACTTCTTACCTCTTTTCTTTATTATGCTAAGCTGTGGCTACTGCATTCAGCTAAATTCACTAATGTTTTAATAAGTAAAATTCTGCCTTATACATACCATATTCAGACAACTTTTTTTCATCTTGCAATACTCTGCCACAGAAAATTAGACGTTGTATATCAGCAGATAGCCCTATACGTTCAGCAACAGTCTCTTTTAGCTGTCTTACGGTTATCTAAAATAGGAGATTTCATTATTTATTAAAGATCCACCTGAAATTTTACTAATAATTTTGGACAGATGAAAAATTTAAGAGAAAAAAACAATAGTTTTATATCCCAAAACGCAGTTTGTTCATAATTAAAATTTGGTGAAATGTATAAAACTATTTAAAAGAAAATATAAAATAAATTAGGTAAGTCTACACATCGCCAAAATCGGTTATTATATCAAGTATATTTAGAAATTAGTTACTAAATATCAATTACGTAGAGAAATGTAAGATAATTATTAAATATAAGAACTATAAAAACAACTTAGGAAATTTTTAGATTATTATCTAAAAATTTCCTCTTAACCAGCGTCAGATTTTTTATGAAAATAAATGGTTAATATCCATGTTCAATGTAGATAAATAAAAATATTTATAAAGAATCCTTTTAATACATAAAGCACATAAAATATTTATAAAGAATCCTTTTAAAACATAAAGCGCATAAAGACATCATAGTGATTAATAACGCTATTAATTTTAAAATAAATTTTAGTGAGCTCAAAAAATTTTAGGCTTTAATACTTAATAGAGAACAAAAACTTGAATACAGGACAGAATAAAATTACAAATGATGTAAAATTCGCAAACTGTTCACATTAAAAAAAAGTTCTATTCTACCACATTAAAAAAAATATTTTTCTAATAGTAAACATTAAATATATAAATTCTCTATATATTTAATGTTTACTTTGCAATAATCAAAATTACATGCGACATAAAAATTGTTCAATATAAATTGTAATATAATACAATAAATATATTTTTATGAATACTGATAGCATTATGATAAAAAAAGATAGATTTTTCTGTTCATAATTATCATGTATATTAACAATAGACACAATTAATTGCATCTAGATTGATAGAACAGATTTTGCTAAACTTTGCTTTTTCAAGTACATTATTTTATATAAACTATAGTTCAAATTTGGTGAAAACTAGCATCCTGCTCCAACTTCACTTGGTTAATAATACTAATATAACAAGCTTCAGTTATTGATTCTTAGAGTTCAATTAATCTGACTATGAATGTGTATAATGTATTCAGATTAATTTATTTTTGCAACTTCTTATTAATCAATAATAAAAATAAACGAAAATAACAAAAATAAATTCATATTGGCTCAACTATATCTAAAAATTACACAAATTTTGAAAAGATGGTACCAGATCATTTTTAAAAATAAATGAGATAAAGACTAGTAATTAAATTCTCGAGTGCATAAAAAATATGAACCATTTAGTTACAGATAACCAAAAGAAATTCGTACTAGTTCCACTATAACTAAAAACTTTACAAATTTTGAAAAAATCGTATCAGATCATTGAAAATAAATGAGATAGGACGGGAATCAACAAATTTCACCTGAACACAATTAGTAACTGAAAGATGGAGAAGCACACAACAAAGAGTTCTACAGAGAGCAGAATTTTGAAAAAAATTTAAATAAAGATCAAATTGATACTTTAGCGAATACGGATGGGGTATTATGCGGCCCATAAAACCATTATTTATTTTAAGTATAAAAATGTAGGTAGTTATTGTACTGAAATTTATGATCGAAATTTTAACTGTTTTCTGAAATGTTATCCAAAACAGATTTAAAAAATCATCAATAACAAATTTACTTACTAGGTTTAGAAGCCAAGAGAGTAAAAATCATAAAGTCTAAAAAAAGCATAAATGCAAACTTAACCTTAAATGTGTTGTAAAAGGATAAATTTGTTTATCCTGAAACACGAGAAGAATGTTGGGTTTATACTATTATTTTAAATAATAAGTACATGCACACGTACACACCATATTAGTAACTAATGTCTTTTATATAGGTAGACGAAATGCCAAAGTAAAATATAAGTTACGAAATGTCATCACTGTAACAATCTAATATCTCAAAAATACTTTGTTCTTATCATTATTAATAGAATCGAAGGGATTAGAGTCAAGACTATCCTCCTTAATATAAGAAACCGACAGAACTTTAATTTTTGAATGAATCAAATGCAATAGTACATTTTCTTAAATGTTGCTTTTCATTTACACAATAAATTACACTTTCATAATGAATTACTAAATGAATAATTTAATTAAAAAGAAGTCCTTACTGTATTAGAAATAATATCATACTATAAAATAAATAAACCGCTTGAATGCTTCAATAATGAACATTACTCTTATTAGGTAAACGCATATATTGACCAAAATGTCTCGGATATTATACAAAGAAATGCCAATCAAATAGAAATATTATATATAAATTGCGAATACACTATAAATAACTTGAAGTAATAAACAATATATACGATGAAATCATCAATACGCAATGTCAATACACAGAAAAATACGCATGAACAAAATTAAACATATTGCAAGTTTCGATTTTCAAGTCTTGTTGGTAGTTTCGCAAAAATAAAATTAAAAAATTATAATTATACATCATAACTGAACTCAGGACTACCCGTAAATTCGCTTTGGCTAAGAAAAACATTAATACTTCGGATTCATACGTGTGGGACGATAATGTGGGTTTAGATATAATGCCGGACTCGGACTCACCTCATCATCAACCGATATTGCGTGATTTCGGGAATCTAAAGTTTTAATCGTAAACTCAATCATCTTGATGGAACGGAAACTCTTCTTAAGCGAAAATAAGTATAATAATATAAAATAGTCTGAAAAAAATCAATAAGACACACAACGATTTTCACATTGTTACCAAGCGGAGAAAAAAGTTTAATAATAGTGTGGCTAATTTTACTAAAAGATTTGAAAGACTTTATTTCTAATGATTATTAAATTACACAAGGAATTGTATTTTTCTTTCGAATATTTAGTAACCCACAGTAGGTTTCGTTAGACACTATGTAGAAAGAAGAATTTTTCGGATTGACTATGTCTATGACTTCGTTGTCTCTACGTCTCTGTTCTGTGGTTGCCTCCATAGATTAATACTTTATGTTCTGTGGTTGCCTCTATACTTGTTCGCTGGCTTATCTATGCTTTAGCCTGTGACCAGAAAAAAAATCGTTGATATGTATGAAATCTTGAAATAAAAATATATTTATTTTTTATTAAACCTATATTTAGTCATCTTAGGAAACTGAAATCTTTAGTAAATGTAAATATAATTATTTATGAAATATCAATTAAACAGTAAAATTTGCCATAGGTTATTTTATAGTTATATAGTCTTCCAAATAAAAATAAGTTGTCAATAAAGAAACCAGTTATAAGGTTCTTTTTCCAAGACAAGAAAACAGCACTAAATAAAACTAAAATAATAATATAAAATTGTCTGTTCTGGTAAAAGAACAAAATTATACAAGGGTAAAAAAAACAGTAACTATTATTTTTTGGCTTCTTCTCTTTAATCATAGTTTCTCTCTTACGTGGGCCAATAGTGAGAGAGGACGCGATGAATGATTATGTTTTCATATTGTAAAGTAGAATAATAATTCTCAAAACTAAACACGCTTCTATTTGATTGCTTTATTTAAAAAAATATTTAATTTTTATTTAAAAAAAATTAGGACTAGTGGCTTTATTGAACTGGTGATATTGCTCGAAGAAGCTCTTCAGAGTAATTAAATCGCTTGTTTACGTTATGAAATACATTTGATCGTCAATATGTTGAATTATAATATATATTATCGTATAACACGTTATTAATCGTATCTAATTTGTTTTATGTTTAAAAAGAAAAGTTTAATTACATAGCATTAGAGGATTTTATACACATACTGAAATTAAATGATAGTATAAATATTTAATAAAATTGTAGGTAAATTAACAGATCGAGTGTCGAGTTGCATATCAATTTTTGCAATGTTACCATATTTTGACTCTAGTAAATATGAGAATTTATAGTAATCTTTGTTATCAAATATGATTGGTCGAATAGAATAAATTAAAAATTATCTATGGCCACAGAAATCTACGGCTTTTTTATTATCTACCAGACCTACAAACTAAGTTTCGAGGCGTATCTATCGTATTATCGGTCTTTATCATCTGTAAAAGAGGCGTACTGTAGGTTTTTCTTTGAAATGTTATAATTTATTACCAATACATATTTTATTAATTGTAATTCGTGTATAAATCTTTAACATGTAAATGTTTTGTGTTCTGTCGTTTACTTTTTTTGCATTTCATAAATCCGACTATAAAATAACTTCAGGTATGAAAAATTGGGTTTCAGGTTATCAATATTCGAATTTCTCATTTTTTTTGGTTTAACTTAAAGAATATTTATAAAAAACGACGTGTTGAAAGTGAGAGAAATGAGGGCTCCGACGTGATTATTTTATCATAAACATTTATTTGAAAAACGCTTTATGAAGAAACTGCTGTCAGTTGGCTGTCAAATATACATTCTTTACGCGTTCCTTTTTGCTCATTTCTATAATTTGATTTTTTGGGTTCTGTTTGTCAGTGTAAATGCAAACTCAGTATTTAGTATTACAAAGAAGAGCAATTAAATCTTTTAACTCTTTATCTTTTATTATATGGCATTCGTTAACTTTTAACTTGCACTTCCTTGAAAACGCGCACTTTGTGTTGGAACTTTTTCAAATAATTTTTTTTTAATAAAATAATCGCTTTCGAGACCTACTTTTGGTAAATTATTTCGTTTTTTTACCTATATTCTTTTATTAGAAACTAAACAAATAGGGACTGAACTAAAAATAAAACTAAAAATTGTTAATAATATAAATTTTTATTTAAAAAGAATACTAAAAAAAGTAAATAGGAAATTATGAATATATTTATACCATATGCCAATATTGTTATTAAATGCGGAGGACTATAAATTGAATTTATAAGATTGCTAATAATAAAATAGTAACAATAATTGATATCTCTATGTAATCAGTAGAGTTCTGATAATGTTTTTAGTCCCCAAAACGTAATTTGGAGTGTAAAGAAATTGCAAAGGTTATACGCTATAGTTAATTCGTGAAATCATATGTCATGGAATTATAATTTTCCGACATATTGGTTTAATAACAATTTTTTTAGATGTATATTAAAGGTCACAATTAAATGTAGAGATATTTTTTCTTATTTACAGAGTCAACATACAATAGAACACCACAAAAATGCTCAAAATAAATAGGGAACTATTGCCTATGAAAGGACATTATTTCCTTTTCAATGCTGGTAAGAAGATTTTGTTGACGATTTTACATTAATTAACATACAATAGAACACCACAAAACAACATACAATAGAACACCACAAAAATGCTCAAAATACAATAGAACACCACAACAATGCTCAAAATACAATAGAACACTCAACATACAATACAATAGAACACCTCAACATACAATAGAACACCTCAACCTTACAATAGAACACCACAAAACACCTTAAAATACAATAGAACACCTCAACATACAATAGAACACCACAAAAATGCTCAAAATAAATAAGGAATTATTGCCTATGAAAGCACATTACTTCCTTTTCAATGCTGGTAAGAAGATTTTGTTGACGATTTTATATTAATTCTTTGTGAAAACTTTCTTATAAAATTACAGTAATGTAATTTTTAGAGCGAACATTTTAAAACAGACTCAATAATTGAATTTTGCTGTACAGTGCTAGGAGAAATATTTCTTTGATTATTCAACTAAATGAATGACAAATGAATTTGTGTCCTAAAACATAAAACAAAAATAATATGTAAGCAGGTATTCAGAAATGAAATGAAATTATGCAACTTATTCAATAATAAATACTTGTTCTCGAGTTACATACTTCTTTCTAAACTTTGTCAGCATAATTTAAAACTATTAGATTATGACCATTTATCTTAAGGACACATGTACAAAATATCGCAGTTGGAGAATGGATATTTACTGATTGAAAATGCACTAAAACATGCGTAGCGACAACGCTTATCGGAGTGCGACAAATTTATAATTTATAACCTGTGTCGTAATTCGATTACATACATTATAATGTGATTGAAATAAAAATATGTTTTCTATATTTCTTGGTAACCAGTTTTATTTATTGTTTATTATTAAAATTACGTCTGTACAACAACGGCAAATATTGATATTATTCCAGTTTTAATTCGAATTTTATCCATTAACAGGGCAACTAACCAGAATGGCGGTGTACAATGATCTTACCTTCCAAGTTCAGCTTTATTGAGGCAGCAATAACTCGTGATTTCTAATTAAAGTCCATTCTTTTGCTTTTACCAGACACAACTTCCCTAATACTATCTATTGCGCATCAGCAGCTTGCTGACCCACTTGCTTCCACCCCTCTCCCTAATGCGTGCACTATAGAAGTTAATAATTTAGGATATATTTAATGTCAATACCAAATAAATTTATGGCTAGTTTGTTTTAAACAAATATGCCCTAGTCTTCATATATGTCCTCCTAATAAATCTTGACAAACTATGTCAATAACTGACTTTGTGGGGGGGACAAATATGACATTAATTACATTCATTCGTGGATACTGACTTAGAACCACCTCTCGACTCTACAATAATATGGCATCACATATAGAACGTTAGAAATGTCATTGTACTCTAGTAATTAGCCTCAAACAATAAAACGTACCATAAAATATTCACATATATTTATTTACCATTGGATATCTCCTATTCCTATTATATCTATGTTGAAAGAGGCACGATTCATTCTACTTAAAGATTTGCAAATAAAACAAAGAGGATAACGGTTTATTTTCTAACTAGCTTTGCCGTCTCTTGTAAATATTATTATGTTAACTGTAAGATACACATAATGCGATCTCTAATAATATTTTAAAAAGTGAACTTGCTTAAGTATCTATACTTTGTATTCAAACAGTAAATTGCCTTATCTCCTTTTTAGTTTATTGATTTTGTTACAATATTTGTTACCTCAGACCCAACAGAATCCACCAGTAAAAACTTCATTGACATCCTTTTAGCTGTTCCAATGTGATGTGTGAACAAATAAACAGGCTCACAGACAAACATTTCAAAAACAATACTTTTGTATTCTATATTTTTATTACTCTATAAGTATATTTTTTTCGGAAAAACCTGTAATCTACAGGCACACCAGTTTTACAGTTTTATTATCTGTACAGATAATAAAGTACATAATAATAAAATTTATACAGCCTGATTACTAAACCCACTAAAATTTACGTTATTAATATTACTTTATTAAGTTGGTGTAAGAATGTACGCTTATAATGAATACACATAACGCGGAAAAATTGTATGTGATGAAGTCGCATTCGGGTGACTTACTCAAGCACCTACAGATTCCGGACCATTCCACACTGCACCTCTAACCCCGTTTACTTCGCGAACGTATGTCCGAGTGGAAAACTTTATTGTGCTGTGTAAAATGGATATGATGCCACCTACTGATGTACATCGGTAGGCTATACATTTATGTAATTACTGTGCCCAGTAGTCATGCTGTATGTTCTGTGTTGTTGTACTAATGTGATGTAAATTAAATTTTAAAAATATTAAATTAGCATGTCTTCTGCTATAGCAAACCAATTCTGATAAATTTAAATATAAATATTACATCAAGGCAATACCTGTGCTATTCAAAAAAACTCCCATCTGAATTAATTTCATAGTTTTTACGTGACATACAAGCATACAAACAGATAAACAGAGAAAAATACCAAGGACAATATTTTATGTTCTACTATTTTTATTACATGCTCCTTTTTTTTAAATCATTTTTTTGTAAATATATTCAATCTACAGACACGTGGAATTGGCGGTTTTATTATTTTAACTAATATAACGCAAAAGTACGTTTGTTATCTTTCTTAACTGTTTTAGTGCCATGGTTTTTTACTCATATATATACTTAAAAATGCCAAAGAAATATTTTGTTTTTGATGTCATTTACCCTTGTCCCGAAAAAAAACTGTATCTCTTCCAAAAAAATATCCAATTTTAGTAATTTTTATGGTATTTTCTTAGAAAAAACTTGTAGAAGGATAATGAAATACAAAGAAAATTATGGAAATATATATACTGAACAAAAATTTAAATCAAGGTCACATCGAATTTTTGCAGTCCGGTACATCCTCCGTATTGGCAAAATAATTGTTATCGTCACTGTTATCACTATCACTCAAAATTTGCATTACGCCAAATTGTGAATGCACCACAATGTCACTCCCACTATGACTTTCTTGACAACTCATTCAAAAACGATCATTTTCACTCGAATTATTTTCGTATTCCGACATTATGATTTAAAAATTATATATATATATATATATATATATATATATATATATATATAAATATATATATATATATATATATTTAATGTGTAAAAAAGTTTTGAGGTGCTTGGATCTGGGTTTACAAAAAAGCTGTTGTATCATGAGTTACAATCTGGTTTTAAAATAACACAGTTGTATGCAATTTCAAATTTTTCCTTTTCCTTAAAACTGTTACACCTCCTTTTTATCTTAATGGAATTTCTCAAGTATGATTGTTTTTTCCTTATCAAATAATTAAATAAACATACACATGTTATGTATGGTCCTTTCTTAAATACAGAATTGCCTTACCAGCTGCAGAAAATGTGAGGAGAAGAAGGTAAAAACTTAAAGATTAAGGGAAGTATGAAGAGTACATGGTTATGCACCAAAAAAGCAGTGACAAAACGAAACCGAAAAAATGCCTCGAATTAAAAGAGAAAAGGTGATAAAGCAGCAAAGAACAAGGTCCAGAGACAGTTTTGCTAAATCTTGGTGAATAAAAAGAAAAAAACAAACAATTCAATCCCCATTATGTCCATTTCTATATAAGTCAAGATGTTCATTGGGAAAAGCAATCACCCGTGCTAAGTTTGCTTTACCAAATTCACCATGTAAAAAACAAGCAGTTTCCAAAATTTCATTGAAATAATGTCAGTGATGTTAACAACAATAGAAACCAAAGATGAAATATCCAATAAACAATGTTGTGATTGTTGAGAATTTTTATGAAAAAGATAATATCAGTCGCCAAGCTCCAGATATGACAGATGTCATCACAATTAGTAATAGTGATGACAATGATAAAAAACAAATTAGACACTTGTATAATTTTAAAAGAACAAATGAGACACTTGTATAATTTTAAAAGAACAAATGAGACACTTGTATAATTTTAAAAGAACAAATTAGATACTTGTTTAATTTTGGAATCATTCTTTTTATTTTGCAATGACCATCCCGATGTTAAGAGATAGCGAAAAGTAAGTTTGCTGCACTTTGTTCAAAACGTGTTGTTGAGCGGCAAATTGCTTCATAATGATGCGTTTGCAAGTTACATGGAATGAGTGGAGAGAAGTCGGTGGTAAATTGTGCAATATTGTTGAAGAAGGAACGATACGAGAACTTGGAAAGTACATAGTCTCCACGAAAAAAGCGTTCTCTAGCTCTAGCGTTCTACTTGCAGAAAGAAAAAGTAGGCCTTGACAGCTGTGATTTCAGCACTTCTTCGCTGCAGGTTGATTTCTCAGAAAATTATACTTGCTCTGCCCAAGATGTAGTCCAGAGTTCACAAGTAAGTCTATTTACAATATCTGCTTGGTATTCTGGATAGCATCATCAAGCTGTTATTGATGTTGTTGTTGTCTTGTCCACGTGATATGAAGAAGATCTCGTATCGAAAAATGGTTACTAGAGCCTCGAAAGGTTTGACATCTCCAGTCCCACTTGATGAGCGGCAATTGAACCCCGTGAATCGTACTCTGGTCCCCGCAGTGTACCGTGCACTCAACTGCCGTATGTCTTGCAATCAACTCAACACACGTTTGGACAAGATCCCTGAAAATTTATCGATGCAGGTTGGTGTAGTCAACATATGGTGAGATGGGATGGGAACGGAATGGAAATTTAAAAATCGGTACATTGCAGCTGCAATTCATATGCTGCAAAAAAATACCAAAAAAGTATTATTTGGAATTTCTTAGCAACATCTGATGGAAAGGGGTCCTGTAGATGGAATCGGTGGTATCATGAAGCATCAAGTGTGAAATTTTGAAAAGGTCCACAAAGGTACTGTGTTAATTTGTGCAGTCGGGAAATAATCCACTCCATGCTGGGCCTGTTTAACAATATTTTCTGAAAGCACAGACTGTTTTGATGTTCTGGATGAACTTCAATGTGCTGTTCACAGAAGCAGGGTGTGGAAGGTCATCTATATTGGACAGTTGGACGATTTTTTATTTTTAGATGGAGATCTTTTATTTATACTTTTTGAATTGTTAATTTCATCTGAAACACAATAGGTAATAAAGTTAGTTAATTTGATTTTAGAACAGTCTATCCTCCAATAAAGCCAACATAAGGCGAATAACATTCTAGATTTTTAAAATGTTTCGATTCTTTTGCTTGATAGTAGCATCACTCTTAAGTCACAATAAATGCCATGCAGCTGAACATGCTATGACATTTAAACATAATTTCAGAAAATATTTATTGTATTGTATTCTTCAAAGATTCAAATGTATATTGGTGTAGCTTTTATCAATTAATATTTATTATGCCTAAGAAATATTTGCCCATATTGCAAGCTCAAATTCTGAAAAAAATCAAAATAGATTTTTTTTCTAGTTTACCAAATAAAGAGTTAAAATGTTGTACATTATCGTTCAACAAGAACACGTACTAGATATTTTATAATTTATTAAAATGGTTTTCTAATTAGAATCGATAAGTTAAGGAAGGAAGTAAGTAAGATAAGTTAAGGAAGTTCAAAATATTGATGCTCATTGCCGTCAACTTGAAAAAATCAAACTTTTGAACCTTATTTGCTAAAATAACAATTTTAAGTTTTGTACTTTATTCACATAAATAGAGCTCCTTGATTGGTTATGATACCCCACAAGCCAATATGAACTAAATATTTTATTTGACTCTTTTTGCATGTGGTATCCTCCCCAAAATTTATTGTTTACCATTTGTAACACTATCGAACTACATATATACATTCCATGCACGTATCTTATTTTGTTATTGAAGCCTCTGGCAGACGGACGGACAGACTGTTCCGTTTGGATACTTTGGAAATGGAAAACCCTAAACACAAATACATTTCGGATCAATAATACTTTTACTATACTACTGAATTTACAGCCACTGAATTCAATACCATTGAATTTACAGCTGCATTGCTTATTCAATACCACTGAATTTACAGCTGCATTGCTTATTCAATACCACTGAATTTACAGCTGCAGCTCAGACAATGAGCACAAATGTCAAAGCAATTGCAATCAAAACATGACGAAATTGAGGAGCATAACAAAAATTTAAAAATAAATTCTATATTTAAAGATGCAATGCAATTTGAAAACGTCATGAAAATGCATTGTATTCATGTTCCCTAAAACACGGCTATACTTACAAGAACGCAAAGTTCACACAAACTCAAAACAGTTTTTCAGTGCCAAGTTCCATACTTACTGATAATATTAAACAAGGAACATTTCTCTTATTTAACCGTTAGAGTGCTGACGAGCGCCTTCGCGTTCGTGCGCATACTAACTAAATTTGCCACGAGCGCGATGGCACTCGTGAAATCATTTGCTGTTTAGCACGCGCTAAGGGAGGTTGCTCGCATGCATCGCTAATTTTTTAACTTTCTACGTGTTACATAAAGTTCAAATTATAAAATTATTAGTAATTACAATATAAAAAGGATCCAGGAAAAGAAAATTTTTAACCCATAAAGTCGGAATACGAAAATAATTCGAGTGAAAATGATTGTTTTTTAAGTTGTGAAGAAAGTGATAGTGGGAGTAACATTGTGGTGCGCTCATAATTTGGCGTAATGCAAATTTTGAGTGATAGTGATAATAGTGACGATAACAATTATTTTGCTGATACGGAGGATATACCGGACTGTGAAAATGACGATGTGACCTTGATTTCAGTTTTTGTTATAATTTTTGTTCACAATATATATTTCCATAATTTTCTTTGTATTTTATTATCTTCGTACAAGTTTTTATTAAGAAAACACCGAAAAAATTATTAAAATTGGATAATTTTTGGAAGAGATACAGTTTTTTTTGAGACAAGGGTAAAAGACATCAAAAACAAAAGATTTCTTTGGCATTTTTAAGTATATATGAGTAAAAAACCTTGGCACTAAAACGGTTAAATGCTTTGGAAAGGAAAGAGTGTCACTGTTGAAGATAACGAATAGATTAAAGTTTTGTACTTAAAAACAAAGAAAGACGAAACTATAAGGAAAATATGAATATACTGATGAAAACGACATGTTTTATGTGCCTATAGAACATGTTATTAAAATTTTTCAAGTATAACAATAATTGAATTCGTAATGAAGCCGGCCCAAGACTGGGAGCCGGCTTCATTATGAATTCAATGAAAAAGTAGATACATATGAACAACAATAACATATTTTTTTACTGTGTAGACATTTTTGAAAATCACTCTTGTAGCATGAGATACCAAGTTTTATAGCATGAATTACAAGACCCTTCACAGTTTCATTATCATAATTCATTTTAAAAAATATTCCATAAAGAATCATTAATATTTCTTAATAGAGAAGGTATATTTAATTTATTCACAAAGATATAGCATTTGACAAATTTCATTTATTCACGAAGAATTTAATTTATTCATTTGACAAATTTAATTTATTCATTTGACAAATTTAATTTATTCACGTTATATTTAATTTATTCACAAAGTTATAGCATTTGACAAATTTAATTTATTCATTTGACAAATTTAATTTATTCATTTGATTTATTCATTTGACAAATTAATTTATTCATTTGACAAATTTAATTTATTCATTTGACAAATTTAATTTATTCACGTTATATTTAATTAATTAATTTATTCATTTGACAAATTTAATTTATTCACGTTATATTTAATTTATTCACAAAGATATAGCATTTGACAAATTTAATTTATTCATTTGACAAATTTAATTTATTCATTTGATTTATTAATTTGACAAATTAATTTATTAATTTGACAAATTTAATTTATTCATTTGACAAATTTAATTTATTAATTTGACAAATTTAATTTATTCACGTTATATTTAATTACAGAATTTAATTTATTCATTTGACAAATTTAATTTATTCATTTGACAAATTTAATTTATTCACGTTATATTTAATTTATTCACAAAGATATAGCATTTGACAAATTTCATTTTAGTAGAAATGTAACTTTGACTTTGTTGCTCATAATTATATGTCCTTTTGTGGTAGCGTGAGTTATTGCACTGTTTTTTTATATAAAAGAAGGTAAATATTCAGAATATTTTTAATGCTTTAAAAAAAACGTAGACATAAATGGTAATTAGCTAGGATATTTATAAATATACAACTCTCGAAGTGTGGTTTTTAAAAAAAAATGTAGCATGAGTTACCATCATAGAATTGGCCATTAACCATTTATATCCCGCAATGGGTCCCATATGGGCATAAATGCATTTAAAGTGGCATCCACCTGCTTGTGGCTTCCGATATATGGACGTCAGATTGAAGATTTGTAAAATCGGTTACTCATAGGCATAGCAATGTGTTGAAATTAATTTAAAAAAAAATTTGGAACTCATATTTTGCTCAGAGCAGGCAAACTTGAATATCGTTGAGTTTCACGAATTGCCGTTACAAAAAATGCAGTGCTGCTATACACGTTTAGCATCTTCCATTACTAACCCTATACGGCGTCCACTGAATGGTGTCAAATATGCGATGTTGCCAATATGCATTAGCAGTCACACGAGTAGTGATGAAATTTGAAACCAAAAAAGTTTAAATTGTCAAGTATAACATATCGCGTTGCACATGTGCTGCTGTACATTGCACAAATAAAAGTGTAGATTTATGGACATCGGACTAAAATCATAATAAAGCAAATATCAGAAAATATAGGTAAGTTTTATGTTATTTTTATGAATTCAATAACTTATTTCAATACATATATGACTTTGTTTAGGTAGTGTGAACATTTTTCACCTGGTTTTGACATGGAAATGATCGTTTTTAATAGTAAAAGTATTATTGATCCGAAATTTATTTGTGTTTAGGGTTTTCCGTTTCCAAAGTATCCAAACGGAACGGTCTGTCCGTCCGTCTGCCAGAGGCTTCAATAACAAAATAAGATACGTGCTTAAAATATATATACATAGTTTGATAGTGTTAAAAATAGTAAACAGTAAATTTTGGGGAAGAACCCACACATGCAAAGAGTCAAATAAAATATTTAGTTCATATCGGGTTGTGGGGTATCATAACCAATCAAGGAGCTCTATTTTTGCGAATA
The DNA here is from genome assembly GCA_039881145.1 of Druceiella hillmani. Classification (NCBI taxonomy): domain Eukaryota; kingdom Metazoa; phylum Arthropoda; class Insecta; order Lepidoptera; family Hepialidae; genus Druceiella; species Druceiella hillmani. The sequence continues at coordinate 14,681,304 of JAYKKI010000011.1, read as the reverse complement.
AAGTACAAAACTTTAAATTTTTATTTTTGCGAATAAAGTTCAAATGTTTAATTTTTTAAAATCAATTTTTAAATCAAGTCGACGGCAATAACCGTCATATTTTGTTAGTTAACTTCTTTAACCTATCGATTCTAATTAGAAAACCATTTTACTAAATTATAAAATATCTAGTACGTGTTCTTGTTGAACGATAATGTACAACATTTTAACTCTTTATTTGGTAAACTAGAAAAAAAATCTATTTTGATTTTTTTCAGAATTTGAGCTTGCAATATGGGCAAATATTTCTTAGGCATAATAAATATTAATTGATAAAAGCTACACCAATATACATTTGAATCTTTGAAGAATACAATACAATAAATATTTTCTGAAATTATGTTTAAATGTCATAGCATGTTCAACTGCAAGGCATTTATTGTGACTCAAGAGTGATGCTACTATCAAGCAAAAGAATCTAAACATTTTAAAAATCTAGAATGCTATTGGCCTTATGTTGGCTTTATTGGAGGGTAGACTGTTCTAAAATAAAATGAAATTAACTAAACTTTATTACCTATTGTGTTTCAGATGAAATTAACAATTCAAAAAGTATAAATAAAAGATCTCCAGCTAAAAATAAAAAATCGTCCAACTGTCCAATATAGATGACCTTTCACACCCTGCTTCTGTGGGCAATCAACAGCACCTGGAATTTCATTCGGAACATCAAAACAGTCTGTGTTTTCAGAAAATATTTTTATACGGGCCCAGTGTGGAGTAGATTATTTTGCTGACTGCACAAACTGATAATTCGGGATCCAATGAATTTGACTCGACAACTATCGATTCATCTGTTTTGTATAGTCTGTCGTAAGAGATTACCACTACTGTTTCTACTGTAGATCCTGCTATTATTTCATCCTCAACTATGCAGATTAGTGATTCTGCTATTACCTTAAACGAACTTAATGTCACTCTTCCTCAACAATCCAATACAAAAGATCTCGTTACTTCTTCTGACTACAATTCTCTAATGGATTTATCCTGTGTTTCGTTTCTTAAAATGTTGAATGACGTTCCTGAGAAAGATTCTCTATTAACTCCTAGCGACTTGAGTATTTCTGATGTATCAAAATCTGTTGATATGTACGTTTGTTTTTCTCCGAACAAAAATATGAATACTGGTAGAGATTCATGTAATAATAATGACCAAGATAAAACATAGAATATACCTCAAAATGATGAGTCGCTGAGTAAAGGAAAAGAATTATACACTATTTTTAATGATAGACCACACGGTTCTCCTAATGATAGTAATTCGTATTATGACAGCAACGACTGAGATGAAACATACATTCCTCCAAATGATAAATCGTTGAATAAGGAAAAAGAACTACATAACAATGTAAATAATCGACCACACAATTTAACCTTATAATAGATATTGTGACAATAGAGACCGAGATGAAACATATATACTTCCAAATAATGAACCATCGAGTGAAGAAGAATATCCCCACGATAAAGGAGGTCGTAATAAAAGAAATTTATCTACCCAAAGAGAAGCAACCATTATTGATTGCCGAAAGAAGTTTAAGTTGCCAATTAGAATCAGAACGAGAGACTTCTGTTCCTTTTGTGAGTCCTTCGTTCTAGATGTTGCAAGACGTATAATAAGGCACCATATAATCGAACTGGAAGTTCAATGAATATTATCCAAAAAAAAGTTATAGTAGAAAGAATCTGCTTTGTAGTTTGCGAAAAAAGGGCAGTTATATCACTAATACATCAAAATGTGTAAAACCTAAGAAAAAAACTAAATATGGTCAAATATCTGACCACTTGCCTCGATAAAAGTGCTTGGGGTTTTTTCAAGGAAACAATTGTGAAAACATAAAAAAAATGTGACCCGACATCCACAACTACTAATGCGCAAGTTCAATCCCAAAATTTCATCAATGTGACTTCATGAGAGATGCGGGAATTGGCTAAGATACTCAGAGAGTTAAAAAAATTAAGCCTTCTATAAAAGATTTGGTAGATTCCCTTAAACTGCAAAATTATGATTTAATTGTCTAAAAATATTTCCAATTTTAGTAACGATCACTATGGTGCTCCTTCATTTGCCATAAACATAAGCACATCCATTAAACAGTGCTGTAATATTGTGATAATTCACACTTTAAAGGGAGACTCAAATTTAGAAGTTACGATAATAGAGGCTGATTTAAAAACTTTAATACACTTGATTGAAGCAAATTGGAGAATTTGATGTTTCAAGCGAAGCCTGTGATGATTTAAATCATAATAAGTGGTACAAGGTAACAATAGTTCCCTTGGCAAGTTATTTAAAACTGCTTAAAAATAATTTAAGAAAAAGCGAAGACTGCAACAACAAAATTAGTTCAACCTGCACTAAGCAATATAGAAGCATATATCGATTTATTTGAGACTGTTTATTTTAGGGTAATACCCTTTTGAATAGACGTCGACCGGAAGAGTTATAAAGGCTTTTGTTGAGTACTTACAAATACAATAATTGTGACAACAATACCTATGTGGCATTTGACTAAGCTATTTCTTCTACAGAAAAAATATTGGTTAAAAGTTTTAAGCGTATTGTAATAAGAGGCAAGAGAGGTCCCGGAGTACCAGTTTTGTTTAGTTCAGATGTGCAAAGAGATATCGAATAATTGAACTCCATCAGATACAAGTTTATATCTGAGAATAATGACTTTTTATTTGCAAGGTCCAGGTATGAGAATCCATTGTGTGGCTATAAAGTTTTAGAAAAATATGCAAAGTCCTGTGGGGCATACATGCAAAAGCTATTACTTCAACAAAACTGCGGAAACATTTAGTGACACACAAATATTCAACATGAATGATACTGACATTGAACAATTAGTCATGTTTAAGTATCATACACAATCTATACTATAAATTACCTGGTGATATTTACCTAATGGCAAAAGTTCCAAAATTATTAATGCTTATGGAAAATGGTAAACCGGATGATCTTAAAGGCAAATCATTGTTGAATCTAATGTTGTAGATAGTGTTAAACAGAAGAGGAGAAATAGTACCTTAGTCTGCCCAACAAAAAAGTATCGTTTTAAAGTTTTTTAGCAAACATATAAAGTCTAAACAATCACCTAAATGCCATGAGCGTGAAGAATTACGTAGTATACATCCCGAAATTTTTCCTAATAAGGATAGGTTAAAAATCTATGTATATATTCAAAATGAATACAAAAAAATTGTATATAGACTATATATTTAAACATTTATTAATATTTACTGGCTTCTTTACCCAGTTCATAGTAATATTAAAAAAATTAATTTATATTACATTGACTATAATAATAGTCTCTTGGAAATCTATTGACAACTACGTCATTTTTAAACATCGTGACTGTTGAATTGGCTATATTGTAAAATTGTTTGAAAATAACTTATTGGGTTTCATGGTTAGTAAAATTATATTGATATCTTTAAAATTTATTTGATATACTTATATAAATGAAAAATGGCACAAATTAAATGTAACAACATTTAATTTGTGCCATTTTTATTAGTAATCAGCTAAATTAATAAAAATAATGTTTATGATTATATGGCCATATTACAAAATAAAACGTGTTTTGCCGCTTGTCTATAGATGCCAATATATTTACATACATTTGTATTTCACAGTTTATAAAATTATGTTCTTTTCTTTAAATTTATTATAAGATGCAGTTATTGTTTATTGCTTTTTTTATGAAAAGACAATTTATTTAATACAAGTAATTATTTATACGATTATATGGACGTCATTACAAACAAATTGTTCTTTGACGCTGCCTTTAGGCGTCCATATATTTACAATCGTTTATATTTCAGTTTATAAAATGGTGCTGATTTTTTTTTACTCTTTGTTATGCTTACAAAATGTTACATTGCCTTGCAATCACTGTTCATTGTTTTTTATGAGAAAACAGTTTTGCTTAATACAATTAATAGAGTTTTATGATAATACGGACTTCATTATAAACAATTCGTTCTTTGGCCCTTCCCTTTAGACATCTGTATATTTTCTAACATTTTCAATTTGATTCGTGATTTGTAAAATTATTTCGATTTCTTTAAAATTTAGTTAGTATAATAAACCATGTGATTCTACTTTAACTTTGTATTTTATTGCCCGAATGTATTGCCAAATTAATTTTTAGGAGGTAGGAATGTATGCTACTCGTGTGAATTTTGTTAATACTCAGTGGCCTTATCATGGTCTACCTCACTTAATTTATATTAAAATTGAGTCCAAGAAAATCAATAATGAAAGTCCTACCAAGATGAGTTAACTAACAAATTCATAAAGTATATTTGAAACTGTAAATTAAATTTTGAAGCGAATAAATCCACTATATAAGTTATTTAATATCGCTGCTCTTAATGCGTTACAAAGTTTGGCAACGTTGCATTGAAAGGAAACAAAGTAATAAGAAAATACACTCTTTTGCGAAAAAAAACGGGCACTTATGGGAATAAACCATATCAGAGTTATTTTATTATTATTTGATGCATATTATGTAGCGATATGATGAGAATATTGTTATTTATTATTGAGATATCGTTTTTACCTACTTCAGTCATTAAAGATGCCAATAAATAAAAAAAACGATGTAAAGTCCACAGACGAGCTTTTTCATACTGGTACATTAAAAATGGCTAAAGTTTAGTTTTGAATATTTTTTATTAATTTAACATAAAATTTGAAAATTTAGTAACGAGTATGGCCTCTTCTAGCTAAAATCAATGCGCTTAATCTGCTAGGCATGCTTTCGACGACGTTTTATCATTTACTGAGGAATACGTTCCCATTCAGCGACGATTACATTTTTAAGGGTCTGAATGTTTTCTGGAGCTGATTTCACGGCTCTGACGCGTTGTTTGAGATTATCCCATATGTGTTCTATCGGATTGAGGTCGGAACTCCTAGCTGGTCAGTCTAACCGATGAATTCCGGCCTCCTGCATATACGCATCAACGTCTTTAGAGCGGTGGGCGCAAGCGTTGTCGTCCATAAAAATGGACTTGCCTCCAACTGCTGTTAATGCGGGTTGGGCATGAGGAATAAGAACCTCTGTTAGGGGTGATTTCCTCAAAGCACACTTCTGCGAAGCGTTCTCCAGGTCTTCGTAAGACTCGCCGATGTCGATCCTCATCACTAAGTGATATACGAGCTTCATCGGAGAATAAAACACTATGCTAGTCTTGTTGAGTCCAGGACGGAAAATTTTGAGCGAATCTCAATCTGGCAACTCGATGCTCACAGAGCAATGTAGGGCTCCAATCTGGGCGATAGCCACGTATATTGACGGCCTGAAGTCTCCTTCTGACTTTCCATAGGCTTACTCGTGTACCTCTGACGTCCTTGAGGTTCTGTTTGAGATCTACGTACGTAACTTGACGATTTCGTAGCGCTTGACTGACTATGAAGCGGTCGTTCCGTGGCTCAGTGCACCGTTTTCTTCCAGAACCGGGCCTTCTACTGACAGAGCCCGTTTCTTGGTATCGTTGCCAGGTCCTTTGGATGGTGGAACGGCTCACCTTATACTGCTGAGACACATAACACTGGTTACAGCCTTCTTCAAGCAGCGCAATAATTTTACTAGCTCTTATTGTTTTATCAACCATACTGAGAACAGCAAACAGAAGTGAACTAATGCAGCAAACAGCAGAAATTTAATTAAATTTTTTTGTTAAAATAAAAAACGTAACGAATGAAAAAGAACTTAGGAAGAGTTGGATTTTATTTATCGCCAAAAAATGTGTTTTTGTCAGTGAAAGAGAATTTTCTTTCAAAAAGAATAAATTTCAAATTTAGAACGTTCGTTTTTATGTGCCAGAATATACTACCTGCCAGTAATAATTACAATTAATACAACCTCTTAATAAATAATATTTTGTTAATAATATGACAAAATGAAAACCGCCCGTTTTTTTTGCAAGAGTGTAATAACTTTATTTTTAATAACATACGCGGGTGTCAAAATATATGGGGGAGAGATCTAAGTACCTGCAATCTGCATGAATGTATACTTCAAAATGTATATATGTAAATATGTGTATATGTATATATGTATATATGTGTATATGTATATATGTATATGTATACATTTATATATATATATATATATATATACACACATATATACATATATAAATATATATATATATATACGACACGGCAAAGCGGCTATATATATATATACATATACATATATATATATAGCCGCTTTGCCGTGTCTTCAAAAATGTTTGAGAAATTGAAACTATAATTTTTCTGAGTAAATATTATTCTTTTTCTCATTCACTGTTGCGTCAGTCAAAATTATAATGTCATCAAAGTAAAGGAAAAAAATATGAATATTTCAACAATTTCTTTTTTGGTGTTCCAAATTAAAGTATCACTGTTTCGAATAAATCCTCTTTTTAGAGTTTTTTTTAACGACAATGGGTTGAAAAAAATTTAGTTTCATTAAAAATGTATTAAACCAATTTGTAATCTATTAAAATATAGATGAAGGTTGGACTATTCTTTCATATCAAAATCATGGTCTATGTATTCCCAGAGTTCAAAGTGAACTTTGCAAATGAGGAGTTTTTTATCAAGAATGTAAATACGCCCTTAATCTAAGCATTAATTTTCATAGTACATTTTTACTCACATTCATAAGTTTCCAAGTATTATCATTAATTTTTTGAATAGCCCCATTTTGCAATCTAGTTTTGGATAAATAGTGAGTATTTTGAAAATATGAACTATTTGTGGCAAGTATAAAGTGTTTATTTTATAAATCTATTATTAAAATAAAATTAAAACCAACATTGTTGATTATTTATTTATAAACAAAATTTGTTAAAATGTCACGGTCGGAAATAGAAATTACTCAAATTTAGCATAGATTGAAAAATGACCATAGTCATTCCGTGCGTAATTCGTACGTACATTATAGTAATCTGAAAAAATAAATGTAATCTGTTATAAAGCAGGTCAACAATGATTTTGATTGTTTAATTGTTCTGTAATCTCGAAACCTGCAACCTACTTTTGATTAGTTAATTATTTAGGAAACACTAATTTTCTTTTACAAATATTGTTTAAATAATATTTCATGTAGACATGAATTGTTGTTGCTATGCAGCTTTTAGTAAATGGTATGTGTAATAGATTTGTTTCAAAGGAAAGTTACAATACGGTAGTACTCATTCTAAATTTTGATATTTTTCGTACAATATTGTGAAATATAAGTTAATTAAAAACCAGTCGTGAAAAAAATTCAAAAATTGATTGAAAAATAAACCAGTTGTAGGCTTCTAAATTTGAAGATACAAGTAGAGTTGAGTATATCCCTGTCTCTTTTCCTCTCGTAGAATATAACGTGCAATATTAAAAATGACCTTGTGAGGCACAGTATTGCTGTCCTTCTCTAAAGGTTAAATTTAAACTTTTATAACTCGGTCAATTTTCAAGATTATTGAAAAAAATTTCACTCTTCATCAGCTCGTACCTTGAAATGATTATTAATGAAATAAAAAAAAAATTAGTCAAATACCCAATTATTTGTTTTGTCAAAAAATATTTTGAAATGTTATTCAAAAGTGGTCAGTTATTAGGTGAAACAATTTTGCAACTTTTCTTAATTTCTACAGAGATAATAGTTTCAGAATACTCTGAATTATTATTTAATTTTTTAGTTAACTCTTGCTTTATTTTTAGATAAGGCAAATAATAATAATTATAATATTTCACAATTAAATGAAACTATGTGATATAGTATTATTCTGCTTTTTTTAAGTTCTTTACCACGACCTAGGTATTGCAACTTCTTCAGGTGGGCTATTTGCTAATACCCCACCTGAAGATGTTGTAATACAACGAAACCTAGGTCGTGGTAAAGAACTTAAAGAAAGTAGAAATAATACTACATCACGTAGTTTAATTTAATTGTGAATAATGAATTTCTACAAAATTAACGCCAAATATATTCAATAACTTGAACATGAGTCTAATATGATTTATCACTGACATCTATTATACTAGTATGCTGGGCTGCCTATACCATAGAAAAGATGCAATTATTTTTTGTGCCTATTTTGGAGTACCACCACAAACATTTTGGGTTTTAAATTTGGTATTTAATTATAAATGCTCACAATTTTTCTTTATATTGATATGTCATATCGAATTATATCACATTGTTTTGTATCGCACTTTCGAAGTTTTCTATTCTTTTGTTAATTTAGACCGGTTACATTATTTTTGTATGTATTAGAAGAAAAACTTTACAACTGCCGCATCGGTTTAGCGATTCTAAAGTAAAATAAAAACAGAAAAAATGGAATTGTCATTGCTGTAAGAAAATATAAATATATAAAATATTTGTTTGAACACAGAAACAAAAAAATATATATTACATGTGTTAATATATGGTATATTGTTTGAACAAATAATTTGGACTTGCCAATGATTGTAATCAATTAATTTTTATTCAATGTTTATTCCTGCCCATACAAAACTTTTAGATATCAACACAAATATTGGCTTGTTTCAGGTTAATTTTATCGCCCGCATAAATAAATAAACAACTTAATAGACAATCTACATATTTAATTAGTCGAAATGTTATGACTGTCTTCTCTTCTCTAACATTAGTTATGAAGAAGCTCACTAACGTTCACAAAACTTAATATCACAAAATTTTATTTCATTTTTATACTTTTGATGACCTTAACCGTGGAAATGATCCTTTAACAGAAGTGCAAGTAAAATGTAAATAAGAAAAAAGGAAGTAATAATAAAACACAATATAATAGTACTATTTTAGGCTTTACACACACACATGTTTAATCACGGTATTTGGTACTTTTGGAATTACCGGGACCGTTACACTATAATTCCAACATTCATTGTCTACAAGTGCTTTTCTATTATCTTCAGTTTCGCATTATGAGTGTCTGGTTTCAATACTATAGTTTATAACATTGCTAACATCTATAGAAATTAATTTTTTTTATATAAAATACTTTTTACTTTAAATAGAGTCAGTGTTTATGTTCATGATGAAAATTCTGAACAAGAAAAGGTAGAATAAAGTCTTTACTGTTAGATAGACCCACTTTGCAATTACTCTTCTCCCTATTTTTTAAAAATAATAGGATTTTGATACAATAGTTTCAATTCCGAAAGAACCCGTGAAATTGAAAGACTACAATTATTTTTGGAATAGTATTATAAGGAAGAAAGAATCAGGAATTTATAAGAAAGTTTATATCATTTCAAGCAGCTTCATATCATCTCCTATCGATATGACATAGGCAGTAATGACGTTATTTTTCATCTAACGTGAATCCATTTACCTGTTTTGAAGAGGTTGTTATGTGAATTTTGTCATATTTGTTTATTTTTTAGGTACCGCGCCACTTGTACCATATTTGTCATCTTACGCACGCCAGCTTGGATTTTCATCAGCTGTAGTCGGATTTATTTATACAATACTTCCAATCACGGGTTTAATTGCGAAACCTTTATTTGGTGCTATTGCTGATAGGTAAGTTATTTTTAATTTTATATGTTCAGATTAGGTGTAATCTTAATTTGTTTAAAGCGAGCTTTTTATAATTTAACTGATTTTTATTATGCTTTAATTATTATGTTAATATTTAGTATATTATATATATTTTTTCGGGAGAGATTGATTTAGTTTTCTCAGAGGTGAAATTGAGGTTATGTATTTTTTTATCATAATCACACATATGAAGCGCAGGAAAAGATACCCCACATACCTTTGCCTATTCGATTGTTCATCACTTTCAAATGAATTATGGTCATACATGATTCGTAGCAGGAATAAAAATTAGTTCATCCATTTGCTCTTCCCCTTTTTTACCGTAACGACTAGAATGTGGCTGCCAAATTTATACATTCACCTTGAACCAGTGCAAAATTTAAATATGAAACTTGTTGTAAATTTAAATTTTGCACTGGTGCTTGCAATGTTGCAAATTAATATTTATGATTATCACCTAGTCACGGTCTTTACACTGTTGGTAACCCAAATGCTGCATTTTTGAATGTTGGCATTAAAATGCAGGGACTAGAGCCATGTTTGCCATATACAGTAATGTGGCCTCCTGGGGAACTAGTGTCAATCATATATGACTAACATGACAGTTAAAGTGTAATTTTTATCATTTTAGTTATATTGTTGATTGTACACTTTTTACAAACTTTAACAGTATTTTTAGCTCAAATTTTCAACTATACTGTAATGTAATAATTTTTATATAACTGTATAATAATATTTATACAACTATAATTGTAATATATTTATAACTGTGATATATTATACCGTAATATATTATATAAGTGTAATAATATTTATACAACTATAACTGTAATGTAATAACTTTTCAACCAAAATGAGTGTTAATTGATATGGGGATAATAGAATGAGAACTTATACCTCACAAGGTCTTAGTTATAAAAAGCATTATATTATTACTAGGTTAAATTTTTTTTACCAGGTTAAATTTTTTACTAGCTTAAATTTTTTTTCAGATCATATATTTTTATGAAATTTTGTAGTTTTATATATTATTATTCTTTGAACAATTTTATATAATTTCTTGACTTCTTTGTGTGTAGGTTTCAAAAACAGAAGACTCTATTCATACTTTTTATTCTCGTAACGGTTGTTACATTTTTTGGGATATATTTCATTCCACAACCTACTGCCTCAACTGCTGTAAAGATGGCTTGTGGTGATGGTGAGACGTTTTTGAATGCTTGCTTTCACAATGAAACCACTGTTGATCAGTGCTCAGTGGACAGGGTTATTGCTGAGAACCAAACAGCTACTTGTGAGGTACGTAAATCTAAATGTTTATTTGAATTTAATCATAAAAATTAAAGTCTGGTTGGAAGTACTTAAAAACAAAATTGGCAAAAGCATTGTTAAATACTTTCTCTAGGTCAATGGCTACTTTTTGAAAATTTTTTCTTACTGTAATCTGGAAGGGAAAGACTTTGATTTTCATGATGTTTTTGAAAGATTTTTTTACTTTGCAACAATTGACTTTAACTTTGATTAATGATTTGATTAAGTTGAAATTATTCTATCCTTTGTCTTTCGATCACGGTGTATTAGAGACATGCAATTGTTAAGCGTTTTAGTGCCAAGGTTGTTTACTCGTATATACTTAAAAATGTCAAAGAAATCTTTTGTTTTTGATGTCATTTACCCTTGTCTCAAAAAAAAACTGTATCTTCAAAAATCATCCAATTTTAATAATTTTTTCAGTGTTTTCTAAATAAAAACTTGTACAAGGGTAATAAAATACAAAGAAAATTATGGAAATATATATTGTCAACAAAAATTATAACAAAAACTGAAATTAAGGTCACATCGTATTTTCGCAGTCCGGTACATACTCTGTATCAGCAAAATAATTGTTATCGTCACTATTATCACTATCACTCAAAATTTGCATTACGCCAAATTGTGAGCGCACCACAATGTCACTCTCATCACCACTTTCTCCACAACTTGAAAAACGATCATTTTCACTCGATTTTCTTTTCCTGGATCCTTTTTATATTGTAATTACTAGCAATATTATAATTTGAACTTTATATAACACGTAGAAAGATAAAAAATTAGCGATGCGTGCGAGCGACCTCCCCTACCGCGCGCTAAACAGCAACTGATTTTGCGAGCGCCATCGCGCTCGTGGCAAATTTAGTAAGTCCGCGCACGAGCACGATGGCGCTCGTCGGCACTCAAATGGTTAAAAAAAGAAAGCCTCAGGTTTACAAATTATCACGCTAATGAGTAGACATTTTTTTTGTTTGCACAGTGCATCTATGTTATCTCTTATTTTAGAAGCGGGGCTATGTGCAGTTTTATTATTCATAAAATTATATCTATGCACAGTGTGCCTGTAAGATGAGTGTTTGATAAAGATGATTTTGTTTTTGACTTGTTATGTTTCATGCAGAAAAAAGCTGTTTGCAAGTGTATGTAGTACCAAATAAAGAAATTTGTTGAAGAGTTAATTTGGTAAGATTTGGGTATTGGTTGCGGTTAACATACTTTAAAAATATACTGTAAAATTAAATTACTCCGTTCGGAATGCTTTTTAGGAGAGAATTGCTTTTTCCAATTGTAGGTTTAACTCGGTGCTTTCAATTTCAACATTAAATGGATTTTGAAATGCTTTCATGTTGGGTATTTGTGATTTGAAATTTATGAATCTCTCCTCACACTCATTCCTCAAACTTTGTAACAAGGATGCGTACTTGCCTAAGTCCATTGTCTCTTGATCCCTTGAAGATAAGGTCTCCCAATGTACCAACTGCTTTTGTTCCAGTTGTTTTTTTCCAAAAATATGAGCTTTTTATAAAAGCGTGAACATATTAATATAATTGCGTGCAAAGTTGATCTTTTCCTTGCAGTTTTAGGTTAATATCAGAGAGATACTATGTCAACTAGGAAAGCCAGATCAGCCAACCACTGCTCATCAGTTAGAAAACTAATATCTTGGCCTTTGTTTTCAAGAAAATTCTTTACTTCTTTGAGCCAGCATTTAAAGATTTAACTAGCTTGCGGGCCAGATGCAGGGCCCTTGCGGCCGCATCGTGGCCCAGGGGCCGTATGTTGGACGGGCTTGCTATACAATATCACAAAAAATGACTTAGGATTTTATATTTAGAATGTATGTCACAAATATAAATTAAAAGTTGCATGTTAGCATAATATTGGATATCATTCTCTGTATTGGAGTGTAATGGAAAATATAATAATCTAACAGACATGAAAATTTGATCCTGTAAATAATATTTACACATTTTACATTTTAAGTTTTGACAGCTCGATTGCTGGTCTGCCATAGATGAGGTCATGTTGGGGTCTGTTTGTTCCACTGCCCAATTTAAATTAATTAATAAAAACTAATACGCACCAAAATACGAATTAGCGGTTTTGAACATAATTTTTGAATATTTGCATGCAATACCTGTGTATGAATAATGATTTGTTACCGATTACGGCGGTAATTTAATTCATAGGATTTATGAGATGACTATTTCACTGCTTCACGTGATTGGACTCCTATACTCGTCACATCCTGATCCATGGCATGATCCGTAATCAAGCAGTTAAGACCTTCATCGAAGTAATGGTTATAGTTTATTATTGATAAAATTATATATAGTTTAGTACTAATAGAAATTGAAGTTTGTTACTATTAATATATGTAATTAATGCATGTGAATTAACTGGTTATGAATTTGTTTTATGTATATTTTAAATCCATCGGATGGTTACTTGTGAGATTTAAAGATATGCAAAATCTGCTCATGTTTTTTATTCATATCTCTTATACATGAATAAAAAAATCTTAAATCCATATTCGTTTATCAGATGGCCTGTGACATGAGTACTTCCGCAATGTGGCAGACAATATGTGAACAATGGCAAGTTCCTTGCTTTAGTGATAAGACCTTGGAATTTACAACGAAAATAAAAAAAGCCAGTATTACCATTGAAGAGAATTGTGTTAATTTATTCACAGATGAAGTAATGCTGTCAGACGGTATGTAGTTTTTTAATCTTATATGTCGAAAAAGTGCAACTGAGTATTCTTTTTTAAATATTTCTGTTGTCATTCTAAAAGCTAGAAGAAATTTTTTTTAATCTGTTATTGATAATTCTTGTTGAATGTTATTTGATGCACAAAAAAATATATAAACGTATTAACTTTTTTAATAAGATTTTTCAGTGGTATTATAAAGATCTTGGCTATTGCGTTTCAGTATATTGAATTTGCCATTCTATAACTCAATAATTTCAACTGCTTTTTAACCAATTTAATCCTATATGATTGCATTCTCTCCACCATATTTAACGGCTTGTTTGGTGTAACTCTCTAATCAGTGTTGCCAATTTAGCGACTTTGTCACTAGAAATGGCGAATTTTGCTTAAACTTTAGTGTCAAAAAAAAGTTTTGATGGCAAAATGATTTAGCGACTTATCTGGAACTCTTTTGGAGTATAAATCAAAACAGCTTCAGGCAAAGGATACATTTTTTGTCGACTTGAAAAAATAACTGAGCTTGTAATTTTCAAGTAAATATTTAACTATACTGACTCTTAGAGTAACAATACATTGACGCTAGAACAAATACCGTGTTATCGTTGATAACTTATCGATCTATACTTGATTTTTAACTTTTTACTTTAATTTTTTCTTTAGATTTGACAAAAAACGTATGTATTATAAAGTAATAATAAAATATATTTCTATATAATATTAATAATCTTTAACAGAACTTTAATCATAACATTTTTTTCTTTAATATTATTATCTAAGTATTCACTATTGTTCATATCTACTTACTATAAGGAACATTGAAATATGTATATGTATACATATATACGTGTGTATGTATATATATATATATATATATATATATATATATATATATATATATATATATATATATATATATATGTATGTATGTATATACATGTTAAGTTCAGTGACATAAGATGCAATTCGTATTTCAACTTCTTTTATTTTAACCTCGAGGTGAGTTTTCTGGATGCAAATGCCAGTGCTTGAATGATACTCTTTTGTCCAGTCATACCTTTAGATATCTTACAATTGTTAGCATGTTTATTTGATGATAAATGTTTCATTGAACAGATTTCCTCCAACAACATTCATTTTCCTAACAACATTAGAAGCACATGGCTTACAAAAAGCACATTCTTCTGCCCTTATCACTTTTACTTAACCATCTTTTGTATTATTCTAATTGTAATCGTTCATTTTCGAACGTTTGACAATATTAAATTTCTTTGGAACACTCATTGCTTTAAATTAATTATCGCAATAATCCACTTAATTGACTGGTAAGTAAACAGATACTTTATTCTTCTCTTAAGTCCATAAAGTCCATTCTCTCATCGCTCCATAAAATATCTTCAAAAGATATTTCAAATTCTTTATCAGAATCATCTCTCAATAAATCTTCCTCCTTTTTTTCCATCCTCAAATAATAACAAGTTACAGCAAATGATGGTATTATGGACCTGGTCTCACTATAAAAGCATAATGGTTAATATTATTAATTTTAAACATTTCCAAATTGCCCTTAGAATCCAGTACTGGATTAACCTCACAAATTACGTTTCCATGATTTTTTTTATAATTCATATTTTCAATTGATGTTTTAATCTTCAATTATATAATTAATTGAAAATAAATGGTTATAAATATAAAATAAATTACAAATTAAGGCATAACACATTACTCAACGATATTAGCAGGCACATAATTCATATTATCCTACAAATGACACCATCACAGAAAAACGGTAAATTTGAATTTAATTGTTAGTAGTTATTAATGTTAAATTGCCTGTTTCAATGTTAATGTAAATATTGGCGTATTTAAGAATTTTCAAAGTGGAAAATCATTCTGTGTACAATTTATTTATAAATTAGAGATATCAATATATGTATCTAATCATAATTTGAAAATCAGTATTTCAGGAGACTCAAACTGAATTCAATAGATCTCCTCAAATTTCAGTAGGGTTGGCGGTAACACTGTCTCTAATACTCTTTTTGCTTTTGGGGGATACATAAACTCTTCTACTAGAATTGAGAATTTGCATCTTAGTTGATTTATATGTTCAAAGAACTTTGTGTTGCTGTTCAATAGTCTTTATGATTTACAGCATAATTTAGTCTATTGCGCTTTTGCTCAGTAGTTAATATCAGTTTTTTTATTTGTTTGGGTGTGCTGGTTATTTTTCTGGCCCCTTTTTTACTTGCTTCTTAATTTCAAGTAAAAGTTTAAGGCCTTTTACGGGATAGGGTACACTGAACTTTTTCCAATCTTCCTTTCAGCGTAACATTCCTTATGGACTACTTTTACTTCTGGACAACTTACTACTTGCTACTTATGTTTAGTAATTTTTTTCTTATGAATAATGATAATTGCATTGGTAATGTTTCTAGACACAAATCATAAAGAATATCACTTATGTTATGTTATGTTTGAACATCTACAGATAAAAGTGTCATTGGCTTTATATTCAATGAGTTTTGGGCGATGCTTCATTAGAAATGTTCAACATTTTATGTCTCTTTGTACGAGATTGTTAAAAACTCTAACCTCTTTTGTCCAGTTCCTTCTGACTTCGGATATCTGCGTATATTAAGCAGTTCCTGCATATATTGTTTTCAGTCATGTCTCTTTCTTCTATTGCAGCCTATATGTTCTCGCATAATAATTGTATTGTGCATAAGAACAATTGTTCTCGTGCAATAATTATATTGTGAATAGAAAGAATTTATTTGTGCATAGAAGCAACTGTTTTTCATCAGAGATGGTATTTTCGTATTCTATGAATTTTTTTAAGTACTTAACTGTATGTAAAATTAATTTGTCGATTGTTTTTAGAGAACTACGAGGCCGGGTTGAAAAGTTCTTGGCCTAACTTAGATTTGACGGTAATACGTCAACAAATTTATACTCATTTAATAGCTGGTCCTTTTATTTAATTGTGTATCAAGTTTCATTGTGATAAGTTGCGTAATAAATTTTCTACGAATTAATTTGGAACGAATCTGCTTCTCTCCCGGAAAATCACCAAACCAATTCATCGTCAAAAAGTGGGCAGTTTTGTTCAAACATGGCAGAGAGTAGACCTTAGGAAGTACAGTCGAAACAAAAGTACATGTCGAAACAAAATTACATGTCGAAAGAGTGGAAACATGATGATTCTCCGCCACAAGAAAAGTTATGGCGTGACTGTACTTGGATTACAAGGCAATTATTTTTATTGACTGCTTCTCAAAAGACAAACTGTAACAGGCCCATACTACACTGAACTGTTAAAAATACTAGCTGAAAAAATTCACAAAAAAAGGCCGGGATTAGCTGCACAAGTGAGTTGTTGCAATGGCTAAGCATGAACTCCGATTTTAAATACTGAATCATCCAACATATTCGCTTGATTCAGCACCACCGCACTATTACGTGTTCCCTAATTTTAAAAAAATCACTTGGCTGGAAAAAAGTTTTTAACAAAGAGGTGCAGTAGCAGTTTTTCGAAGAATTGGAGGAATCTGTTTATAAGAACGGCATCGAAGCATTACAGCGTCGATTGAATAAGTGTATTGAGATAAGAGATGAATTTGTAGAAAAATAAAACATTCTTTTTTAATTTTCTTTATTTTCTTGGTGGAGCTGAGAACTTTTCAAACCGTTCTTGTATTCCTGCATTTTTCTGACAATTCATTCTAAATCTTTTTTCTCTTGGGCGTGTCTTAATGCATTCTCTCAACTCTTCCCTCATAAGCTTTAGGGTCAAAATATTAAAATATGACACATATGTTTTACATGTTTTTTCGTGATGGAATTCACTTGAGTTGTTTTACTATCTCATAGTGACGAAACAGCTCAACGGATTTTAATAAATGAGGTACCATTAAATCGGTATATTATGCTGAGTAATAAGGGCTCTATGACGTTACAAAATTTTTCAGATTTGTAATACATTATGTATATATATATATATATATATATATATACATATATATATATATATATATATATATATATGTATATATGTATATAAGTATATATGTATATATGTATATGTATGTATATGTATGTATATATATATATATATATATATGTATATATATATGTATATAAGGCACAACCTATTTTAAATTATTTCATTATTCTAAAGACACAAGGTTTGCAGTATTCTTTTCCTGTATTCTTTCTTTTCCTTTAGGAAGAAATTAGTTTTACTTTACAACTTCATCCCTATGCTTTTTCAGTGTTTATATGTAGGATTGAGACAAATAAGCAATGTATTTAATTCACAAGTTTTGCCATTTTTTGACATTTTGTAGTGCTAAATTGTTTGAAGCCTACATGAATTTCTATACTGTTTTTATTCTCAGTTTAAATGTTATGTTATTTTGTATCATAAACTATGTTTACACCAAGTTTCATATAAACCTGTTCAGATATTTAAGTGTAATTGAGTAATAAACTGTGGATTTTTGCCCCTATCAATCAGCTTTAATTATCAAAGAATAAATTAAGACTGATTTATTACTTTACCTAATTGCGTAACCGTTTCTTTTAAACTTTCTTTTAAATGAAGAATATTAGAAAATCAACCATTAGAATTGGTAAAGATAAAACCAATGTAACGTCAGAATGTTTTCAAATTTTGCTACATGCGTAAATATTAAGTTTAATTTAAAAAAAAAGTGATATAAACAATTTTTATTCTACATGATATTAAAAAGAGACGATTTATTATGATGACGCGAATGTGCATGTACTTGCTTATGCTCCAATAAAAAAAAAGGTATAAAATACCTTTGTTTTATCGGACCTAATAAGTGCCCTAATTAAAAGTTATATATGTGCATGTACTTGCTTACGCACCGATAAAAATTGGTATAAAATGGGAGTACCTAATAAGTGCTCTAATTAAAAATTATATATGTGCATGTACTTGCTTACGCTCCGATAAAAAAAGGTATAAAATGGGAGTACCTAATAAGTGCCCTAATTAAAAGTTATATATAAAATAAAATAACATTAGGATAAGTGTATAAATAAATATTTAGATATTTTAAAAAGTGCATTGTGCGTCTATAATTTCGCTAGGGACAGTACATGTGAATGTTTTAGTAACAGCAGATAATGGTAATGTGGTCACACTCTTAAAACTTTGTGTTAATAATACTATGTTCATAAGTATGTATGTATGTACTATTATTCTGACGTTTTAGGTAATAGTATAATGTTAGGTGGACAATTAAAATAAAGCCACCATTGTTTTCCACCAATTTCTGGAATGCTCAGTAAAGACTTGTTTGGTCTGGTCCCTATCCTATATAAAAAGCATTACATTTGATCTTCGGTTCCGTTAACAACTAAAGTACAGAGTAAAGGCCAAACAAAATATGAAAATTTCATAAAGAGAACTTAGCATGCTTTCACTTTATGAAAGTTTTGGTCAAATGTAAACACAGCAACACACAATATGCAATCATGGATAAAGAAGTACTCTCTTATGACGCAGGTAAGCATTGGTTGCAAAGTTTCAAAATAGGAAAGTTTGGTCTTAAGTAATCCTCATCTAAGTGACCTCCTCCATTAAAATTATAGTAAAATTATAAAGCTTTGTGATGGATTCAATGGATCCCAAGTTAAATTTACCTCATCTGGTTAACATATTCTTATATTGGAATATAGAAATAGTATGCTTTGGGAAGAAGTGGAAATATTCCGTTTTGATATCACATGATGAAAATAATAAGGAAATAATTAACCCCTTTAACTTCAGAAGAGGACCATATATATATGGAGGTACTCAGTTCCCATTGTACCAATGATGCTAAAGTATTTTATTACCCACATTAGTTTTGGAACCTCTCACCTTCTCACTATTACTCATTTGCTCCTTAATTATTAATCTGATTAAAATTTAAGAAACTTTGTTAAGGCTGAAGTTACCTAATTTTTCAACTAAAAGCCTGATGGATAAGAATTTTATGTCTGTATACATTAATATTGCTAGCAAGAGGTGATAGATAATGATGGTTCTTATTTAATTTTTTATTTATTTTGTTAATTATAAATAACAAATTAAATAACCTTGTGAAGTGGTGTAGCACATTTATTAGTAGCCAACCTAATATTAATAGTATATTTAAAGTAATTTTATTAGCCCCGAAGTAAATAAATGGTACTCATATAAGTACTGTCTTCCATGGAATTTACAACTGTTCATTTCACAAGTAATTGTAATGCTACTTAAAAATTAAATATATTATATTTTACAGGTCAAATATACAAACCGACATGTCACAAAACTGAAAACTATCCATACTATGACTCAAAGTGTAAATTATATTGTCCAGACAAGCGAATAGATAATTTAATTAATGGACGTGAGGTAGACATTTCATGTAGAGATACTAATACACATTTCACCATGTGCTCTAATGACAGCAACTTAATAGCATTTAAGGATGATTTTGTCAAAGAAGACGACATTGTGTCATGCAAGGTACTGGAGACAAATATGTTAAATATAATTTCTTTTAGTTGTGCAAAAGAATATACTAATTATATTAAATTTTTTTCATCTATGCATCTTTTATTTAAAATATCCCATCGTTGCTCATTAGGGCAAGGTGATGTTCTCTGTGTAAACATATGTTAAAATTTAAAAAGTAATATTGAATCCATCGATACAAAGCGGTGGTAGTTGTTGAATTGATTATCTGACTAATATTGTTAACAGAAATTATTTACTAGATATTTTTAGATCAATGTAACAAATCTAGAATGTAACAAACTCCACAAAATATTCTCTTATCCATAATATGATGCCATCTGATCTATGATTAAACTTGCTTATAGAGGAATAATCTATACATTGAAAAGAAAATGATTTTATAAACACTTGTATAATTTCTACTGGGGTAAAAAAAGTAAATTTAAAATTTTGACCCTTTGTCGAAAATTGTATGTTTATACTGTATATAATACTAAAAGTCCAGCATTCACATAACGATACATTTTGAATGTAACTGTAATTTAGTAATACAAATTAAATACTGTAAGAAAGGTTACAAATTTTTTTTCTTTATGGAATTATTTGAATATTTTGTGGAAATGATAACTGTAAAAATATTTTTTATTGTGCAGTCTCTGTCTTGCATATCTTTTCAATTCTTACAACTCTTACATTCGTCATATATATATATATATATATATATGTGTGTGTGTATGTATGTATATGTATATATGTATATATGTGTATATGTGTATATATGTATATATGTGTATATATGTATATATATGTTTATATGTGTATATGTGTATATATGTATATATATATTTATTTTTAACCCTTTAGACATTGTGTAATAAATATATCAAAATTTTTTTCCAATTTTTGTATGTATTGACCCACTTTGGGACATATAACAATACACACATTGTATTACCCTGGAAAATTTATTTAACATGTTAGTGTTTGAATCGAATTATTAGTTTGAGTTATTTTACTTTCCCTTGTCTCCTTTTTAATAAGATATTCTCAACAAAATCAACATAAGGAATTAAATTTTATTTTTCCCTATTGTTAGTTGATTGTTTTCTATTTTAATAGAACTTAGCCATATTATGTGACTATATTTGTAGAGCTAACATAATTACTTGAATTGGAAAAAAATTCTTAAAAGTATTGTTAAAAATTTTTAACTTGCTTTAAAATTTGATAGATAAATTTGATTTTTTAACTCAGTCTTAATATCATATTAGGCAACATGTACAACAGCAGATCAATGGCAGTGGATAGAGATATGCATAGGTTGGGGTGCAGATAAGTCGCCAGCTTGCCTTCCAGTCATGTATAATGGTCAACCACTACCTGATAAGTTGAATTTTACTGCTCAAATTCCATTGGATCGTACGGATCAAGAGAATCAGTGTGTATACTTCAAATTGGCACAGGCTACCTTTTCTGATGGTGAGTGTGATAACTTATTTTTTCATTTTAAGGAGATATATTTTACTGGTGAATGCAAAAACTATCTACCCATCTTGAATTCATGCTCTGCACAAACATACCCTCACTCCTAATATATCTATATAAATAAAAGAATTTATTAATTCAGTAAGAAAACAGAATCAAGTTCTCAATCAAGAAAACATGAATTCATGGAATTAAGGATTCTTCTTCATAACTTGAAATATTTAACCAACAATGAAAACTATGTGGAATATCAATGTTGGATGAATCGGTTGATAATTATTTATCAAAGCTAAGCTCTATCTTCTTTACACAAAATCCTCAGGCTGAGTAAAGATATGTATACTAGCTGCTCCCGCCCTCTTCGCTGGGCTTATCTTTATATATAAGAGATACTTAACTATACATTGAGATTCTAGATTTTCAATTATTTTATAATGTATCTGCGAGTTATTATTAAGGATAATATTGTAAAGCTAAATTACTTCGTTTTATCTTTCAATATGTATGTATCCATATTATTTGTACATGGGTTCTATCTAAATTATATATCCAGGATGTAAAGAAATTTTGAAAGATAAAGTTAAGTATCACTGCAAAGTGCTCAGCGATGAAATATCGTCTGGATTGTCTAGTATACATATACCTGTATTATTTATATACAAGTTCTAAAAAAATTGTATGTTTCGGAAGTGAATAAATTTGAAAAATAAATATGTAGTAAAACATCTCTACAAAATGCCCAGCGAATCGGGCCGGCAATGGCTAGAATATATGGGTGGCCCGTTTATAGTGGTCTAAAAATTGTTTTTGGGCAGAGAACGTTATGATATGTCATTTAAAAAGAACATTAGTTCTCTGAAGATCAATAGTTTAGTAATTATGATTTTTTTTAACTTTTTGGAAAAATCTTTACTACAGTCATATAAATCACATTTTTCGAAGACTGTTCCACTAAATTACATGAAATTTGGTAAGAAGTAGATGGACAGCATACTCCGTCTCCATTATTTTATCTAAAGACACCTTGCATGTTTAGTCGGTAACTTCTCAAGCAGAAAGTTGTTGATGCTATTGGTAGAGTTGTTTGTTGGAGTAAGAATAGCTCTTTTTTTAATCAAGAAGTGCAATCTACTCCAGCTTGTTAAATGCTGGGATATAATCTGTCAGTTAATTTGGTCAAATCTCCCATAATATGGCAAATGTCGCTTGAAATATTATTTCTTTCCTTTACCTATGGATTCTTTCTGTCACCTATATTAATTAATAGTATTGAAAATTCAGCTGCTCTTAAGTGGCATTGAAGATGGACCATAAAATGCAAACTTTCACAGGTTTTGATTTCATCTCTATATGTCCCATGTGGTACAACAGGCAGAATTTGGCTTACTCCATCTATAAGACGGTTGCAACCTTTAATGTCCTGAAATGTTCAGTATTTCAGCACCTTGTTAGTCTTGTTTACATGAGCCATATCACTCTGCTTAGAGTCATTATAAAGTGCAAATTCAGAACGATTAAAGTTAAGAGGTAATTTGAAAGCGTAGCAAACCATATTGCGTCTGTCAATCAAGGTAGCTTGGAAACCTGAGGAAGCAATGGCGGTAGCGATACTTCCCTCACTTCTGGCTTTGGCAAGTAACAGATTGATGAAGAATGTTTTGTCAATGCCACTAGGACCATCGAGAAAATACTACTTCAGTCAGATGAACAATATCATAGGCCAGTTCACTGAGGCATTGACGATAACTAATATTGGTTCCTTCTTTTGATGGTAATAGGAGTCCAAAATGTGAGAGTATTTTACCCGATATAAAAATGACAATGTCTTCGAGAAGAAAAAGACACTGGTTGTAGACAAAGTCAAGTATCAGCTCGACATTATTTCATTCACTTTCCATTTGTATTTTAACATCTCTTGCAATACTATCTTGGTGTTTTACAATTTTATTGGATCTCTAATTTGACAAAGAACTAACATAATTTAAAACAGCTCACGGGGATACAGAGATAGATGGTTCTTCCAAAGGGCGATCCCAGTGAGCATCGTCTTTCAATAAGCCAAGTGCTTTGCAAGCCGCTTGAAATGTTGGTTCGACTATCCCTGCTACACTTTTTAGAGCAGTAAATGATGTTGGGCCACGATTCTCAAACAAAAGAAGGTATAGGTGGTAGCACTCATTATTACTGGGATGAACAGTGTATACTCTACCTAAAATATGATCTTTTTATTCCAAATAACTTGGTAAGGAAGACGCAACTTCACAATATAAAAAAGTGTTGTATTCAGAGGTTTCACTAATCCTGTCAATGACTCGTCTTCCATAAAATAAACTCTTTATCGTTATTGAGATGTACAGCTTAGAGAGATGGCCTAACGGGGAGATCTCTTGTGAATAGGAAAGCAGAGACTGTGCTGTACTGCTTCAGAGCTTCTGTTGTATCGTTCTGCCTCGTTCTTTGTCATCTAGATATTCAACATTAAACACTACTTGGTCAGATTCTTTATTGACATAGTTGCAAATTTATTTGATTGTTTTAATTGAATTGCACAAGTGACACATGATGAACCTAATATTCCACCATTTTCTGGTCATCATCTACAATATTGAGGATAGCCATCTTTGAGTTTCTTTCAAAAAAAGCCTTGGGTATTTTTTTTTACATGTGCATACATACAGGCTGAATTTCTATTGAGGGACCTAGATGGACTATGGATCATACTCGTCTTAATAATATCATAGAGATCTGGGTCTGGATCGAGAGCAGGTAATACAGCACAAATAGTGGGTGTCGTGCTCAACACGCCAAAGGCTGATTTATGAGCTGCTTAAGAAATGTTAAATTTTAGTAGTATAACGTAAATACGACACAAATTTTTCATTACGATAATGAGACAACATAAATTATACTGACATCAATTTTACTTATATAGATTTAAAAAATACATTATATTTCATACCTTTTCCATACATTTCGATCATTATAAATTCTTACTTAAGCTACGCCACCAGCTTATATTTTAGCCCATCAGTGATATACCAACATAGAGTAGAATTTCATTAATTATATGACGCAAAAAACATTTTCTCCTCCATATTCAATGATTTACAAAACTATTGATGTGGATATTATAACTTATATAAATATGTATCAATATTAGTAAATACGGTATTGATATTCGTTTAAACAAATAATTCAATATAATAAAAAAAATATTCACAATTAAAAGAAACTACGTGATGTAGTATTATTTCTACTTTCTTTGATTTCTTTACCACGACCTAGGTTTCATTGTAGTACAACATCTTCAGCTGGGATAAACCTGATTCTGAATCTTTGAAGATGTTGTAATACAACGAAACCTAGGTCATGGTAAAGAAATCAAAGAAAGTAGAAATAATACTACATCACGTAGTTTCATTTAATTGTGAATAATGAATATCTACAAAATTAACGCCAAATATATTCAATATTTAAAAAAAATATTCTTTGGGTTTGTAAAATATATACTCAAAAAATATTTTGGTAATTAAACAATAATTACTATGTAAGAAATAATAATTAATTGTGAAGCATGAAAGCGAATTGTAAAAAAATATACTCATTATATTCGACAATATTATTATTATGATAATAAGAGCCCACCCCTATTTTTCCTTATGTTTCAACCTGTCCGGCCGAGCGAGTTTTGTCATTTGTAGTTCGTCTTCTGCCAGCGGCTGATATTTGTGTCAGTTATTGTCTGTGAGTGCATTAGAGCTGTGCGCCGATTTTAAGAGGTGGGTTATTATTAAAATTTTTAAGTAAGCTAACTAACTCGTAATTTCACGAGTGATAACGTTATGATAACCAGTTTGTATTTTTATAATGATCGCGTATAGTCTTAAATTATTGTTGTTCTCGGTGGGGAACTTAAAATATATTAACTTAAAAAAGGTTCGGTAATTGCTGTTACGAAATAACAGATGACGGACACGTGGGCTGTTGTTGCTCCGTAAGTAAATATTAACTAATGAATAATCATTAATAGTTTCATAATAAGTTATTTTCAAAACCATAATCGTTATGCGTGAGTTACAAAACAACAAAGTAGACGTGTGTTTGTTGTCAATTATATAGTATTAAAACCCTCCAAAATAAAAACTTCCATAAAATGTTGTTCATGTTTATAATTATAATTCCACTTTAATAACAGAATAATAATAAAGTTCGATCCGTTACCAAATAGCTACTAAACTTGACCACTAAACGATTTTATGTATTAGTGATCTTATTTAGTGTTAATTTTGGTAGTTTCCTCTTAATATCAAGAAATAGGTAATACATAAAAAAAATAAAAAACTTGTTGGCGGCATCTATTTTCGAGAAGATTGAGCTGCAATCGTATACCATGATTTTAGGGATGCCACATTATAAACAAAGACAGAAATAACACAGACTTCAACAAATCCAGACGAGCAAAGATTGCAAAAGGTGCTAAAAATTAATTCAAATGAACTGTTATTTCATTCCAAAAATTATGTATAGATGAAAGCATTGTCCCTTTCAAGGGACGCCTTAAATTTAAA
Source organism: Druceiella hillmani (assembly GCA_039881145.1). Taxonomy (NCBI): domain Eukaryota; kingdom Metazoa; phylum Arthropoda; class Insecta; order Lepidoptera; family Hepialidae; genus Druceiella; species Druceiella hillmani. The sequence continues at coordinate 14,655,108 of JAYKKI010000011.1, read as the reverse complement.
CAATATATGCCAAAAAAGGAACCTTTTTGGCATAAAACTTATTACAATAAAAATGCGTAATTAATTACAATAAAAATAGGGGGTTGGTCGATCATAGTCACATGATGTTTATTTCCATTCATTGTATTCGTAAAACCATTAAATGGTATGAGAAGTTGTCATAATTCTTATTGTTTATACAAATTTATAACTGAGGATAAGAAGGATAGTCTTAGAATCTCTCAGTTTAATGTCATTAAGCAAATATAGAAAACAGTTTTAGAATCTTTCAATTTAATATCATAATGCCAGAATTACTTGAAAATGGCAAAGTGAGAAGATGCAGTGTGTGCACAATTTACTCAAAAAACACTTTGTCGAAAGCAAACATGGTACATTTGAACAGAATGTGATGCAGCATTGAGTATATCTTGTTTATATCTTGTTTCATTGTGTATAACTTGTATTGTGTATATCTTAGACCTGTGTCGATCGCGATTGATCGAATCACTGTGATTCGATCGCGACCCGCCTGCGAGTGATCGGATCACGAGGATAAAAATGATTCGATCACTTAGCACCCGCGACCCGCGAAACGACCCGCGACCCGCCACACGACCCGCGACTCACGGCTCACCGGAACCCGATCGATCGCAAGCGATCGACTTGACAACCCGTAACCCAATATCTGTCCTGTCGATCAGTTAACCCGTGGCCCGCGATCTATATTCACACTTGAATTTTGAATAGAGTGTCGATTTCACATATCGTTTACTAAATTTGACAATATTTTTCGTAGATTAATAATACGTAGTTAGTTTTTATTAAGTTGGTAAATTAATTTGGTGGCCAGTGTTTTTAAATTGATTTTGAACTTGTATGCATAGTTTTGATGACGGTATTAATTCTATTAAAGTTATTAATTAATGTAAACCTTTTGAACTGAATTTTATTACTTGTTGATGACCGTATCTTTTTGTGGTTTAGATTTATTTTTATACGTTGTTAGTTAATATTATTATTTTATCACATTCGTAAGTAGTTTTTGTGACAGTAATAATTATATTAAATTAGTTAATTTTTGTAAACTTTTGGAACTGAGTTTTATTGCCCTTTTGTGATTTAGATTCATTTTTATATGTTGTTAGTTAATATTTTTGTTTGAATTTTATTAAATACATAAGTACTTTTGGTGACGGTGTTTTTTTAGTTTTTCTTGAGTGGTTTTAGTGACTTTTTTTTAAATTTAATTTTATCACTTATCGAGGATTGTGTATTTTTGTTATTTAGACTTATTTTTAAAATAAAAGAAGTTAGAATGTCTACTCTAGCGAAAAAGAAAAGTCAAATATGGAAACATTTTTCCATATTAATTAACGATAAAGCTAAATGTGAGTACTACTCTAAGGTCATAAGCTACGGTGGCGGCGGAACTGGTAATTTAACTCGGCATATGAAAAAGTTGTATGGTACCGTGGCTATAGAACCACAAATGTATATAAGTTTGCAAGAAGAAACACGCCCGCAAATTATTCCTGAGGCTATCCCAAGCGAGACACAGTATATTGGCGAAGCTGTTCCTTCAACATCAGGCTTATCCGCTACCATAACTGAAAGCGAATCCACCATCCCCAGGCTCACAGGGCAAGTTCAGTCAAGAATAGACCATTTTACCAGATCTACAAAGCCACTGTCTATAAGCAAGTTAAAACAGCTTGATGAACAAATAGTAAAATTTATAGTAAAGGGATATCATCCATTTTCCATACCAGAAGAAAAATAATTTAAAAAAATGTATGAAATGATATTGCCAACGTACACCTTACCCACAAAAAAAACGATCTCTTCAAGTTTGATACCGAAACTTTACCAATGTGTTAAAGAAAATGTATCGGTGTCAATCTCTGATGCTGAAGCGATATGCCTAACTACCGACGGTTGGACATCAATTAATAATGAAAGTTTTTTAGCGATCACTGCACATTATATAAATAGAAATGACGAACTTGCCTCTGTGCTCTTAGGGTGTACGAAATTTGACCAACGACACACTGCATATAATTTATCTAACTTTTTATTAAATGAAGTATCGACCTGGGGTATACAAAACAAAATAACTGCGATAATAACTGATAATGCAGCCAATGTTGTAGCTGGAGTACGATTGACAAATTGGCGACATTTTCCTTGTTTCGCTCATACCATCAACCTGGTAGTACAAAATAGCTTAAATAATATTAAATCGTCGATAGACCAAGTGAAGGCAATAGTAGAATACTTCAAACACAGCTCTCCTGCATTAACCAAACTTCAGTCTATACAAGCGCAAATGGGGTTGCCTTCTTTAAAGCTCAAACAGTGTGTTGTTACTAGGTGGAATTCCACGTACGACATGCTAGAACGTATCCTAAAAATAAAAGATGCAGTGATCAGTAACCTAGATTAAATACCTTAACGTCTGCCGATTGGATTCTGATTGAAAAAGCTGTGGAAATCTTGGAAATATTTCATGAAGTTACCGTGGAAATAAGTTCTGAAGAGGCAGTTTCAATTTCAAAAGTTATTATATTTGTAAGGATGTTAAAGACGAGCGTGGTAAAATATTTGACTGAAGATGGTCCTGAAAATTTTATAAATTTAGTACAGTCGCTATGGAACCAATTAAATGAACGATTCCATGACATAGAAGGAAATATGCTAGCGGCAGAGGCATCATTTTTGGATCCACGGTTTAAACGGCGTGCATTTGGAAATCATGAAAAATATGAGCAATGTTTAAAATCAATTAAGGTTAAACTTCAAAATTTGTCCATATTAGAAACGGGCGAAATATTACAGAGTGAACCTTCAGTCATGAGAATCAGAGAGCATCCAACTTCCGGCTTATGGGCTGTATTTGATCGAGAAGTGGAAGGCGAGGTTATGAGGAATCCATTGGCAGCTAGTATTATTGAACTAGATAAATATGTGAGCGAGCCACTGATAAGACGATCAGAAGACCCATTAAAATGGTGGAATGAGCGTCGTCTTATTTACCCTCGTTTATATAAATTAATGAAGCGCAGATTGTGCATCACTGCCACTTCAGTGCCATGCGAACGAATTTTTTCAAAAGCCGGTATGATAATTAGAGATAGACGAAGCTCACTGAAACCTGAGAAAGTCTCACAAATTTTATTTTTAAATCATAATCTATAATGTATACTCATTATACATATTATAACATGATGATAGTCCACCGCGTTGCACCGATAACCTATGCAAATTAAAAGATTTTAAACTGTTATCTGACTAGACTAGAAGTGTGCGATATAGTGTTAAGACAATGACTTGAAAATCACAGCGACAAATTCGCCGGCTGTTATTTACGAGTATGTATGTATTTGTTAAGTTTTTAATAACATTTGTACCTGTAATTTAAAAATGTAATTGTTTCTATTTTTCTAGCGTTTTAATACTGTTTCACGTACATTCATTATACATCTTGCATTTGAGAAAATTCTTTTATCAGCACTGATCTTGCAAAAGTACAACATTTTATTTTTTCTATTTCACTGATGCTAAGCTTAAGTATATAATTAAGTCTTTCCACGAATAAACTCAAACTTAATAAATTGTTTAATATTAAAATTTTAAATACTAATTTTGAACAATGTGGTAATGACACTAAGCTCGTTAAACTCGGCTACTAATAAATTCCTGGACCCATAGTCCTCACGTTAAAATAACCGACATATGAACATTGAAAAATATAAACAAAACCCTAACCGCTTATTAAAAGTTAAATTTTTTGTCACCCTTGTAACACGTTTTAAAAACAATAAAAAATGCATGTCTATAAGACTAATATTTACACAATTTTAATTTTGTCAAGGATATAGACTCATTTGAAACAATAAAAAAGGGGGCGAAGTCATTGAAATTTCAATACATTCTACTCTTGCTAACGTCCACTTATGCTTGGTTTTTTTGAAATACGGGGAACTTCGTAGGTGAAAAAAATACCGCGCGCCCTTTAAGTAGTTCATAATCGCAACGCACTTGACGAATATGTAAATATCATTCACCGCCAGACCTTTATATTCTAATGGTAATGTATCAAAATACCGCATAGCTTATATGTTATTAAATATAAAATGACCGACCAATCAAAACAAAGCTTCAATATTCAAAATAAGTTGTCTCCATACCGCCGCAACGGGTCGCGTGATCGATCGATCGCGATCGACCCACGAGATGTTCGATCGATCGCGATCGACCCACGAGACTGCGGGTGTTTTGACCTAGTGATCGATCGAATCTTCGCGATCCGATCGTTGAGCCAGTGGGTCGCGATCGACCCGGGTCGTTTAAAATGATTGATCGACACAGCTCTAGTATATCTTATTAGCAGCATTGCGTTTATCTTGTTTCAAGGAATATCATTGTAATTAGGAATAAAATAATTATCAACTAATTGAAAATAATATTACTAGCACCTGACCTTCTTTGCAAGTAAAGCTTAAAAACGATTGAATATTTACATCTAAGTCTAATCGGAATGCAATATACGCTTATAATAAGATAGTAATGAGACTGTGTCTGTATATTGTATATTACTTAATTGCCTATTTACTATCCATATGGATATCAAAAGAAAAAAAATTAAATTTTTTCTGATTGTCTATTTATCGGTATATTCTCGCATTATGTGACGACTGAACTGATTTTAATGGAACATTCATGGATTGTTACTTTAGAATTTCAAGTAGCACATTATTATGAAATGTTAATAGGGAGCTTATTGTACGTGTGTGCTTGTTGCCTGTTACCTTAGATACATTTTTCGGAAATTTTCACTAATCGTTAGTTTAGAAATGAAATCAATGTATTAAATATATATTATTTTGCTATGTTAACAAGGGGCTGATTTAAATCTGAAAAATTAACGTTGAATGCAATGGTATATCTATTTATATACCAAAAGTTTAAAGGAACTGTGCACAAAGGTTTAGAAGCTGAAAACATAAGTAGTTTAAACTCATAAAAAAGAACTGTTAGGTTTAGCAAATTATGGTTTATGAGAGTGAAGTCACAGCTTTTTTACCTACAGGGGGTTTATGAAATTAAGAATATGTATATGGAATATTGTCCCAGCCTATCAGTCTGAAATCTTTTAACTTGAATAACTTAAAAAGTAATAGACTGAGTTAGGTAAAATTTAGATCAGAGGTAGTTTTTCAGTTCCGAAGATAGACTTGAATATTTTTCCACAAAATAATATTTACTAGTCTGAAAGTCAATATTTTACAATAAAACAATAATTTACAAATAGTATCCTGGTGGTGTGAAACTTTCTCGAAAAGATTACAAAGGTACATGTAGCATTTATTTTTATTCCGCCTTAGAGAAAAACCTCATTGAAATTTAGAAGAAACCATCTCCCCATCAATATTGTTAAGACTATAAAACCTAAAAATTCGAAAATGCCCTGGTACATTTTGGTACTTTACCACTTGAATTTGTTATCAAAATTATTTGGTCTACGTTATGTACGTTTTTAATTTACACATGTGGTAATATTGGTCAGGCAACTCGGGTCTGAGTCTAACAAGCATTCAACTTCTTCATTTTGATATGTATTGTTTAAACAAATGTGTAATGTATTTAAAAAGCAATTTGTAAAGTTTTAGTGGATAGTTTATAATGTTTTAAACATTTTCGACGGCGACGATTTTTTGACATATTTCAATTGTTTTCAAGTAATAACTATTGTAGATATGCATGTAATTTTTTAAATTACTTCGTTGCAGATTGGTTGTTTTAAATATTCTCATGTTTATAAAACGTTTAATTATACTGTTATTTTATTCGTATTACATTAAACTCCCAATTAAAAAAATTGTATTGCGTAACAAATAAAACTTATAGTGAACGAAAGAATTTTGTTATGAAATGGTGTAGAATTTATTATGTCTTGTTGAGGTCTCATGGTATGTAGTTTGTATTTTTGTTAAAATGAAGACAGACATAGATGGAAAGTAATGTCTCTAAAACAAGTTCTTGACATTACTTTAGCTCCAATTGTCTTTTGAGATTTTGTTTATCAATATTCGTCTATGTTGGCCTTATGTACTAGTCCATATTTATTATGATAAGTAATTTCAGTCGAACTTCACTTTAACATAATAATAACATTCATGGACATTGGTACACAATAAATGTATTTATATTTTCATTACTCAGTACAGTATGCTAAATTACGTGATTAGCATTTAGGTAAGCAGGCGGCGTATGAATCACAAAAAACTGCTGGCGGTGAAAAGGTTAATGGATTCTGGTCTTATTTTTAATCTAACCATATGAGAATATGGACAAGAGGAAGTCTGCATTGTTGCCTTTCCATGGTCTACATATGACATCTTGTATCGCCAAAGATGGAACCTTTTGTTTCATCATATGTTTTACTTTAACGTGGAAAATCATCAGTACTGTCATGTCGATTGTAAGAATTTTGGCCTTGACACCAGTCTGATCAATCTGGCCATTTAAAATTCTACACTTACATCATAGCTTCACGAGTTTGCTCATGCATATTGCAGGGTTACTTCTCAGCTTTTTTTATTGTTACAAATAAAATTAAGTATTCCCAAACGATAATAATCGTCTTGCAAAATGTTAGAAATATTCTTCATCATGGACCTTGTAACCTTATAAGTGTGTGCTATTTTCGAAAAATCGAATGTGTTAGTTATATGCAACTATGCTGGTTATAGTGGCTAACACGTTGTGTCACAAAATGCCAAATTGTGCAATTAATTGCTACAAAGTAGGAGTGGGACATAAAATTTAGAAAGCAATGGGACAACTTTTCATTTATATATATATATAATATAAATATTATATGCAAATGTAAGATTTATATTATATAATTGATATTGACACTAATAGTTATTATTTATAAATTATTTGCAATAGTAATTGACATGATTTTTTAAGACATTATAGTGACGGGTATAGTCTAAGCTCCAAAGTCTTAGAAGTCTTATTGATAGAATTTATCGCTGCTATAAACGAAATTTGAATTCATATTACAACAATACCATTAGTACTCGTCACTCTGTGTAATGTTTATATACTTAAGGTAAAAGTTTAGTTATTGCAATTGGAAAAGGGACCATTATCTATCTGGGACGAAGGTTGTTGATAAAGACTCCCTATTCTTTGGTAGACCTGCTCTTGCGCTTTGAAGGTTGTCCTAAAATTGCCCTCATTTATCTCTCTTGCGCCAAAAGACTTCATTTGAAAGCATCCATCATACTTGGGTGAAGAGAAAATGTTCGGCCATTGGATCCTAATGAGTCAGTGGATTATATAAAGGCTAAGAGTATTGTTCAATGATAGAGAGCTGGACTTTACCAGTACTGCAGCATATTCCTTGATTTTTCACTCTATGATTTTAAGACGCGGCACTGAGATCAATCCGAGATTTACATTATTGTCTGTGCATTAAATAAAATGAAGAAGAAAATAAGGATGCGCTGTCACTATTAATTGGCACAGTTTCGTGAGAAATATCAATTTCATCTACAAAAATATTTTTTAAATTCATTATATAAGGATTTAATGGAAAAAAATTAAAAAGTGAGTCTAATAAAAATATTAATTAATTAATCTAAAACAATATAAAAAAAGTTAGATAAATAGATCAATTAATAAACTAATAAAATTAAAATTTAAACTTTAATTGACTTTGAATTTAATAAGAGGTTTGAAAAAACATTTTTAAATATTAATAAATTGCTTTTTTTACATTATAGAAAAATATTAATCAAACATATATAGATTCAATAAAAAATGTCACTGAGTAATTTAAGAAAAAATGCTGTAACACGAACAATTATTCCCTTGTCAAGATGATGATAAATTAATAAAAGTTCACCAGTAGAGCAAAAATAAGATGAGATTAACAATTTTGAGCATATATTTCATTATTAATTTAAAATGAAATATCTATTATATTTTAATAATTGGATCAGTTAAAAAAAAACTTCAAACTTATATCTTAATTAACTTTAAATTGAATAAAGGATTGAAAACAATTTGAAATATTATTAAATTTTATTTGTTAAATTATGGAAAGATATTAATAATATAGAAATTAAATAAAAAAGTAATTAATTAAGAAAAATTGCTATAACATGAATAACTATTCCATTGCCAAGATGATGACAAATTAATAAAAATTTACCACTGTAGCAAAAACCAGATGAGTTTATATAAATATCTTCACGAATACGACTTTTATAATCATATTATAATTATCGCAGCTATTTATATATATTATATGTCTAATATAGACAATTCTCTTATAGAAATATATAATTTATAGTTTTCTTATTATTAATCCCGATCTTGTATACTTTGTCCTTTTTAATTATTGTATATATGTGCACTCATGGACATATTTATAGTAAACAATTTTTTCTCATTTCGCACTGGCCATCTTTCCCAGTATATGTAATTTGAAAAAAAAAGGATTTCTATTGAATTTTATTTACGACTTTAATTTGTTTTCTTTGGTCATCTGTTAATTTCTTTATTGTGTACAATATTCAGTATTGAAGAGTGTCAGAAATTTTACAACAAACACTTATGTATGTATTTCTCATAAATTTGTTATCATAGCGTAATATATCATATCATAGGAATATAATTTAATAAATTTAAGTGCTAATGGCGGATCTCAGCCTTGGTCAAGTGTCGAAAGCTGTAACTTTAATTGAAAATGGTTGTACTTATAATGAAGTGGCTCAAAACATTATGAGTTTCCAAATCTTTAATGGTTTGCAATGTTAAACGATACTGGTAGACTGGAGAATATACGAGACGTAAAGGGCAAGGTCGCAAAAGAGTAATGACAGCGAGGGATGACAGATTGATTGTAAACAGTGTGTTAAGAACTTTGACTTCCGAGGTAAGAACCAAGTTTCAGGAAGTTCGATACGTAATATTTAGATCAAAACCATTAGAAGAAGATTTAAGGCAGCTGGAATAGAGGCATACTTGCTCACTAGAGGACCTTTACTCACCGCAGGTCATTGAGTAGCTTGGTCCAACTTTGCTAGTTTGCACCGTATCTGGGATGATGATTCTCGTACAAAGGTGCTCTTTACTGATGAGTCCAGATTTTGTCTTAAGTCAGATGATGGAAGGGTGAAGGTATGGAGATGATCCGGAAAAAAATCCCTCTGTATAACATTGTTGGAAGAGAGCTTTATGGTGGAGGATCAATGATGGTATGGGGCTTTAATTCCTTAGGAGCACATATGGAGCTACACTTCACAGAAAACAAGATACATAATGGATATTTTAGAGCAGATTGTGGTGCCTTTCATCCCATATATTGGAGATGAATTTCCTTTAATGCATGATAATGCATAACCTCACACTGCAGCAGTCCTTTTTGAGTATCTTACTGAAGTCGGAATTGATGTTTTGTTGTGGCCAGCACACTTATCAGACATTAATCTGGTAGAATATGTTTGGGATAAGCTGGGAAAACAAATCAAGATGAAGATGTCCGGCACCAACTAAATTAAGGGTCCTCAAAGTGCATTGATGGAAGAATGGAACCTAATGCCGCAAAGTTTCATTGAGGATTTAATAAAGAATATACCCAGACGGAAGCAGGCAGTTTTTACACCAAGAGGAGGCAACACTAAATACTGATTGTGTCATCCATTGAGAAATAAATCAATCTTCAAAACAATATTCAATTTTACTGTGATAGGTCAAAATTCTTTACAATTAAGGTACTGAGATTACTGCCTGTAATTTGTTTTCTTTCTGTTAAATTTTTTTATGTTCAAAAATGTTAATTTAATTAACTGATTTAATGAAATAATTATTATAAGCTCATAAAACACAAATGAATCTGTTTTTATGTAAAGGACAATGCTCTTGAAGTATGGGAAAAATAGCAAAACCGGCGCAAATGAGATGTAACTCAAATTATAGTTATAAATGAGTAAATAAATAGTGCATCGAAATCGATGGCTAAATGTGTAAAATTGCTATTTTAATTTTAACAGGGGTAATTAATTACCGTATTACTAAAAGGAGAATGAAATAGTTACAGTCACTGTTTAAAAGTGTATATTACAAAAACAACGTAGCCATTTTATACCTACAGGTTAACATTAAAAATAATGTCAGGTAGAAAAAAAATTTAAAAAAGTAAGGTTTACTTTAATATTTATTTAAATGTCGTTGCTCACAATTACTGATTTTCCAGGTCTAAAATTACCAAAAGGATGTGGGGTGATCAAAATGTCTAGCCCATCCTATGTAATATAGCACGCTCATGACATGGGAGCAACAGCCCAATGTTTGCTTCCCTTAAATGCAAGAACAGTAATATTCAGATATGGCATTTTGACCATTTTACCTTTTATAAAGAACATAAGTGTAATACGCTCTGCTTCTCACGTGCCTCGATTGTATGCGACACCTTATGAGGACACAGTTGTCGTCATTGAAATGAGTGACCTGAGGATGTCGAAATACTTTGAGTTCATAAACACCTGTTTGTTTTATGTGTTGACTGCAATAAGAGCAGGCGATCTTTAGGTGATATGTGCCAACGGCAATAAAAATCAAATCTTTATGTGTTAGTTTTGGGAAGTCTGTCAAGTCTCGATTTTCAGCTTGCATCCGCATGAAACCAACCCTTTGGCGATTTAAATTGTGCTCAAGCATATAATCACATAAGCGATCATGTTTATTGACATTATTATTTATTATTTTAACGAATTGGCCTGTGTCTGTGGACCTACTATTCTCGTAGGGCTCTTGGTAACAATTAATCAAGGCTGCAGCTATCTTAAAATCCATCATGGTAGAACGTAAAGTGCGATTAAATTCTTTGCATCTGAAGATTTTAAAGTCGCGTTTAAATCGGCCGTGGCTGGCGGACCACGACCCATCTGCATAATGTAACCTGTTGTAATCTTGTCAGCTGGCTTTCACTGCGTGTTTTAGACAAGGGCATGTGCGCAACGTAGCCATATGACTCTAGGAGAGAAATGCTATAAGGACTGCATGTGCGTGGTGTGTGTATCATAGATGAATGGATGAGTTAAAATGTGTGTCATGTATCATCATAATGCAAGTCACGAGTATGAGTTTGCTCACAGCTTGCTCACGGCCTCAAAGACGTATTTATTTTGGATAGGGATATTATTTTTAATGTTAATGGTATGTATGGTGTTGGTAATATTACACGTTTTTAAACCGCAACTGTAACCATTTAATGCTCCTTTCACTAATATATTAAATATATTATTATTATATATATATATATATATATATATATATATATATATATATATATATATATTATATAATTAAATACTAAATTCGAATTTTGAACCCTGTTGCAATTTCACACATTTAGCCATAGATTTTGATGATTTTTGTGTTCCACTAAATATGTCCTTAAGTGTGTATGTATATATATGTGCGAGTGCGTGCACGCGTGCGTGTGCATGTGTGTGTGTGTGTATGTATGTATATATATATATATATATATATATATATATATATATATATATATATATATATATCTCCGATATAAACAGATATGCTATAATTACTCATTTGTATTACAAACAACTTAATAGAGTTTTCTTGGTATCAATCTGAAGTTTAATCATTATTAATCTTTTTTTTTAAATCTCGATTTCAAATACTGAGTTTATAATTGACATTTTGATTTCGAGTTTTATAGTTATATATTGAACAAAAGTAAAAATTTGTTTTAAAATATTGATGTTCATAAAATTAAAACTTATATTTTTTTGTGTTAATTCTTTAATTTTTGTGAGATAATCATGGCAGAAAACATGTGAGTGCGGATGAAAAAGGACAAATAATTTGTAAACAATTCAACCCATTTGTAAACAATAATTTGTAAACATCCAACATTATTGTAATTTCTTACTTAGGAAACAGTAGAATATAGGTAAAAATCTGAATTTTTTATCTTTAACATCTTTTTGCATTTCTTAAAAGTTCATTTTTATTACAAACTTTCTCAGTGAATCTTGTAGTACTCCTTCAAGAATATACCAGTCAAGTTTAAATTGTGTATGAGTTAGACTTGATAAAACGGATGCAATTTCATCTTTTACAATTGCTTTGCCCCTTCAGTAGTTTGTTTTTTTGACATGCATTCTCAGAGAACGTTGTAGGAGTGTGAGGAACATACCTGGCAAATGTCAGTTGTCTATAACTTAAAAAATGGAATAAATTTCATCTTTGACAACCGTTTTAACCCCCTTGGGTTTCTTTTTTGACATATATTTGCGGTGAATATTGAGGGAGTATAAAGAATATACATGCCAAGTTTCAATTGTGTACAACTACCACACCCGCTCATCCCCTTAGGGTTAGGGGAATGAACATTGACAACGTTCAACCCCCTTTTGATGAGTGAGTGATAACTATATATATATATATATATATATATATACACATATACACACACACACATATATATATATATATATATATATATATATATATATATATATATATATATTTATGTATATCTATATGATAAAAATATGTAATCATTCAAAACATTTATTTTCCACAAAACGTTTCTATAAGCCAATAGTATCTTCTTTTTGGTACAATATGACCAGGATGAGGGTCTTTAGATGATAAAAATGTTCAAAAATTTTGAGTCAAAAAGTGAGTATATTATTATAGTAAAACAATTTATTTGGTTTCTCTAGATATCATGGTAGGTTGTTGAGTAGCATTGATTTCTATAATTTTGCAAATTACCCTATTATATGCTGAAGCAATCAGGCCTTAGATTGAAAGATAATATGACCTTGCAATCAAAGTCTCTGTTATTTGATTGCAAGCTTGGCAGACCCTGTGAAGCTTTATGATGATTATTGATGGAATAGGGTCAGTATATCACCACCATAAGTTTCTTTGACTGATCATTTGTTTCGAGCACTGTTTTGTTTGAAAACTTGGGTGTAATGAACAATTTGTATAATTATCATATAAAATCCACTTTTCAAGGTTCATATGATTTGTGACGCACACTTCTGATGATTTGTGATGCACACTTCTGAAGATGAGATGACCTCATCTTTGTTAAGGAATTAGCTTACTGATACAAATCATTTAACTATGTGATACAAATCATTTAACTTTCCCACTGACATTAAATTCCACGGCTAGCTAGCTCAGTCATATTTTGAAAATTTCCAGAAAGGATGTGATTTCCATATAAGGTCTTCTTGCATACCATATGCAATTAAAAAACATTGCATGTTTTATCGTATAGATCATTGCATAGCATCTTAATTTCTGAGAAAATCTCTTGTTAAAAATTACAAAATGTATTTATTTTTAATTTGACTGGGCAGTATAAAAATCACCAACTTATTACTTGGATTTATTTTAAATGTGTCCTCTCTGATGCATATCACCTAAATTTGATTGTTCATGATGTTGGCAACATTACCTATTTTTGTTATAATAACAATTGGTTTTTACTTGAAATTGATAACTATACTCTTTGTACTAAGTATATTCAGCAAACGACAAAAACAGAGATATAGTAATTTTTGAGGGATGTTTTTAAGTGTTACCTATAAAATTTAGTTTTATGGTGTTTACCTTTAAATTGTGTTTTATGGTAATCTACATATAAAATATTGGCAAATAACTTTTGGAAAGTTTTAGAAAAAGTTTAGTATCAGATACAATACAAGAAATATAATACTAATTTGTGGCAGTTTGTCGCGTTTAAACTGTTGACATATTAATCATATTTTATTCAATGTTTTGAACTCCTTGGTGAATAAGCAATAGATATCATGCAATAGTATAAAAGTATACTTTAATAATAAGTTATTGTATATACATTTTAATTACCACAAAAATAAGGTATTTAATTCTTCTAAGGCTCCTTCTTGTAATGACAGTCTGAAAAGATGTTTTCAATATTCTTAGAATATTTTTTACGTTTTAATTTGTATCTAATAATATAAATAATATTATTTTTGCCTTTCAGGAGCTACTCATTATCCAAGTTGTCGTCATAATTTTTACACTTATTGTAATATCAGCTGTGATAATTCTTTAGTAAGTATTATTTTTGTGTGATTTCTTTTAATACTGTGACGATAATAATATCCTACATAGACAAATAGTTATACCGTTTTTGATTCATGTCATGTTTTTGACTTTGCGGTTTTTGGGTTTCTCACGATTTTATAAGACATGTAAAATTAATTTATAATCAAGTGTTTTATGTATTTAAAAGGTTTTGTATTAATTTTCACATATTACTCATTGTTGGTTCTTCACAACAAATATATTGTTTTTTTGTTGTCTATTATTTATTACGCTCAAGCTAATAAAAGCAAACTAAGTTGACTAGGTTCCAAATGTCTTTTGTTTAAGATGAATGAAATGTTGGGAAAAATTGACAGTTCTCATGAAACAAATGTGACGGAGTTGAGCAGTATATTCTGGTGGTTTTTCATGTTGATGATTGGAAGCTGGGTAGGCCAGGCTGTCGTAGTGTGCATAGCTGATGCCATCTGTTTTGATTTATTAGGTTAGTATATTTAGTGATACTTGCTCTTTAATTGTGTAATTAATTACATCAAATACACCTTAACTGAGAAATTTACTGAGGAATGAATTGAAAGATAAATAAAATGAAAGATTATATATTAAGCAATATTTCGATTATATTTTTCAGAAGTAATGATTAGTATTAAAAGTTCATTATTTGTCATTTTTCTCAGCGTCTTCCAATAGGGATGTACTACTTTTGACAGTTTAAAGAGGGCTTATTTTAGAAGCCTATATCCATTATATATTACTCTAATTTTTAAGTACTCTTGACAAACAGCAGTTTATGTTTTATGACACATTTTATTTACTATTATCTGTAGTTTTAGTTGTAAATTAGTTATATTATGATTTTTGATAAAAAACCGTTTTTGCTACAAAATTCCGCAATGTTTAAATTTATTAGTTAAGGTTTACTACAAAAATTTGAAGATGATTTTATAGGTTTTTGGCTTTGCTGACAAACAACATTGTTGCATTCGTAAAAACGTCCAAAATGTTTCAAAATAGTCCACATCAGCTCAAAAAAATTATTGTGAATTTTTACTCTGGCATTTTTATGATACTCATTTTTCTAATATCAATTAAGAGAAGCTGGAGGAAATGACAGCCTCATTTTCTAATGGCGAAAGATATTGACTGGACGATGTTTGTTTTTAACTATTTTTGACCTCAATTGGATAGTATGAACCTTAACAATGTGTGGTTTCAACAAAACATCACTTCGTGTCATATTGCTTATGAAACAATTGGTGGGTTAAAGAAAAAGTTCAAAGGCTTTTTCATCTTGTGTAGTTCTGATATAAATTGGCCCCCAGAATGGTGTGTTTTCACATACTTGGATTATTTTTATGGGACTATGTTAAATCTTTGAATTCATATCAATAAAATATAAACAATTGACCACATAAAGAACAATGTTACATGTGTCATTTGTGATGTTCAGCTCATTCTAAGTGAGATCATTGGAAATCGGTTATCTCTTTATATTCATACCATCAAATAAAACCTTGGCATTTTTTTGAAATTTTTTTAAAATAAAAGTACAAAAAATTTAAAATAAAAATGTAACTTTAAATAAAATGGGTTATTCATATTTACAAATAGGGGACCCTTATTGGGAAATCCTATATTTTCATCTTCTATATTACTATAGTTAACACACAGTCAACATTATAATTAAAATTAATAATAATAAAGTTTGAGAGAAAATAATTTCAATGTCTGTAAGGTTTAACATTTTTTCAAGCCAACATTATAATGTTTTGGCTTTCTATACTTTATAAATATTGATGTCCGAACACACACTATTTTCACTGACAAATACTCCCGTTTGGGACGTGTGAGTGGTTGTTAATTTTGAAATGATCATGGTGCACATTTTAACGAATTAATGATCTCATCTTGAGTGGCCATTGCTTGCAAGAAACAATGCATTCATTTGTTCTGATCCTAAACTAAAAAATGTTTGGTATAATATGAAGTTACAATTTCTTTCAAGCACTTAAAGTTATGTCATAAACATTTGTTCACCTTGAGTGTTTGAACACTGGCAAAGTTGACATTTCTATTGCCTAAAGAAAAAAATGTTAATTGGAACTTTTTTATTAACTTATTTTAGGGTTCCAAACACAACTTTCACTGAAATATAAACTTCACCTAAATCATACGAGTAGTATATCCACAGATGTAATGCTCATTTTATTAATGAAACTAGCTGTGGCCGACATTTATTCGCTTGGACTTTAAGAAATGTTTATTAAGTTAACTGTAAGATTAATATGGGTAACATAATCTATTATATTTATTATTAAGTACACATTTTTTTTAAATTAGTTCACTTTGTATTTAAGTACCCAATTACCATAACTTCTTTTTAGTCTGTCCATTGCGATGAAACATAGTTTATATATTACCCCCATATTCATCAGAATCCACCAGTGAAAAACAATATTTTGCGTTCTTTTACTTTCTTCCAAACAAACAGACACCTTCCAAAAATGGTTATAATACATTTTATTACTTATCTATATATTATGTTCTTGCAAATATTTTCAATGTAAAAGTTTACAATTTTATTATTCGTATAGAATAAATAACATAAAATAAATTAATCCTAATTCTGGTTTTAACTGGGCCAAATTTTAACTCAAAACATAAATTTTCATCATTTCTCTCAATAAAAAGACAATTTTTTTCTATGGAGAAATATTTTGACATTTATTTCTAGCGTCACAACTGTCACTGGCACCCTCTGGTATAGTTTAACCCACCATTAAAATTAGGTGAATGACTGCTAGTTATGATCAATGCAAAGTTTGGCAACTAATTCCATTTTGACAAATCATTGCCGTGAATTATATAAATTAAGAGTTGAAGGATATGTATACTATTTATTAAATAACAATCAAAAAAATTATATTTTTTGCATCCAGGTAATAGACCATCAGAATATGGACGCCAAAGAATGTGGGGTTCAGTCGGTTGGGGTATATTTTCATTGCTTACTGGAGCTTTGATAGATTTGTTTAGTGATGGCTCAGCAACGAAAAATTACACAGTAGCTTTTGTTATAATGTTTATAATGTTATTGCTGGATGCTGTTGTATCCTATACGATAAAGGTAATTTGATGTTTTGTATATATAACTTTTGTAACTATTTAATGACCTGAGTAGTTTTAAGACAAATTTATTTCGTAATGATCTCTTTGGTTTTGTTTTATTTTGGCTGTTAACAGACTTTAAATAATATCTTATTTCACATTTAATAACTTGGCTAGTTATTGTGTTACTTTGCACTTGTGTTACTTTATACTTTATCATACATTTCATTAGAAAGAAGCAAGCCTCAGTTCAAGGTCAACATTTTTCTTTACATTATAAGAAAAAGTTGTTTCCTTCTTTCTAGTATTTGAAAAATGTATATATTTTGTTGTGATATTGGATACTCTTGGGTACAGGCATGTTGTTTTAATGTAAATTAATTTTAATTAAAGAAATAACTTTGTATCAATGCAGATGAATTTTAATTAAAGAAAAAAATTTATAAATATAGATACTTTATGATGGAAAACGTTATCAACGTTATTACAGTATTTTTTTAATTTTGCATGAGCAAACTTACAGACGTATACTTTATAGAGATTGCGAATATTTGTTTTTTAAGAAATTTATTTTTTCTTTTTATTTTTTCTGCTTTGACATATAAAAAATATATCTGTTCCGTACTTTAAAATATTTTGAATTTCAGCCTATCGTTTGCATTCTTCTCCTTTACTTAAATTTTTGTACATACATATAGTTGACAATAATTTGACTTTTCAATTGCAGTACAAACCAAGTAAAATATCCGTAAGTATTGCAAGGGATGTTGGTGTTCTCTTATCATCACCACATACAATTGTTTTTTTGGCATGGACAATAGCAGTGGGTCTTTGCACAGGACTCTTGTGGCAATTTCTTTTCTGGCATTTAGAAGATGTTGCAATTGCCTATGGATGTAGTGCAACAGGTTGGATAAAAACTTTGCAAGGACTAGTCAGTGCTATTCAATCGTTTGGTGGTGAAATTCCATTCTTATTTTTGTCTGGTAAGTTAAGTTTTATGTTTATTGGTTTATTTGTAATCTATAAACATAAAAATTTGTTTATAGATTACAATATAAATTTGTTTTATAGATTTGTTTGTATTAATTTGTAAATTCTTTTTGTAATCTTTACAAAGACCTATTATTTTCTTTTACATATATGTGCATGTTATGTAAATTTTTCATATGGTATCAATAAAGTTAGCACTCGTAATTCTAAGTAAGGTTTCAGCTAGAGGTCTATTGAAATATATTTTCAGTTTTGATAACATTCATAAAAAAGATTGTTTTCATTAAACTGTTACATGGAAATGCAAAATTGAAATAAATACTAAAATAAATTTATTGTTTCAACAAAATTATATGGAAAAATGTTAATGTGGAAGTTGCTCATTTATCTAATTTTACACTATGTTGGTGAATACTATTGAAATACAATAATACCTCGTTATCTGAGGAGCTTAGGTTCTTATATTGTTAAGTAATTTGAGAACAATAGTAAGACGTAATAAATAACTAATCTTTATTTGTGACACAAATGGGTAAAATTTAAAGATAAACAGTAATAATATATAATACAACAGTGTAATTAATCTCTGTAGTATTGTATGATAAGTAACGTTTAACGACATTGAAAAAATTGTGATGTAGAAGTTTGTTTTTTCTAAGCTTCTCTTCTTTACTCTTCGTAAGGCTTTAGTAAAATTTGGACTCGCTTCTGCTACGAAGATGTAACTTGGAGATCTTATTAAAAAATCTTATTCAAAGTTTTCAACGTTTGAAAGTCGAATTTCTTTATAATCTTCATAAAGAGGTTCATCAGTTAAAACAGCAGCAAACTCATCAAGATAATTATTAACCGTTTTAGTGCCATGGTTTTTTACTCATATATACTTAAAATTGCCAAAGAAATCTTTTGTTTTTGATGTCATTTACCCTTGTCTGGAAAAAAAACTGTGTCTTCTAAAAATTATCCAATTTTAATAATTTTTTCCGTGTTTTCTTAATAAAAACTTGTAGAATGATAATAAAATACAAAGAAAATTATGGAAATATATATTGTGAACAAAAATTATAACAAAAACTGAAATCAAGGTCACATCGTATTTTATCAGTCCGGTACGTCCTCCGTATCAGCAAAATAATTGTTATCGTCACTATTATCACTATCACTCAAAATTTGCATTACGCCATATTGTGTGCACCACAATGTCACTCCCACTATCACTTTCTTCACAACATGAAAAACGATCATATTTACTCGAATTATTTTCGCATTCCGACATTATGGCTTAAAAATTTTTTTTTCCTGGATCCTTTTTATATTGTAATTACTAATAATATTTAGAATGCGCACGAGCGCGATGGCGCTCGTCAGCACTCAAATGGTTAATAAATTAATTTTAATCCTCTCTCTTCAGATTGCATGCTCCAATTTGATTGTAATTTCAATCGTAAGTGTATTTATTAACCTTAGCGCTTTTCTGTCAACCATAACTTCCTGCCACAGCTTATGTCAATAAGCATTTGTTGCTGAACATTGAATTTCATTAATATTTTCGTAGACATTAACGAGAGCATTGGCAATTTCATTCTGCTTTCATCATTGGACGACTATTAATTTCTCGCTAAATAATGAGTATATTAGTACCATGAATCACACCTTCACGCAGTGCCCATAAAAGTGAGGTAGGTTTGGTAGTTAAAACATAATTTTAACATTTCCGTTTCAATTATTGGCAGTGGCCAGATGCATTATCAATCAATAAAAGAAGTTTAAGTCCAAAACTATGAATTTAAGTAAACTTCAAAATCTTTAAAAAAACACTTAATTTAATGACTGAAGCTCTATTAGTTTAATAAAAAACCAGTCATTCAAAAATTCTTCAGGCTATATTATTAGCTCTCCAGATCAATGCTATGTGCTCCTTGTCTTTACTGTTCAATGCTCGTAAGTACAAAGATTTATAAAAAAGTGAGGTAGGTTTGGCAGTTAAAACATAATTTTAACATTTCCGTTTCAATGATTGGCAGTGGCCAGATGCATTATCAATCAATAAAAGAAGTTTAAGTTCAAAACTATGAATTTAAGTAAACTTCAAAATCTTTAAAAAACACTCGATTCAATTGACTGAAGCTTTATTAGTTTATTAAAAAACCAGTCATTCAAAAATTCTTCAGGCTATATTATTAGCTCTCCAGATCAATGCTATGTGCTCCTTGTCTCCACAGTTCAATGCTCATGAGTTTAAAGATTTATAAATTACTGTACATTTTTGTCATATGGTCTCTGCATTTGCAGAAAACAATAACGTAAGTCTGTTTTGTTTCTTTCATTTTTAGAAATGGAAGTTCTTGAAAAATAAATTTCTACAAAGACTCATCTCATTAGCATTAAACCTACTCAGGTTTATAACCATCCTTCAAAATAACTTCATCTGGTAAAGAAAGTTACTAAGCAACTTCATGGTCAACCGATGCAGATTCATTGACAAATTTGATGTTATGTACGGATTTTTAAACATTTCTAATCTACCTTTACTTAACTTTAAGTCTGTTCGGTCTTCTCTGGTCTAATGCCTCATATTGTAAAACATTTTTTTTGTGGCTAGTATTGTGGTCTCATAAAACAATTTTTCTTTGTAAATCAGTCTAGAGGTACTCTTTGAATAACAGTACTGCATTATCGCATTTTTAATTTCTCAGACAATAAATTCGTTCATTCTGTTGTCTTGCAATTGATGCAATAATTTAATTTTTTTATTTATCTAACCGCTGAATTTCTATATAACGTTAACACCACTCTTTTTCTTTTTGCATTTCTATTAGAAGATGAAGATATCGTAAATAATTTTATAAAGGGATTACGGTACATTACTCGTCCTATGTATCAGTTGGTATATTTAAATGAATTATGTACATATATTATATGAAAAAAATTTGACAAAAGGATGAGAAGGGGATGACCAACATGATGGGGATGATAAACAAGGGGATGACCCAGTGGGTTTAGCTAACACGACAGTCACTCAATGATAAAAAAATGTGATGACATATTAAGAACTGGCTCGTACAGTGGTTTTAAATTTCTTTTGTTAATAAAGTATCTGTTACTCAAATAACAACTGATACTTGTTATTTGAGTAACAGATACTTTATACCATATATTATAACAGATACAGGACTTTTGTTATTTAGTACCATTTATACATCTGGAATTTGTGATAAAAAGTTTCAATAGTTTATTCTCCAGAAATTTTGTGATACCGATGTAATTTATGTCATGTATTATTATTTTTAGGATCAATATTAAAAAAAATTGGACACATAAATACAATGTCTTTTGTGTTACTTGGTTTTGGAGTGAGATTTATATTGTATTCAATTTTGCAAAACCCTTGGTGGGTGCTACCGATTGAGTTGTTGCAAGGAGTAACATTTGGTATGTTTTATCCGACAATGACATCTTATGCCAGTGTAATAGCTCCGTCCGGTACTGAAGCTACTGTACAGGTAAGTTTATGTACATCTACTTAAATGTTTAAGAAACTTTATAATGATGAGGGGGGGGTAGTCTACAGATATCGCACCAATATGATCCTTGTATATTTCAATTTTTTCATTCGCTGACATATAAATCTCTATATGTGCTAGCTTGTTACTAAGATTTTTGATATTAAACTTGCTATCTATATTTTTCATATAATATTATTAATATCTTTTTGTGTCTTTTCCACTGTTTTTGCAAGGATCTTTTTGTAATTTTGTTCTATTCAACTCTCTTACTGTTACAGCTAAAATTTCGAAGCCCGTAAGAAGGGCATGCAATATAAAATGGTTTTCAATTTTGGATCTGGAATCCAATATGAGTTCTGGAATTGTGAAACTGATTCTCAAATTGAGGTTTTTTCGAAGTGAAAAGAAATTTTCACCAAAATCAAAAGAAAAACTTGTTTTGTATTGACATATGAAATGCTGAAGAGTAATTCCAATTTTTAATTCACCAGCACATCACTCTGTCATAACACCATCTATAAGTCAATTTATAAAAGTAAGGACCATAATGTTTTTAATATCCTCCAAAAAGATATTCTGCTTTATTTTTAATTTGATCACGAGATTTTTTTTTAATTCACTTCTTCATCCAACAAAATAAACAAATTTGGGTGACAAAATAAAAAATTTATTGTTATCTTTAATTTTAATTTCTTGAAAATATACATAAATCTTAGCAGTTTGACACCACATTTTGTAGGGTGTAGTGGGGGCAGTCTTTGAAGGTGTGGGCACCTCGTTGGGCAGTTTCATAGGAGGCCGAATCTATGACCAAAATGGCGGATCCAAGACTTTCCTTTGGTTTGGATCCTTTGCTTTGGTTGCTTGTATAGTACATTCCGCAGTGCAATTTTTGCTCCGTCAATACAAGAAGACAGCGTTCACTACAGACCAAGGAGGTAAAGAAAATTACAAATAATTTAAAGTTTCTTTGTCTATGATTTGAATGTATTTATGTAAAACTTGAAAATAATATGTTCTATGTTACTTTGTATAATAAATAATTTTTTCACGGAAGAGAAATTTTCAAGACAATGTTGGTAAAAAACTATTGTTAAAGTATATAATTAATATATTTTAAAACGAATATACCTTCTTACGAAATACAGACTATAATGAAGTTGACGAGTCACATTGATTGTATTTATTTACTACTTAATGTAGTCATTCATGACTGCTGAAGTTCTCTTTGGGATTTTTTTGAAAAATTATTGGCCTTCTATAGAAAGTTCCTTTGGTTTAGAATATTATATGAAAATGTTCATTTGACATCTTTTTATGGGTTACATTTTATTGCAATATATTTAAGCACTAATTTCATTACTATAGTCAGTCACACACACAAACATTTAAAGAGTGTATCTTGTTCTGTTATAATGTAGTCCACAAAATTTCCATTTGTAATTTAGGGTTTATTGTAGATATAAAATCATAAAGATAAAATATGGTAAAGATAATATATGAATTGGAGTTAAATCACTATTATGTGTCCATTTTTTATAGCATTACGATCATGTGTGTGCTTTTTGAATGGTTTTAGTAGTAACGGTGTACCCGTACCCGCATCTTGTTTCTGTATAAAGCAATGTAAATAGGTTTAATATTGATATGTAAATGAATTCTTCTAATAAATATTTTGCATGAAAATCGTTTAAAAAGTTATGTGAAACAATAATTAATAATAAATATTATAAAGTTTGGATATCTTTTAATTTTAAGGAGATCAGTTCTTCTTAATGTGGTTTATTTTGTCGAGTGGATTTACTTGTAAAATATTCTCTCGTATGCTCTACCATTTGTTTTATATTTTCATAATGTACATTCTGTCATTAACTCAGGGTTTGGTACTTATTATGTGAAATAGATATTTCCAAAATTCTTATAGCATTAATGTGGAATGTGTACTATGGTACTCTATATTTTTGTATCAAAATTATAAACTTTCTTATAAAATATGTTTACTTTTTCTTAGTTAGGATCTGATTTTTTATGTGTTATTATTATAGTTTATATTTTAATATTACCATTTTCCCAAAAAATGCGGAGTATATAAAGTATAAAGACCGTTTCATATAATGCCATATTCTTTATTATGATGGATGCAAAGTCTATCAAAATAATACTAGATTCTTGTGGAAAAATTATGATACTAGCTCTCGAAAAGTAAACTTGTTAGTGTGAATAGTCACAAGCAACTGTTTCAAACACCTAGTTGGACAGCACCTATAGGCCGTCAAAGGCTTAAATAATTTCAATTGAGAAGATTAACATTAATTATATATATTATAATTATATATATATAACAACATATTAAATGTGCAATTTATATATAAATTTTGAGGTATTGTAATACTTGAACTTAAAACTATGATTTTTTTAATGAAATATAGAAAGTTGGGATATTGAGAGAAAATTGCCAAAGAATTAGTTATAAAACAATTAAATAATACCTGAAATTATTAACAAAATTTAAGAAGTTATGGGAAACAATCTATAAATCATCATTAAATGTTTGGCAATCTTTTAGATTATGTTCCATTTTTAAATATTATATTTAAAAATGGAACATAATCTAAAAGATTAAACATCTCATTGTTATCACCAAAATTTAGATTAAACATCTCATTGTTATCACCAAAAATTAATTGAAGTAAAGTTAGCAAGACAGTATCAAGATATTAAAGAGTTACAAAATTGCCTTACGCCTGTTAGTTGTAAGGCAATTTTGTGACTACATATACCCATATAGGAACTTCTTATATATTTTTTTCTATAATTTTAAGTAAAATTCACAATTAAATGAAACTAGGTGATGTAGTATTATTTCTACTTTATTTAAGTTCTTTACCTCAACCTAGGTTTCATTGTATTACATCTTCAGGTGGGCTGTTAGCAAAGAGTTATTGTTATGTTAGCAAAGATTATTAACAAAGAGCAGAAATCTTTGCTAACAGCCCACCTGATGATGTTGTAAAACAACAAAACCTAGGTCTTAGTAAAGAACTTAAAGAAAGTAGAAATAAAACTACATCACGTAGTTTGATTTAATTGTGAATAATGAATTTCTACAAAATTAACGCCAAATATATTCAATATTAAGTAAAATTGTTCATCATACCTCCAGTCACATATAACCTCTGCCAATAATTCTACCGATGTCTACATTAACGTGTGAGTGATCGCTGCTCTAGAGGTAAGAATATGTGACAAGATTGCTGGTATAACAAGTGCTAAGTAGAAGTATCCTGTAAATAGCTGTTGCAGGTGCTTTATAGAGTAAGTTTTGTAGATAGTGGTTGTACTATATCAATATTTACTTTGCATGTCAATCATTTTATTTATACAGTAGATGGATGTTTTAAACTAACATTATTTTTTATCATTAGAAATGTAGGCACTAAAATTTCAGTGTTCTTTTATATATTCTTCTTTGTTTAGTTGAAAAATTGCTAGGTCAGATATGACTCGACTTCCTGGAAATTAATTATTGTAAAATGTTACTAATAAGGTTTTATTTGTGGAAATATAAAAGAACAAAAAATAGATTGCCATATTGCAGAATTTACTTTCAGATCGGGTTTGATCCTGAAACAATAATTAAATTATTGTTTTCTCTAAATGTTCAGAAACCCAACCTCTCCAAAAGCTCAGCAACCACAAATTTCATCTTCATAAGAAAAAGGGAAAAATGATAATTAAGATGGCAAATATTCAAATATCAATTCTCGGTGTTAATTAGAGCTGATAGGATATGTTGTGTAAATATCTCAAAATAATTATATGGAATTTTAAAATATTTAATAGTTTAAAAAATCTGGTGGGAAAAGATTCTACAGTCTGCACTATAGAATCTTTTAAAGTTTTTATGTAATGTAGTGTTCTAGTATGTTTCATACACTGCTTTAAAGTAGTTGATTAGTTAAGACACATATTACCTTTTTTTTTATTAAGTATAGATCAGTAATTTAAATGACTACAAATGTCTACATAAACTAACTCCATTATTTCCCTAATCAACTTTTGATATCATCTATGTTTCATCAGTACCTTTCCTGATATTCTGTTGTCTGTCTTATCTGTAATTAGACTTCTTTACATTACACTGTTTTTGTAATCCTGAGACCTATTTGAATCATTCCATTAATATATTATCCTTGCATTCATTTACTATTAAGTATTAATAAATATTTTGTTTCACTCTTATTTATTTCTTGCATTTAAAGCATTTGAAGAATTCTACTTTGGTTTTCTGTAATTATACATTTTCTAGAAAGAATTAATGTAATAATTTCTTGATAATAAGTTACCATTTTGCACTATTAGTATGAAAAAAATTTACATTTTTCATTATTACAACATTCAAAATTCAAATTACAATTCTCAAAAACTTAAATGTAAAAAATTAATATTGCCGAGTTTGAAATAATGCTCTTTACCACAAACCTTATGCTTCATATGTTTAGATATCTGATATACGTATTTATGATCTTATATTCTTGGATACTTTACGTTGTTTGGAAAGTATAAGTTCATATACATTATAATTGAGCGCACATGTACAATAAAGTCGGGTATATTTTGTGAGAATAAGTTAAAAAAATGGATAATGTGTTCTTAAGAGTTTTGTTTGGAAAGTATAAGTTCATATACATTATGATTGAGTGCACAGGTACAATAAAGTCGGGTGTATTTTGTGAGGATAACTTAAGGAAAGGGATAATGTGTTCTCAAAAGTTTTGTTTGGAAAGTATAAGTTCATATACATTATAATTGAGTGCACAGGTACAATAAAGTCGGGTGTATTTTGTGAGAATAAGTTAAGGAAGTGGATAATGTGTTCTCAAGAGTTTTGTTTGGAAAGTATAAGTTCAAATACATTATAATTGAGTGCACAGGTACAATAAAGTCGGGTGTATTTTGTGAGAATAAGTTAAGGAAGTGGATAATGTGTTTTTAAGAGTTTTGTTTGGAAAGTATAAGTTCATATACATTATAATTGAGTGCACAGGTACAATAAACTCGGGTGTATTTTGTGAGAACAAGTTAAGGAAGTGGATAATGTGTTTTTAAGAGTTTTGTTTGGAAAGTATAAGTTCATATACATTATAATTGAGTGCACAGGTACAACAAAGTCGGGTGTATTTTGTGAGGATAAGTTAAGGAAATGGATAATGTAACTTAAGAGTTACGTATTTGTTTTGGAAATCTTTAAATATTTTTAAATAAAACACAAACATTACCTTTGAGATGGAATATCATGTTCGTAAGTCCTTATTATAAAGATGGAGTTAACAAATCTTTGCAACTATAAGTCATAAAAGGGTATAGCAGTATAAGCATAGTGAATTTGTCCCCAGAGCCATATGTTATGACTGTTACATTGATAGTTAAATTATTAAATAACCTTTGTTTTTAATACCTATTTTAACCTCAGTATCATTAAACTTTCTTGAGTAACCTAGAAAAATGGCCTGAAAACGATAAATTGTTTAAACTTCATTTTTCTGAAACTAATAAACTAGGATGATGTTTATTAAACGTTTTTTTTTATTTTGACTATCTGCAATCAGCTGAATAACCATAATCAGATGTTTTCCAATACTTGATGTTTGGATGGCTGATTCTCCATCGAGAGTCAAAGCCATTTTTAAATTTACACATTACACTTTAGTGCCTTTTGTCAAGATTTAATATCTGCCATCTTTTAAGACGTGCAATATGTTCATCTGTCTTTAACAAATCTTGGGCCAGATTATTTGCGTGGCACCGAAGTCTTTCTTTGTATTTTATTTAATGGTTATTTATTTCCTCCTTAATGGTTGGTATACCTAGATATTCATGTATCTCAGTATTACGAGCATACCATGGTGCACTAGACAGCATTATTAAACGTAACTATAGATAATATTGAGAAGAATATTACGCATTTTTTCCTAACTATACATATGTTGTAATGCTTTTTACCGAATAAAATATTTTTTATTTATAATTTTTTTATCTTCCCTTAAGTAACCATCTTGGGGAAATTCTCAAATAAAACTCTTACCATGCATATTAACTTGTACAAGTTTCATCAAAATCGATTTGCTGTAAAATAGTGAAAAAAGTCTTTTGTTGTATTCATTCCTGGTTGGCTCTCATATTATCAACTAACAATACAATTACTAATAAATAAAAAAACATTTCAAAAAATCGTAGTAATTTTTTCTTTATTCTAGTTCAGTATAACTTAATTTTAAATCAATCATCATCACTGTTTGAATGAATACATACAATACAACAACATATTCAAATATTTTGGATAAAATCCATTGACAGTTTAATTATGCATATCGTCAGAGTTCACTACTTCTATTTGTGAAGATAATGTTGACACCGTTTGCTGATCATTAAGAAACCTATGAAGTATTAATCGGCATTTGTAACAAAAATATTATTAATAACAACTGTTTTGTCAGTACTACGAAAATAGAACTAGGCTTCCTTTTCATTCCGAATAACTTTTTTTGTTCCAGACATGGACAAAAAATGTTATTACAATTACAACATTTAGAATACGATATAATTTTTAAGAAACAAAATAATAACTACAGTATTTATTTTGTACTTTAAAAATAATGTTTAATACTAATATTAACTATTCACTCCCTAACACTGTAATTATTAAAAAAAATTATAATAATGAAATGTTTAATGTACTCTTTCACTCTGTGGACAATAAAAAATATGTACAATCGATTTTATAATCCCGATAATTTTAAACAGACGAGTTTAAACTTGTTGAAAGCAACATTTAAAACAAGCAAGTGCGACCATGCACGATGTTGTGCCTGTGAATGGGCAAATGGCACGCATAGTGAAAACACATTCTTGTGCGTGGGCTCGCTTATAGCGGGTAGCAGCTAGCGGGGGGCCTCTAGTTGCTGAATACGCAAATAAAAATGATGCATCTCTCTACAGTCAATGACAGATTGCATGATTAATACAATCTAGACATGAAAGTTAATTTCAACACAACTCAACATATTAATTACTTATATTATCAACGATTGTTTCTAGTTCAGCGTCAACCAGCAGTTTTATTTTGATGAAAGTTATACAAATTAATATACACGCTAAGAACTTTATTTGAGAATTTTTTTCATTTAAAGGGAACTTAAAAAAAAATATAAATAAAAAATATTTTATTTGAGAAAAAAAGCATTACAACTTATATATAATTAGGTTAGAAGTATGTAATATTCTTCTCAATATCATATATAGTTACGTTTTATAATCATTATCCTAGCTTAATTAGTTTCAGAGAAAATTAAGTTTGAAAGATTCATAATTTTCAGGACGGAGACAGAGTTTTTGAATTTTTTTTCATTTGCAAATAAATTTTCACAGTAATGACTTACACAGTAATACCTGAAATAACTTTATATCAATTTTTGTTAGAGATTAACTATTATATAATTGCTTCACTTCCCCAATGGTGAGAGTGTGTGATTTGCACATTGAAGAAACTACTACTAAATTCAGAGCGTCCCACGCTATGATTTGTTCACCCGCGCTCAACTTATTCGTTCCTTTTCACCTGCGCTATAACTTGTTTATTCCTGTTTGCAAATAAGTGAGTCATTTGTTCGCGAATACTGAATATCGGTCAGTAAAATCTAATGTCAATAGTAAAATCTAACTCGCAAATGTTGAGGTGACAGTGTCTTTCTTTTTATATCAGTAAGGGCCTATTTCACAATGTACAAATATGTTAAATTATTGTTGTGCCAACCGATACTTGCTTTTATTAAATATTTATGTAAACACTAGTAGAAATATCTGTCTTATAAGCTAAATGTAAATTATTGAAAAAGCACTTTCTACACAAATTGCGTCAGCAATATGTTGAATATTCATTTTAGAATATTCACTGTGTGTGGTGGAGTTCCATCTATCTTGCAGATAATGATTGATTTTGGAGTCTGATTTGCCTCATGTTTAAGTTTAGAATTCGGACTTCATGTTTAAGTTATGCAGAAATCTACATCTTAAACTGATTTTAATTATGATTTATCAATGATCATTTTCACAAACATACCCTGGCTAAATTTTAATAAAATTAATTTTGAAGTTTTGCATTGACCAGCATATTCCTAAACAAAATCATTTCTTAACAAAGTTTATGAAGAATAGATCATGTAGATGTTTGAGGAATTATGTGATGGATATTTTTGCATTTCCATGGATGAAACTACAGACTTTCTAGGACGAAAAATTGGTCACGTAACTACTATGATCTTGAAAACAAAACTTGCTTGCCAACTAATTACCCTAAAATTTGCACCAATCATCAATCGGACACTTTTCGATATTTTTACAAACAGTTTGAAATTGCAATAGTATGATGTTGATGCTGGAAAAAATTATAAAAAAATTATTATTTTTACTAGGGATCCGTGAGCCAGTTACTTGACCCGGGCCATACAATTAAAACAAACATGTTACTTGCATTTTCCATGGGATTGCTGAAGAAATCTGAAATAGATTTAAATAGAAACCAAGATAAATTTATAGATTATAATGCTAAAAAGTGTTTTTGAAGGCAAAGTATTTTCAAGTATTTAAAGAAGTGCATCCTAATATTTCGTTACCACCACAGCCAGTGATTATTCATTATGGTATATGAATAGGTGCAGTGTGCTAAGTAAAGCTAATTGTCATTAATTAAATCAAGTTACTATGTTCTCCAATTCGGCCCTGAAATGATTCTCAGAATATCTCTATACCTCTGTTCATAATTCATAGATGGAATTTAGTGAAATTATAATTTAACCCTAAATCTTGACTATTTTATCATCAATTCATTTTATAGATTTTCTATAAAATATAATAGATTTTCTATATAATATTAGTTATATCTGGTTATCGAATGAAATAAATAAATCTACTCCTTAAAAATGTTGCTTAGTCATTTTTTCTAATCCAATGATTTCTAGATATTATATATTTAAGTTCTTTATATTAGTAAAGGTTATGGGGAAAGAACTTTCTATTTGATATCCTATTATATTTGTGTTTGATAGAAATTCTTTAAAAAATTACATCTTATATTTCATTACGGTATTTATAAAATATATCTGAAATGTATCAATTATTTTATATTAAATGATTTGATTATAACTTATGATACACTATGATGCATGATTGTGATAATATTAATTTGTCATTTGGTAATGTTAATAGTATATAATCACCTTCACAATTAAATTAATTTAATAAAACATATTTTTTAAGACATGAACTTTATTAAATTATTGGCATAGCCTGTGCCCTGTTTTATCTACTAAACAAAAAACTAAAATACTGTTAAATAACAAATTTTAAATGTCATTATTACTACACTACACGTGACATTAAGCAATATATCAAGTATGTGAAATAACACCACACATTACACCTTATGGAGTCTATACATACAATGAATAAATTTACTTGATAGCAACTTGCTATATCTAGTGTCTGCCATAAAAATTATCTGAAAATCATCAACATTAAAATATGACTTCATTACAAGTATAAACGACTATTGTAATATTCTTGTTCGCAAATCGTGAGATTAAAAATT
Source organism: Druceiella hillmani (assembly GCA_039881145.1). Taxonomy (NCBI): domain Eukaryota; kingdom Metazoa; phylum Arthropoda; class Insecta; order Lepidoptera; family Hepialidae; genus Druceiella; species Druceiella hillmani. The sequence goes on along the minus strand of JAYKKI010000011.1, from coordinate 14,623,728 downwards.
ACTACCGTTCTATATTAAAAATGACCACCGAACATGTAAATGTTTGGAATTTTTTTAAAATACTTTAAATATGTATTCATAACATTTAGAAACATTCAATTCTTATGATTTATATACTAGTATTTAGGTATATAAACTATGACTATTGTCAGGAAAAAGAATTGAATTTTATTTATGGTCAAGTGATCTTCAAAATGCATAAATTAAAAAGAAACAAAATTGTCTAATTGTCATTTATACTTCCAATCTGGTTTTTGGTTCAATTTAGATATTTTTAACATAATTCTTTCAAAATTGAAATGGTTACGACAGGTGAAATATGTGAATATAGATATATTAAATTTAATATCACATTTTTTAACACTTATTGTTATCAATAGTATTATTGGTGCACCATTAGTTTATATTTATAAATGATTCCAAAGTATAAGTAAATAAACAGGCCACTAATGACAGTTTACATTTATTAGCTTTGTAGTGTAAAATGTTGATTCATAATGGAATAATGCAATTACTTTACAAAATCAAAGAAAAAAATAAATTTTTTTCTGAAGATTTTTCCATTGTTTTGGGGCTTTTATTGTTTCATATTCTGAAATAAACTATTTAAAATAAGTTCTATAGAAGTTTATTCTATGTATTGAAGCCAAAATTTTAAACGGGAAAGAAAAGTATTAGAAGATTTCCTTTTAATATATGTACATTTTATAAAGTTAGCCGAGCGTTAGCTTAGTACTGTATGACTTACATGATTTCGTTTTAATAATTGACACATTTATCAATGGATTAGTTTAAAAATATTTGCATTCGTAGGAAGTAAGGTGGTTTTTTAACATGTTTATTTTTAGTGAACATGTTTTGCGATGTATGAATGAATTTATATTATAAACAATTATTACTTCCAATGTTGTTATTTCATAATTCACTTAATAAAAGAAACTAAAAAAATATGTTACCTGAAATAAAATAAGTTAGCCGATTACTGCGAGTCATTTTATTGGATTATATTTATATCACATTTCACACTTGTCTATTAAATTTGTAGTAATACTAATAAATGATTCTTACACGACCATCTACCTATGAGATTATGTTTCATAGAGATCATTTTGCAAGGACATCTTGATAATGTGTTGTACTATAAAATGTTTATCTAATATCTACTGACGTAATGAGACAACACCATTTTTGTGGTATTTCCATTTTGTCGGCTATAAATGCTTTAACATTAATATTTGCTTTCGTCTACTTTGTATTCACGATATTACTTTTATGCTTTTATTGTTAGATATCTGCATATGTTTTATAATCACTATTTTCTTGTCCGTTTTAATTAATGTGTTCTAATTATTAATTACAAGTACAGTCTGGGAGGAGTTCTAATTACTATTTTTTGTTTTCAGATTTTCCTTCCATAATAAGATATGCCGCACCGAGTGATGCTATACAAATGTTGGATGAAGATAGTTACCGAAGTTAATGTGAGGGTGATTTGTTTCAATTGTGGTATAATTAAAGACAATAAACGTAAATGAATTGTCCCATGTTCACAATTGATTTGTTTTTACAGTGAATTTTCAATACAGATTCAAGGTATTTTTATTAGCACCAGTCTGGTAGACAATGTACTTACTTAAGTTTAAATGTTAGTAATATTTTTTTTATTATGCGACATTGTCTATCTTTGAGAATATTATATGATGAGACTAGATGTGTGTATAATTTTGTAGAATTTTATTTGTTTGAGGATTAATTGTTTATGTTACATATTTGTTGGAAACAAATATCTTTATTGTGACTAAACTTTTTGAGCGGACAATCTAAATGTAAAAATATGGAGACTAAATTGAGCAAGTGGAAAGAAAATTTGAAGTACCCCTCCCTCCCCAATGCAATACCAGTTTTCATCTGAAAAGTATACGTTATCAATGTAGGCTACATTCAATCAAGATACTTCTTGTAAATACGTCTTGCATTGCTTTGTTAATTTTTATGAAAAACAGATGGAAGGAACATTTAATTGTCAGATATTGGAGGAAGGAGCATGGATCAATCATATCAGAATTTTATTTAAAAATAAAATTTCTAACATAGTAATTAATATTGTGATGGTGTCCTTTGCAAAATGGCAAATCCTACAATAACAGTATTTATGTAATTTTAAACTTATTTGTTTTTTCTACGGTTATTAATTTTTTTTACTCTTCGCTAGAAACAACAATCATTTAAAAATACAACTTGTTGAAAAGGGGTTTCAGGACTTAGTGTTAATTTAACTGAATGATTTGTTCAGAAATATTAAATGTCTGCTATGCAGTTTATATAATTCATGTTCTGTAATGCTTTTATGTTATGTAATCACTTCAACTCTTAATGTAACAAAATGTAATAGTCGGTGATCTAAATTGAAGTATGAATGAGAAGCATAGTAGAACTTATGTTTATATAAGAAGAATTATAATTCTGTCACTGACTGGCTGTTTTAGATGTGTGTCCTCAAATCTAAAGTAAAGCTTTTATACTTAAAGCATATTGTTTGGGTTTAAAAAACAAAATATTTCATCATTGGTTTTTAAATAGTGCTGCTAAGTCTTGACAACATTATGAGGAATTTTTTTTACTACTGATAACATTTGCTTTAAATTGTAACTATTGGTAAATATTTTATGTATTAATAATTATAGGTGGCAGTGCTAATTAATATTTTAGTTTCATTCTTCAATTTGATTTGATTGATATTCATCATGTCATGGCTGAAAATGTTTTGAAAGCCTTTTGTTTGCATTAAAGTATTGTGTGCATTTTTGGTATTTAGTGTAATTTTTCCAGACATTGTATGCAACCATATGCGATTGCATTATAAATGCAATTTAGGACCAATGAAAATTTGACTTTTTTCTTTATCTTTAAATGGAAAAACATACATTGATAAATACAAGGAAAAATTAAAATTTTTCGCCCGTGGTTATTTTAATAAAATAATTTGAAAGTGCTTTTACTATTGACAAATGTCACATTTAAAACATCTGTACAATCTTTTTTACTCATTGTTTGGGTTTGTTTTTCTTTTTAATTATAGTTTGTGTTTGTATTTGCATATTTAGTGTTTAGTATTAAAAAACACGGCAATTAAATAGGAAAAATGATAACAAGCCTTTCATTGACAAAATGCAATTTTTACAAGTAAATTTTTTACAGTAAAATAATTGCGAAAAGAAATTAAGTTTGTTAAGTATAGTTTGTTTTGTAATTTGTTAAGTGAAGTTTCCATTGGTGCTAAACTACAGGATTCCTTTAGAATTCCCTAAAGGAATTGATTTGCTCAATTATAGTATGAGATATTTTTTTAAAATAAACTAACTATTAATTACGTTTTGCAATAAATTCTATAGCTTGGGAATTACATGTATGGGCATTTGATGAGGTAGCAGAGCATATATTTTTTAGGTTTACTCTTTCTGGAATGGCCAGTTAATGATAAGGAATTATAGAAATTCATGTTTATAAAAATGTGATGTAAATCTTTGTCCTAATATTGATTGAGACTTAAAAATAGTTATAAAACTATTAGTATTAAGGATTGCTTTGTAAAAATAAATTTGTCAAAAACGATCAATATAAGAGTATCATATATCATCATATCAGTAGATGTGTGGCTAACTTGTCCAGAAATTATGTAATTATTAAAAAGTATTTTTGGCTCCATGTATCAAGGAGTTAGAGTTTATTTTCAAAGCGCCTTGAAGTATTATTGTTGGATTAATTACTGATTTTATTGTGCAGCTATAAATTTATATCATTAGACAATATTTCCTAGAGTAACTTGTATACTAAGATTAGTTTGAGTTAAATATGACATTTTGATAAAAGATGGTACAATTTATTTTAAAAAACTCAAATTTGGATGTGTGACTTATCAGAAATCACTCACAAAACTTTTTATTGGTCGATATTACTTTTATGTGACAAAATTTTAATTCATTTTATTAATGTTAGATAAATAATTGTGCACCATTGAGAATTTTTATATTAACTTATTGTTACCTTTCTGTGTGTGCATTGTGTATGTGGTATTCGGAGGTAGGGCATCATGTAGCTTTCTCCAAAACAAATTCAAATGATAGGAGATTCTAAATTCAATCTGTATATGTAAAAATGTATTCTGTGTATTGACAATTAAATTTTGAATATATTTATCAATTTGGTAACCCCATAGGTTTTGTAGTTGTTTCTGTGACAGTTTCTTTGTAATATTATAAATTATTTATAAGAGAAATTAAAGTTAATTGAAATTATCGTTATGGTGTACAAGAAATTACAAAGACATCTTTATCAAATAAGCTTGTGCTCATATTGTACGTTATTATTATATATTTTTATGTACAATAGGAATCTTTTTTAATTAATGTTTCGACAAGATAAAAATTTGATGATTGTACTAAACATAGTCTTCGAAGGTCTTTTCTATTGTTTAAATCGTTTTTATACTCTAAAAAATTAATTTAATGGACTATTAGTGGTAGAAACGCAATTATAAGAGAAGTATGAATAATATGATAAACTGACAAAGATAACCACATCATAAAAATGGAAACCAAAATAGTTTTTCTAAATTTAATCAAAATTGAACTGGGATTAAAATGTTCAACTGAAAATTACGGCAGATGTGACATTTATGACTGATAAGCCAAACTTAACATGAGGTTGCTTATCTATAAAAAGCTAAAACATATTCTTCTGTACACAATGATGTGTTGAAATGGTTACGGTATTATTATAAAATTCATTTTGATGGGCCATTATTTTGTTAAATGTAGTTCCTAGTTTTGAAAGAAAGATGCATTATATTCTAATATTGTAATTTTTTTGTTTTAATATATGATTAAGGCAAATTTAGTGATATTATATCCAAAGGCTCAAAAGCTGCTATATTTTTTTGTATTTCTTACTGATAATGGCTAATAATTTTTTAAATTTGATGCAAGTATAATGGTGGGAAATATGTATATATAACTTTAGTTTTTTACAGGGAACAAGGATACAGCCCTTTTGTATTAGGTAATTCAAAGATTATCTTTGTAATTGTATTTAATTAATTTCGTTTTGACAGACGACTCTAGTTAAAATATATTTTGTAAAAAATCAATATTGAGTATTTAATTCAAATTCTTATTTAGATTTTATGAGGAATAAATTGTGGTTTTTGTTGATTTAATGTTAAGTTATAATGTCTTTATTATTCTCAGTTAATATTTTACATCATTTTTTTCTGTGCTTTATTGCCAGTATATTATTTATTATCAAGTTGCTCAAAGTAGATGTTATTCTATTGTTGCTTTATTTGTAGATGATATTCTGTTGTTGTTTTAAAGATTGAGTAGATGTTATTCTATTGTTTTACGTTTAAATGAATACGAATTTATTTTACGAAGGGTTTTCTAATGAAAAATAATGTTTTATCCAATTTCATTTTTAGAAGTAATATAAAATTTACATATTGTATTAATTCAGGATATTTTTGTTTTAATTCTCCTTTATTTTTAGCTGCTTTCTAACATTGTTTAATATGTAAGATAAAATTAATGATCAATCAATATATATATATATATATCTATATATATATGTATATATATATATATATATAAAAGATGTATATACGTAAAGACAGACTTTTCACCATGACCACCTGCTGCCACCCACTCAAGTTTTTCGTGGCAGATGCCCCTTGGTCTCCTGGTGTGCATAAGGGAGTTTGGTCCCGGTGGGTGGAAATGAGTGGGCGTGGGTGGCCAAAATGTAATAAAATATTTCTATCCTTTTCTAACACATTGCATTCTTAAAATATTTCTATCCTTTTCTAAACCATAGCATTCTAGAATGTTCAAGAACGATCTTGAATATTCCAGAATATTCTAGAAAGACCTAAGATAATCTCATATTTCTAAAATGTTCCATGATGGTCTGCTGTGTATTAGAATGTTCTAATATATTCTGTAATGTTCCAGAATGATTTAGAATAATAAATCCCAAATGATGTGAATCATTTTAAATTGATTTTGATCGTTCTAAAATGTTATGGAATGTTCTAAAAAATTCGAAAACTTTCTGAAAAGTTCTAAATTCACTTGAAATTTATTTTGATCGTTCTAAAATGTTTTAAAACATTATGAAAAGTTCTAAATTACTTTAAAATGTTGTGAATCACTTGAAATTTAATCTGATCTTTCTAAAATGTTCTGGAATGTTCTAAAAAATTCAATAACGTTCTGAAAAGTTCTAAATTACTTTCAAATGTTCAATCATTTTAAATTGACTTTGATCGTTCTAAAATGTTCTAGAACGTTCTGAAAAGTTCTATATTCACTTGAAATTGATTTTGATTATTCTGAAATATTCTTAAACACTAGAAAACGTGATGAAAAGTTCTAAATTCCTTTCAAATGTTGTGAATCCCTTGAATTTTAATCTGCACTTTCTAAAATGTTCCGGAATGTTCTAAAAAATTTGATAACGTTCTGAAAACTTCTAAATTACTTTCAAATGTTGTGAATCACTTGAAATTTAATCTGATCGTTCTAAAATGTTCTGGAATGTTAGAAAAAATCCGAAAACATTCTGAAAATTTCTAAATTACTCTTAAATGTTGTGAATCACTTGAAATTTAATCTGAACGTTCTGGAATGTTCTAAAAAATTCGAAAACGTTTTGAAAAGTTCTAAATTATTGATATAAAAATAAATGAAATACAATAACATTTCATAGAAAAAGATACACTGCATACATCATAACATCACAATGAACCTGTGCCTCAACACTTGATTATCACCCTATATCACTGAGAAATATATGTATCTGAATTCGCAGAGCTCGATGTAGATTCTCCAATATTCATTATTAATCAATATTCATTGTAATCTATTTATGACATCAATATTTGTTTCAAGATTTTTTCATTGGTGATAAAAATGATAGGACCCTTACTAGGAATCTGCCATTTTACTTACACAATGAAAACATCCTTTAAAAATGATACATATTATTATATTACATACCTAACTTAACACTATAAAACACATAATATTATAGTAAACTTAATATAATACAAAATAATGAAATAATTTTATAAAATGCCAAAAATTCAGAGAGCAATAATCGAGAATGGCAATCAGAGTTTATGCCTTGCGGGCTAAACGCCACACCGTCACGTTGGCAGGCATTGCATTGCCTTCGCTCAGACCAAAGCGTTAAGTTGGTGTTTGTGTGCATACAGTTAACAAGAAAATATAATTGATCTCCTGAATCTATATGGATTTTGACTTAAGTAGTGTGACCCTTGTGAACATATGAATAATGAGTATCGCAAATAATTATACTAGTTGTGCACTCGTATTAATTCAGATTTGTTAGTCCAACATACATTTATATACATGCTCGTCAATACAATTATTAGGTTTTGTTTTTGTGCAACAGGCAGATAGGCAGGCGATCATATGAACCCCCATTGGTTGTCCTCAAAATAAAAACAAAAACTAATAATCTATAGTCCATTCAAATTGAAGATGGAATGTTTGTAAACAATCACTTTTGACAGTTCAGGTATTGCAAACCTTTTTCTTACATATTAATAATTTAATGTGGATTTATTTGTGATTAAAAAATATTTTTTTTATTAGTGTACACATTTATACTGTATACATACGTAACTTATATAGGTTATATTTTATATTTAAGAGAAATTCAGATAAGTAAGATGCGTTTCGAATAATTTATTATTACTGTTACATAAAAAATATATAATAATACCAACAAAATTCCTCTCATACTTAATCCAGGCTTGAGACTGGCAGTCTTAAAGACTGGCGCATTTAAAAAGTTGTTGGTAGCCAAATCTCTACTAGTAAATCATCCTTGGTAAACCTTCATCAACTATCATCTGTCTATTTAATAAATACTATTCTATCATACTAATAAATAATACTTTACTTTCTAAATATATTAGTAATAGTAGTTTAACGAAATGTTAGAACACAGAAAATGATATTATTACAAAATAAAACAAGTATTACTTAATTTTCAAGAAATTACTAAAACAACTTTTAAAAACAAAATACACTGATGTGTAAAAATAAGCCAAATACACTAACATTCTAAAGAAAAAAATACAACAATTACATCACAAAGAACTCAAAATATATATTATAAATATACAAAGTACACTAATATTTCACATTACTATATAGAAATACACAAAATACACTAATATTTCATAGAAAAAATTACACTATAGTGTTACAATCAATCATAATGAACTTAATACACAAAATACATATTTGTATTAAAAAAAAAACCACAAATACTTTATTATTTCAGAGAAAACAATTAACCACAGTACACATGAATCACATCACAATGAACATAAAACGTGAAATCACTAAAATATTTAATATAAATACACATCATAACAATTACAGATTATCACACTTATATCACAGAAGTATCAGATTCTGAAGTCGCAGAGCTCGATGTGGACTCTCCAATATTAATTATAAATCTATCTATTATACCATCAAGCTAGGCCATCTGCTTCTTTTCTTTGAGCACATGATCAATACATTTCTGCCATGCTGCTGGGCTTGTAAATTAAATTGTTTCACGTAGATGTCTTTTAATATTGATCAGTTTAAAAGTTGTGTTTTCTCCCGCAACCATATCCTTTCATTCATGCCCAGACGATCTTAATTGGATTTAGTTTGCAATGATATGGCGCCAATGTTAATATCTCAATACATTTTTCCTTAACTTTTTCATCAACAGCATAGCTCAAATATTTATGTTTTTTCTCGGCGAACCAAATCCATTAACTCTGCTTTGATCGATGATTTATCATATGTAATAAGTTCGTCGCTCAGCCATTTTTGTATGTCTTCTTTTTTCCAGCCTTGAATGATATGGAGCGTTGTCCATCACCACAACGGAGTTTGTTGGCAGCATATGTAAAATCCTATGGAACCATTCTTCAAAAACACGTGCATTCATTTCCGTATGGTAATCGGTATCAATTTTCTTCGTCTCGAAAATGAGCTCACCATCTTCCAAAAAACCTTCATTACCGATATGTGCAGCGATTAGACGTTTTCCCTTTCCTGACGGCGCCTTCAGCCCAGTAGACAATCCTTCCATAAAAGCCTGCCGTGATGATTGTATGGAGGTGTCATGCCGTATTTTACTTCTTGTGTGGCCTTCATTGACCCAAGTCTCATCTAAATAATATATTTTTCGTTTCTCTTCTCTCATTTTTAAAATAGTCCTCAAGTATCGATGTCTCCATAATATTATATCACTTTTTATGGTATGTGAATTTCAATTTCTTGATATATTGTAGAACGTCGTCGTCGTCGTGGGTAGTTCATTTTTAAAATAAAAAGTATGGACTTTACGTCTAATCGCGCTCAGCTCTAGATCATCCAATTTTTCAAATTTTGTCAATCTTGGCGGGTGCGGCAAAGGCGAGCGGATGCGTCCCTCGTTTCTATATTCCCCAACTGTATTGTACACTGTGCACAAACACCGGTAATTTCAGCCGTTCGCTTCGCTACATATTTTTTGTAAATGTGTTTTTCCTTGGGCGTAATCTTTTCTACGTATTTATATACGTTTATTAAAGTGGTTTTTTCCTTCGAGCTTAAAGCATTCTTCTTAGAGCGTTTCTTCATGGGCGATGAAAATGTTAGAATCCGCCATTTTATTTACACAATAAAAACACACTTTAACAATAACACACCGAATTTAACGCTATGAAACAAACAATAATATAATAAACTTAGTGTGATACAAAGTACTGAAAACAATTTACAAAACGCCAAAAAATCAGCGAGCAATAATTGCAAATGTCGAAGTCGTTCAAAATTCCAATAACAAAACACGTTCGCTAGTGCGGACTGAACACCCACGTTTCGCCGTCATGTTGTTCTCGTTGCTAGCGGTGCGCGCTAAAAGTTGGCATACATGCGAATATACAGTCAACAAAAAAATATAATTGATCTCCTGAATCTATAAGCACTTTGACATAAGAATTGTGATAATATAAATAATGAGTATTGCAAATAATTATACTAGTTGTGCGCTTGGATTAATTCAAATTTATTTAGTTCTATGTACATTTCTATATGGCTTCTTCAATACCATTATGAAATTTCGTGTTTGTGGAACAGATAAGACTGACGGATGATTATACGGATCCACATTGGTTGTCCTCAAAACAAAAATTAATAATTTAGTTTTACTAAACGTATATATAATAAAAGTTAATGACATAATGTGCAGTAAACATTGTCATAACGCTTTGACTTGTAGTGTAATCCTATATATTACATTTTCTTTTGGCGGTACCGTTCCGACGTAGTTTTTATCGATAATAAAAATATTTGAACATAACATATATCTGTCTCGCTCGAACAATGCATACATATCATATTGTGTCACTAGTGCATATGTATTCAAATTGTATTTAATCAATTACAGCCATTCGCTAACAATTGGGCGAAGAAATAAAATCAATAATTTTTTTTTCACAAATTGTCCCGCAAAATCCCTAAGCAAAAACCAGGTATTTTTATTTGATATGAAGCAGGTATCTTTATCTGATAAACTGAGGATTTTATGAAATTCCAACGAAAGTACGGTTTTAAAATTGTAGGGTTATTCACATGAAATGGCCAATTAAAAAATTTCACTGTTTTTACTCTAGATGTAGGTAAATCTAATGAGCGGCTGCTACCCGAACGTGTACTTTGCCGTATACGTTGCTGTGTTGAAAACAATTAAAAAGCATTTTACCTTCAAAATTTGAATTTACTCCAGATTTTTTTAGTATATTGATATTTGATGTTGTGTTAATATTTATAAAATTTATTTTGTTTTTACTATTTTTTCGTTAAATACAATAACCCATCGATAACATAACCTCAAATCGAATAACAAATTCATAAATGGCACTAAATTTAGATTCCAGATTATACTTTCGAGATTAGGCTTACATGATAATAATAAAAATGACAGAGTTAATGAAGATATTTCAATGAGGATCCTACGTCTGAACGGGTTCAAGAAGAACTTCCGCCAACAGTGCCGTCAGCATAAAGATCTAATGAGGATGCTCACAAAAGGATACGCCTTCAAAGTACCTGACTGATATGTACCCAGTTGTAGAACTGCTTAATAGCATTAATATTGAAAAGCAAAAAATGAAATTACATTCAAGTTCTGAGGAAGAAACGATAGAATTAGCCGGTGAAAATTGCGGTCTCGAAAATAATATATATGATGCATGGAATGCGGTGAAAATTACTACGAAACTGAAAAAATTAAAGATTAGCTGCTATGAATTGTTTGTAAATTATGGCCGCATGTAAATTGCACTCCATTCAACAATTATTGTAATTCTTGTGGTAAGACAATGAAGAAACAAGAAACGGAAAAGGCAAAGGGAGAGGAAAAATTAGTCGGAAATTAAATGGCCATCTTATCCTTAAATGAGCGGCCAATTTCTAACGGATTTTAACATTAAAGCTTTTAAAAAAACATCCTAAATTGCATATATAATTTGTAGACTACATTGAAAAATATTTTACTACCAACATTTATTTGAAAAGAAAATAACATGTCACAATGTTTGTTTAATTATCTATACGCCAAATATACCATAACTATATCTACATATAAGGTAATCAATCAAATCTAGAAATATAGCAGCGTAAGCTGACACATTGTAGCTATCTCACTCTAACGCCTTATAAAATTAATGAATAGCATATATGGTCTAGATTTTTTTAGTTTGAAACGCCTGATTATTTCGCAAAAAATATGGAGGGTTGCCAATTTTTCAGTGTAAAATTTTAGAATTCGTATCAATAAAATAATGGTATAATAATAATACTAAAAACATTTTTCATAGTGAAACTTTCTGAAGTTAATATTTTGATTATGTATATACTTTAATAATACTCCGGGAATAATGCAATGAATTTTATAAATAGTTGTCAGCTATCGATATTATATTTGTACCAACCATATTTTAACTGTCAAATTCGATTGTTTACAAACATTCCATCTTCAATTTGAATGTACTATAGTTTTACCAAACATACAAATCCGAATCGAGAATAAAAGTTTATTGTCCCACAAAATTCATAAGCACAAATTGGTATCACTTGATAAACTGATGATTTTATGATGGGACGAAAGTATTATTTGAAAATAATATTATTAACAAGTCTCACGGTGTATTGACCATAAAAATAAATATCTATTCAAATGTTTTTCAGATTATTCAAATGGTATAGATATTAAAATAGGTATGTCAATTTGAAATAAATATTTATTTATTTGTCGAAGATTTTGAAGTGAGGTAAACATTACATTTTTCGCAGCCATTGACACGTATCTTATTTTCAAACTACTCGTACGAAGTTACAAACGTAGATGTATGATGTTTTTTAGAATTATATTTCAATTAATATATTATTTTCAGCTTAGTATAGTATGTGTTTTTTTTTAAAAACTATTAAGAGTCATAACTAATCACTGTAAATTTAGTGCCTGTAAACTCACGTTCAGGAATCAAATCCTTAGCCACTTAGACGGGTGCTAGAGTCCTAACCACTGCGCTACAGGTTATTATGTATATAATGCTAAGCGAGTATAAATAATGCCAGATATTAATATTAAAGCTTTTTGTAATGTTTTTGAAATAATCATATCTAACATTAAGAATGATCGTCGAAAATATACAGCAAAATAAAAGTAAATGCTCAGCTATTATAGAAAAATTATCCTGAAGTATGTATACAATATGTAGGCTACAGTGGAAAATATTGTAATACTTATTTGAATAGAAAATAACATGTCACAATGTTTGTTTATCTATACGCCAAATATAAGTATATTTGCAAATATAAGTATATTTGTATATAATGTAATCAAATCGAAAAATATTAATTAATGAATAGCATATATGCTCTAGGTTTTGCCAGTGTCGAAATTTTGTATTATTTTCATGAAATGTTTCAAACGTGTGGTATATTAAAAATGGAGTGGTGTCCATTTTTACCATGTAAATTTGACAATTTGTATAAATAAACTTATATACATAATCAAAACATTAAGTTCGGAAAGTGAAATTTTCTGAAGTTAATGTTTTGATTATGTATATAGTTTAATAATATTCAGGGTATAATAACAATGAGTTTTATAAATAGTCGTCAGTTAATCGAATATATATTTATGCTAATCATATTTTGACTGTCAAATTTGTTTGTTTACAAAGATTCTCTTTTGAAATTGAATCGAGTATAGTTAAAGTTATCATATTTACATGAAATTCGAAAGAAAGGAAGCAAAAATATGAAATTACGTGTTTTTGGCCAGTTTTTGAGTAACTTTTTTAACTCTCTCTACATGTAGTGTATCACTTTAGGAATTTATTTATTTTTCTTCAATTAAATAGCCATAAATATGACAGTTTTTATTACTTACCTTTTCATTTTCAAATGAAAAATAATTAAACCTCTTTATTATTCTGAATAAAAAAAATAAAGATTCCATCATATGTTCAAAACTGTAAAATATATATTTGAGGCCCCTAGTCCTTAATGCAGTCAACAAGACTAATACTTTTGTAATTTATTTGAAAATTAGGACGTTTTGTAAAAATATATATGTAGAATAAAAATATCATTAATGGAAAGTGCAAAAGATACCGGGGTAACTTGTCATTCACGTAAGGGGTAAATAACCCAAACAGTTTAAATATTAATACATAAATTAGGAAATTTGGTTCACAAAAAATAACAAAATTATTTTAAAGACAAATTTTATGATTGGCTGGCTTACTATCTACGAAGCATTAATTTTAATTAACAAGATACAAGAATAATAACACACGCAAAACAAAGCGAGTAATATAGACAGTAATTTAGATATACGACAATTAAAAATAATGAGGTAAACAAATTACAATTTGCTAACATTTTAATCGAAGTTTGCAAACAATGTAATCGGGCAGTGGTCACTTCCAAAAACTTCAGATCGGATGACGTTATCAACCACCGAATCCATTAATCTCTCGGACACAATGTGGTAGTCCAGGCGCCTGTAAAAAATTTGTTAAAGTATAGATACAAAGTATTATGGTTGAAGATCATTATCATAGAGATTTTTATCATAACCTAATTAGGATATTATTAACTGTTAGAGTGCCGACGAGCGCCATCGCGCGCATACTAACTAAATTTGCCACGAGCGCGATGGCGCTTGCCAATCAGTTGCTGTTTAGTGCGCGGTAGGGGAGCTTGCTCGCACACATCGCTAATTTTTTAACTTTCGTGTTACTTAAAGTTTAAATTATAATATTATTAGTAATTACAATATAAAAAGGATCCAGGAAAAGAAAATTTTTAACCCATAATGTCGGAATACGAAAATAATTCGATTGAAAATGATCGTTTTTCAAGTTGTGAAGAAAGTGATAGTGGGAGTGACATTGTGGTGTGCTCACAATTTGGCATAATGCAAAATTATGATTGATAGTGATAATAGTGACGATAACAATTATTTTGCTGATACGGAGGATGTACCGGACTGCGAAAATACGATGTGACCTCGAGTTCAGTTTTTTTTATAATTTTTGTTCACAATATATATTTCCATAATTTTCTTTGTATTTTATTATCCTTGTACAAGTTTTTATTACGAAAACACGGAAAAAATTATTGAAATTGCATAATTTTTGGGAGATACAGTTTTTTTTCGAGACAAGGGTAAACGACATCAAAAACAAGATTCCCTTATTTTTAAATATATGTGAGTAAAAAACCACTGGCACTAAAACGGTTAATACTAGATAACATTGAAAACCTTTCGTCTGTTAAATGTCTTAATTGCATTTAATAGACAAGATTCGATTTTTCTTTAACATTGTACAATCTTATAATACGATAATAAACTGTACAAGACTGTGCAATAATATCAAGAAGTGAATAATGCTAAGTCTATTTGCATTGTTCTTTATATAAACTAATGTTTTAGTATTGAATATATTTGGCGTTAATTTTGAATTTATTATTCACAATTAAATGAAACTACGTGATGTATTATAGTATTACTACGTGATTTAGTATTTTATTGATGTGGTATTTGTTTATTAGTATTATAGTATTATTGTGAATAATATACTTTAAAAACAATTATATAAATGAAAAGTACATGAAAACAAAATTGTGGAAGAAATAAAAACCAAGAATTATTATTTTATATTAAATCAATTGATGGCTATAAAATTTTAGAGAAAAAATAAAAGTTAAGTATGAGCAGAACTCGCACTATGAGGATTGTGTAAACACAATATGAAAATGTTTTAATATAGTGTATGAAGAATATTACAGCCAAATTACACCTTTCTCCCTGTTTTGTCTACAGTAACTTATTTTGCCTTTCCTGCATATAATTTGACTAGCCCATAATCTCTAGACTGAATAAGCTTAGCAATCTTCAATCCAGCAAGTGATCTTCTTTTTGTATCTTCATTTATCTTTTTAGATTCTGCTACATTGTCTTGTTCACATACAACTTTGGATAATATATTTTTTACACCAATATATATATATATATATATATATATATATATATATATATATATATATATATATATATATATATATGTCCGTTAACAAAATAACGCTATCAAAACTACACTGATGTCGAAAATTTGCAAAAATTGACTATTTTTTGTTTCAATTTGAAGAAAATTGTTGCTAAATCATATCGATTACTTCGAGAAGCTTATGGTGACTATGCTCCACCCCAAGATATGTGTGAATGATAGTTTCAGTGTTTCAAAGGAGGTTACTTCGATGTTGCAGAAAAGGAACATGGAAAACTGCTAAAAAAGTATGAAGATCTGGAATTGCAAGCACTGTTGGACACAGATTATTCGTAAACACAAAAAGAACTCGCGCAGCAATTGGGTGTTAGTCAACAAGCTGTTTCCAATGGTCTACGAGCGATGGAAAAAATTCAAAGACCGGTAGATGGCTACCATACGAGTTGAGCAACAGACAAATGAAAAAGTGCAAAAACACGTGTGAAATTTTGTTTGCTCGGTACGAAAGGAAGTAATTTTTGCATCGTATAGTAACAGGTCATGAAAAGTGGATTTATTTTGAGTATCCTAAGCTTAAAAAAATGTGGGCAGACCCAGGCACAGTGTCCCGATCGATCGCAAGACTAAATCGCTTTGGTAGAAAGACGACGCTCTGTATTTGATGGGACTAGAGGGATGTGGACTATTATGAGCTGCTGAACCATGGGGAGACGGTTAATACTAGACGTTACCGATAACGATTAACCAATTTAAACCGTTCATTGTTTGGAAAAAGGCCAGAATATTGAAAGAGGCAACACAAAGTTATTTTTCTTCATGACAATGTTCCTTGACATATGGCAAAACCAGTTTGTGGCACGTTGAAAGCATTCAGCTGGGAAGTTCTATCCCATAGTAACTCATCATACTTGGCTCCTTCCGATTACCACTTGTTTGCGTTGATGGGTCATGCACTTGCGCACTGGCGCAGTGCTTAATTCGTATGAAGATGTTAAGAAATGGCTCGATGAATGGTTTGTGGCAAAAGGGGAAGATTTTTACTGGCGTGGTATTCACAAATTGCCCGAAAGATGGGAAAAATGTATAACAAGTTATGCTTGGAATAAATCACTTTTTATTATTCGTCCGAATTTAACATGTTTTTCTTTATAAAAATTTGCATTTCATATTTGTACACCTGGTGTATATATATATATATATATATAAATATATGTATACGCAATCAGACTCCGACATGATATTTTTGATATCAGAGCAGTCTTAACAGCATCATGTCCTTAAACGAAATATGGTATATATTTGTGTAATTTATATAAACTACTATCTGTCACAACAAAACATTCATTTTAATTGTTTCTGAAATATTTACCTATAATTTTTACAGCAAAATACTTGAAATACAAAATTGTTCAGGACATGTGTTCATGTCATATATAAATGACCAATCACTTAAAAGTATTTGTTGTTATAATACGTAATATAATTATATATTTACATATTAATGTGGTATTAGGAAATTTGAACAAAAAATCATCAGCTAATTGATCAATAATTAACCTTGATCAATAATTAACCATACTATGGTATGGTATGTTTAACCATCGGTCACTGCCGCTAACAAAAAGGATAAAGGAGTTCCCATGAGTTGATTTACTGATAAAAAACTAGTTTACAGAGCATAAAGTTAGTACACACCTAATCTGTGCATCAGTGTGCAGATATGATTATTACATAGAGCAGATATGACTGTTTCGAGAAAAATAATTAGTTGTTCGCCATATTCATGGTCAGATAGTTTCATAAAAACAATTTTAATCTTGTTAACGCACAACCGACTGAGCCTGACAATGGCGAAATATTTAGCTTTAAGAAGGAGGTTTAAGGGGAAGGGGAAGGTGAAGTGGAAGGGTAACTCGAAGGATAAAGTGAAAGCATCAAAGTTGCGTTTGTTAAACTTAGTTCTCTTGTAGTTGTTAGTTTTTATGAATTTAGGTGATGGGTCTTAATTACCTTAATGGGACAACACCATATACACTTACACAAGTAAGCGTAGTAGATAAAGTGAGATCTAGAAATATATTATTTTTATTAGATATATTGTTAAACTGTGTAAGGTCGCATAGAGACATGGTTTGTAGAAAGAATTCATATTTAGGATCTTGTACTGGAGAATATACAAGTAGAGTTAAGACACATTGGATATTGAGTGAAATTTGTTACAAAGTAGTGTTTTTTTATAAACATTTTCATATACTTTTGTAAGATAAGATTAAAAAAAATTTTTAATACATACCACCCTATATTTTTAGCCCTGCTATTAGAGAAGAATGACCAAAATGTATAAGCGCACGTTTCATCGGGGTACAACTGTCTATATGTGTCAATAAATCCATCTCCCAATAAATCATCCATACCTTTACGTTCTTCAATAGTAAACCCGGCATTTCGTTTATTACCTCTAGGGTTAGCCAAATCTGTAATTTACAGGAAATAAAATATTATATATTTACTTCAATTCACATTACTATAAAACATATAAAAAGAAAACTAGGCTGAAAATTTATGGGAGATAAGAAAAAATTTACAGTTTCTTGAATTATATATGTAATAAGATGTAATAGATGTCATATCCTAATAATTTGTTATAATTGATAACTACGATTATTAATAAAGATTATCACTCTTTATTTCAAGTTCCCACTGAACTACTAAACATTTTAGACTTTAGCGGTTTGATCAATTTTGATAAATAAGTTTATTTCAATTGCACAAATAACCATTTTTATTAGTTCATTAATTATACAGTATAAATAAGTAGTGTATTTTTTACATATATAATTATGATGTGCAAGTATGGAGATAACTTTCATTAAGTGTTAGTACCAATTTGATATTTAAGTCAATTCTATAAATACTAAAAAAAGAATTATATATATATTCATTTATTTATTTTATAGAAAATGATTAACCATTCAACTGGGGTAAATCATTCTTAAAATTGTTTTTAACTTTTACAGCCAAAGGAGGTGTTGAGAGCTAATATTTTAGAAAAATTATTTTCCTATGTATCTTACCTATGTATAGTTTTTATAACAATTTTACACTAAATACTAGTTTTATTTATATTTAAAAGTAGAGAATTTTCAAAAAAAATTTTAAGCTCTCACTGATTATAATTTTGTTATAAAAGTGTATTTAAATTTTTTAGTTCAGTTCCTAAATGTCTTCGATATAGTAGATTTAACATACTAGTATAAATTGTCACTAACCAATTTCTCTATGCGATACATTCATATCTCCACAAATAATAACCGGCTTGATGACATTTAACTTTTTTACATGATCTCTAAATATTTCATTCCATGTCATTCTCTTTGGTAAGGTAACTAATTTTCGTCCACTATTTGGGACATAAACGCTGATAACGAAGAAATTATCGAATTCGGCAGTTATAATTCTACCTTCCTTATCATCTTTACTTTCCATGCCGTTAGTTACATTGATTGCAGGTGTTTTGCTATAAAGAGCTACTCCTGCATATCCTGGTAGGTTTCCGCAGTTTAGGTACGTGTTATATCCAGGAATGTTCAAGATTTCTTTGGGCATTTTTTTTTCTTCACATTTTAATTCTTGTAGGCAAAATATATCTGGTTTCTCATGGTCCAAAAATTCTAAACCACCTTTTCCCATCCATGCTCTAACACCATCCACATTCCATGTGCTTATCTTAAAATTCCACGGTTTGTCACTTCCACATTTGCTGTAGTCTGTATCGCCATATTCTGTTGAAGTTTTGTTTAATTTGGTTTTGTCAGGTTTTGATTCTGAAATTGTATTTTTAAAACAACCGAA
This sequence comes from Druceiella hillmani, assembly GCA_039881145.1. Lineage (NCBI taxonomy): Eukaryota > Metazoa > Arthropoda > Insecta > Lepidoptera > Hepialidae > Druceiella > Druceiella hillmani. The sequence continues at coordinate 14,604,218 of JAYKKI010000011.1, read as the reverse complement.
AGAAAAATAATTAAATCAACTAAAAATATCAACAAATATAGTGTCCAGACAATTTTACCATCCATTAATTACATTATAAGTATTGTTAAGACTTTACCATAAGATTTTGACCAGCATATAATAGAAATGATCGTATTAGAAGTCTTGAAGTCCTATGAGTCATAGATTATTGTAATTTTTTTTATTTAGGATTAAAAATTAGTCAAAAAAACATGTAGGTTTGTTCTTTTTGTTTTTATTCGGTTTCAAATGAAAATTTGAAAATAATTTTAATTTCTTGAAACATTTTAGAAGTGATATACTACAAATTGCATGCCATGAATATACAGTGGATTGTAGATTTCTAAACACCCATGTTCGAACTTTCAATTTCAAGAACTAGGTCAGTGAAGCCCAAGGGTATACAAGATTGACAAATTAATTGCCTCTTCATATATAAAAATTTACTGTACATTTAGGATTTGCACAAAAATGTGTTAAACAAGTAGCACATGTAATAAAATGTATGAAAGATTTCTTTAATAGGAAAAAAAGTCTCATTATAAAGTTAAATGGCTAGAAACAAATTATAATTGTGTTCTTGAAGTCATGAGTTAAGAAAAAAACAGATCAAGATAGATTCCCTATCTTAGGTTCAGTACCAAATTATAGTCAATCAATGTCATTTTGGAAATTGTAGTTTATTTATTGTTGCAAGGCATTTTTTATTTCGACATTGGTAAACCAAAATAACTTGCAATCAATTTAAAGAAAGGTAAAGCTTAACTCCTTCTTTTGACAGAAGTATGGTGGGTAAGAATGTGTATAAAACGAAAACCATTGCATACAAATAGGGATGATATTTATATATTTCAATTTAAAGAATCTAAGAATCCGTTTTTTGGAGTTTACAGTCATATTAAAACCAAACAAATAGGTTCATTCTGAATTTGTTCTGAACGAGTTAGTTAAATAAAATCTTAATGCAGTCAACATGGGAAAAATGGTGAGTGACATAGATAATGAAGTATTGAGTGTTGGAAGCAGATTTTTCTCAGAATAGTAGCAGAGTTTGATGTCATGACCTTAGCCAAATACAAAGATTGAAAAATTGTGAATGTAAATGAGATATGTATTGTTGAATTGACAGATAAGTGAGAGACTCGCATAAAAACTTTGACTTATGACAGTAAGTACATCTTGTATGCTAATTTTACATGATTTCCGAAATGAACACTAGGAAACTTATATGTGGAAGTGTGTATTACTCTGTTAAATCAATATAAAAATAGTGGCCTTGTGAAATAAACTAATATCTGTAACTTGAAGTGGATCCTGTAAGAAAAAGCAAGTTATTTAAATGGTGAATCTAGCGATGCAAACAAAACAGATTACAGAAGAAGCTTATGGGAATGACCTAATGATCCTTTATGATAGAAGTGTTTGTAATATTATTCCTAAGCCCTGGCATACTAAATACACTTACCACCAGTGCCTAGAAATGATAATGGATATTGTTTTAAAAATACTTAATTTAAAGCAAGGAGAGTGGTGATTAGGAGTAATATTTTTCCATTAGAATTCTAATTCAAAGTACACGGTCAATACAAAAAACACAGATTCACTTTTTTTACTATAAATGAAAGAACATAAACGGAACATAAAAAATAATATATTTAATAAAAAAAATTTCACTCACAATTACTTTAATAAATTAATTGCCCTTATTATGAAGAAACTGCTTCCAAATGTGCTAATACACAATCATTTTTGTTTCAATTTTTGGATTTTTTAGGTTTGTCTTTTTTTTAATAGGAATTTGAGTTTGTATTTGCGTATTCAGCATTTGGTATCACTAAAAATGGCCATTGAGACGAAAAAATTACAACAAGCAGTTCATAGCAAAAAGGTATTTTTATGGGAAATATTTATCAAATAAATTTTTTATCATAACCGCGAGCGGATATTATTTTTGTTAAATAGTTACATACATTGTTTTTAATGTACATTCCTTCAATCCATAAATAGTGAAATTTTCATTGGTGTTAAATTACATTTTATACTAAATTTTTTTAAAAAGAAAACATTTGCTTTAGGCTCACTTACAAAATAGCAAATTTATAGACAAAAGGCTCAATATATTTTTTATATTGAATGAAATAACAAATTTGGAATAAAAACAATACCCCAATTAGGTATAACTTCAGTTTAGCGAAAATGCGAATTGCCCTTTTTTGATTTAAATGATAGTAACACGTATTTAAAATAATTAGAGCTCGGACTCGATTATTTTATTATAAAAAGTTGATCCGAAATATGCTCTCCCTACGAAAAAATCCCTGTAAGTTGGTTGTGTAAATTTTACAACTTCTATTTACGCGATGCTATTTGCGCATTTCAATAATTTGATTTATTGGGCTTTCGTTTTCTTTTATATCAATTCATGTTGGTATTTGCAAATTCAATGTTTAGTGTTACTAAGAATGGCAATTGAGTCGAAAAACTTATAAATTATACTTCCTTCACAAAGTGTACTTTTGCATGGGAACTTTTTCTTCAAATCACATTTTTTAATAAAGTAATCGTGACCAAGTCGTATTTTTGGTAAATACTTGTTTTTTACCTGTCTATACTCTTTTATTGAAAATAAAAAAAATAAATTCACATTTTCCCTAAACTGAACTTGTTCTCCCAATTATTCAGATTAATCATAAAATATTACTTATTTAGTTTAGTGGTTTATTACATACCGGTTTTAGGTATTTTTGCTTGTTTCGACTCCTTCTGCTCGTCCCTTTCGGCGGATCTCTGTGTATTTAAAATTTTAAATATTTACCTACTTTTAATGAAAAATAAAATTAACAAATCGAATAATAACACTTGATATAACCTTTGCTGTTGTAGAACGCGTCTCTTTTTGTACTTTATTATCCATTTCTAAAGTGAAGCTATAAGTCCTTTTAGAAACACAAACTAGGGAAGTGTTTACTCGAACACTGGCTATGTTTGACTGAAACTGTAAAGAGCGGCAAAACCACAGTATGGATACCGATGGGCAAAACGACATTAAAAATACCATAGATAACAAAAACGGAATAGACCAGACAAGAATATATTTTATTATATGGCGTTCGTTCTTGCCATTGAGAACATTTGCCAATGTCAAGTGTGGATAAAAAAGGCTATTCAACACTGATTAAATCATATTTCGGATATTTGTCATTATTCCTTGCAAACAAAAAAAATAAATTATACAACGAAACAAAAATTGTGTTAATGCAATAAAATGAAAAAAAATCAAATTACAATATACCGAGGAGTGCAAAATAGGTATATACAAATACACAAAGATAAAAATAAAAATAAACACAAATATAAATATAAAAGATTCTTTATTTTGACATCGTTCTTTCTTATGTATTGATAATATATAAGAATGATCGTAATAAATAATAAAAAATAATAACAATAATTATTATTATAATTTAAAAGAAATAAAATTTCATTACAATTCCTTCATTAATTAATCGAAAGGAACTTCGTTCCATCCGGGTGTCCCTTGACACCTCTTAAGTTTTTTTATAGTATTGATATTCAAAAGACGTTTTTATTCCAAATTTAATTTTAACATTTTTTAAAGAAAGTTGGAAATATACTTTAACACTATCAATAATCAATATTTATTTAGTTAATATTTTTTGGTTGACATTGTACATGTCATTTTTATAACAGTAAGAAAAGTGTGACCTTTTAGTATAACCATTTTATACTTTATTACTACTTATTTTTTATAGATTTTATAGGACACGTTTTTATATCAAATTAAATTTTTTTAAAAAGTTAGAAGCACATTGTACCTTTTGTGTGAACAATCCACACTTATTTAATCGATAGTTTTTTTGTTTGTATGTGTCCTGTGTGTACGTAGTCGGAAAGGTATAAACAAAGTGACATTTGGAACTTTTACTATTATTCGTATGTTATTATCGTGTGAAGTTCGAAACATTATATTCACAATACACAACTAATATTGCTTAATATCGGGCGGGTTCAGTGACAATCAGCATAGTGTTATTTTAAATATTTACGCATTCTCAGTGTCTCGAGGTCCATACAATTATTAGTATTAGTTTATTGTGTCAATGTAAACATTTGGCCGATGCCTGAGTTCCAAACATTTAGGAATTTGTAAGCGCTTGTCGTGGCGCCACCGTTTTCGACGTGGTGTTAAATTATCTATGGTGCGACACCTAGACACATTAACAGTTAATGTTACGTTTCGCTACTAATAATAATTTGCTAATACTATTTAAATATTAAATGTAGATGATCGATACGTTGTTAGCAGATTTATTTGTTTAGGGTCGCTACAGTATTTATACCATGTAGAAATTCGCGTGAAGCGTATTATTTTAGACTGCTATAACTGGTAAATACTCTCGTATATATTAATCCATTGATTCATAAACGGCACAACACTCGATGTAAAAAATCTTGTATTATTGTTATGAGGTACGTATCTGCTCTATATGGATTGTGATTATATATCTTTGGATTAAAATAAAGATTTATAATGAAAGACATTGTGTTTTAGACAATTATTTCCAACTTTAATTATTGTGTTTATATTTTCTTTGTTTTATTTTTTTTGAGGTAAATTGTTTTTAAAGATCCCTTGATCAATCGTGAAAGTACTCATAGTTCTCGTAGAACGCTATTAATTACGTTTGACGATATTTTTTAAACTTGGAAATGAGTCGTCAACGGTTATACACCTTATGGAATTTTTACGAAGGTATTTCTAACAAGAGTGCTATATGTAATCTGTGTAAAATATTTTCTTATAAATCATCTGTAACGAATTTAATAACACATTTAAGGCCTAATGATCTATCAACACATACAATATTTAACCCAAGTGCAAGAGAGCGTGCAAAGGGGTAGGCATTCCGAGCAGTCGTCAAAATCCACCAATATTCAAAACTCTGAAGCAACAATAATAACAGATACAATGTCATTATATGGTAACTATTCAGGAGAGACATCAGCACCCGAAATATAGAATAAGAACTGTTAGCACTAGCGTGTCGAGAACCGCTACAGACTTGCAAGTTCCTCTTCGAATATGGCAAAAAATCATTACGTCGTATGTTTCGCGAAAACAATGTTCAGAAGAAAAGAAAAATAATTAGTGAAAAGTCTTTAAATCTATTTATTTTTTATTATCAACCATTCGCTATAGTAGCCAGTTTTTGGCTGATAGTGATTTTTAACTTATTTTCTCTAAGCTTAAGATATTGATCGGGCCCGACGGTGTACCGGGTACATATTTAAAGCTTGGAATGATATTTTTATGCAACCTTTGAAACATATATAAGTTTCGCTAGCAACTGGATCTCTCGAGTTGGAAAGTTACTCAGGTATACCTAAAGCTGGTACGGCGTTTGATGTACGAGTGGGTAACTTTATATTCGATACTTACTTTACACGATTAGGAGTGAGCCAGGGTTCGAACCTCAGACTTTCAGCTATTCTGGTAAATGATATTGCTTGCTCGGTGAAGACTGACTAGATCAGAGACAAATCAGACAATATTTAATTCATGGATGTTGTAAAAAAATCGTTTCGAAAACATGGATTCGTCGTATATGCTTCAAACAATTTTCAAAGTCGATTAGAATATGGCTCCATTATTTGGAGCTTACACTAAGCCAAGTACGTATTGATGATTGAACGCCTTTAAGAACCGCTCCTCAGGAAAGCTGTTACTTTACTCTATCCTTCTGTTTTCTATCAATTTCTTCTTATGTATGCTAGTTTTCCATTTCTTGCGACTTAGAAGAGATATTGCGCTTATGAAATTTATCCTCCAGCTATTAAAAGGAAAAATCTTATATCACTGAGCAAAATTTCATTCTTCGTACTTGACAATTTTCTGCAATCATCACCTTTTTGCTAGACTATCTTATGGAAACGAATTATGCCAGAACTCTCCAATTTCTCGCACTATCAACTGTTCAACCACCTGATAGATGAGTGAATGATGAGTGAAAGTATATTTGTCGTCCTTTTTTTTGTAGTTCATGTGTATTTTTGTATTCAGGCTTAATCGAAACGTTTAAAACATTGTTAACCCATTAATTTTTTACCGTTACGAATAGTTAAACTGTGATTTATTGCTTAATTTTTTATGCTTTTCTTGTTATTTTAAAATTTAAGGGATATAGGTACTTAGAAAAATTTAAAAACTTTTCAAAAATAATTCCAACGCTTTTCATTAAAGTTCCATATGGTTAGTATTTTATAAGCCAATTTATATACTATAAGTTGTTTTCTGAGAAAAATCTAGATGAAGATATTATAAAAAATGCGGAATATTTGAAACAAACGAGGCTACAAAAATGGATGAACCTATGGAACTATAAAAATGGAAGGACAAATATCATGGCATGCATGATAACTGGAGGTGAAACGAACTATATGAAGAAAAAACTACATATACATATGCACTACATGAAGAAAAAAACTACATATATACCAGAGCTATATGAAAAAGACTACATATATACCAGAGCTATACGAAAAAAAACTACATATATAAAAGAGCTAAATGAAAAAAAACTACATATACACCAGAGCTATATGAAAAAGACTACATATATACCAGAGCTATACGAAAATAAACTACATATATAAAAGAGCTAAATGAAAAAAAACTACATATACACCAGAGCTATATGAAAAAGACTACATATATACCAGAGCTATACGAAAAAAAACTACATATATAAAAGAGCTAAATGAAAAAAAACTACATATACACCAGAGCTATATGAAAAAGACTACATATATACCAGAGCTATACGAAAAAAAACTACATATATAAAAGAGCTAAATGAAAAAAAAACTACATATACACCAGAGCTATATGAAAAAAACTACATTTCGTATAAACCTGAAATAAGTGAATTGTATGCATTCGTAGATCAAGTCGCCGTGCTGCAACGATTGTTATTGAGATTATAAATCACTAATTAGTCATTTATGAATACAATAGTATAAATACTTACTTTATAAACCCAACAATAAAAGAAAACAATAACATTTTGCATACCTGTAATTTTTTGTACCAATTCTTTGTGTAATGTGGCTTGCTGAATAACATTTTATTTAGCTTTAACGTTGAATATATTTGGCGTTAATTTTGTAGAAATTCATTATTCACAATTAAATGAAACTACGTGATGTAGTATTATTTCTACTTTCTTTAATTTCTTTACCACGATCTAGGTTTCGTTGTATTACAACATCTTCAGGTGGGCTAGTAGCAAAGGTCTTTCTAATAGCCCACTTGAGATGTTATAATACAACGAAACCTAGGTCGTGGTAAAGAAATTAAAGAAAGTAGAAATAATACTACGTCACGTAGTTTCATTTAATTGTAGCTTTAACGTTATTGCATCTTTATTTATTTATATCCTTGCTGTATCCTTTTCATACTGTCTCATTTTCTTTGACATGCCAGTCTCGTCTTACGTTTGCGTTATTAATTCTATGACTTAACTTTGTCCTTAGATATAGGTCCTCATTTCAACCATTTTAATTTCTTTTTCTTTTATCCATCAATCAGTTCCGTATAATTCTTGGTAAAAGTATACCGCTGTATACAGTTTGGATATCCTTTTATTCTCCACTAGTTTACATTGTACGACAATATAACTAAATAAACAGACTAATACACATTTTTTTGTTAACCGCGATGCTAGTTTTGCACTATTTTACGTTAATTTGTTTAACCAATTCACTTGCTCAAATTTGTGTCTATTTATTTATTTGAGTATATTTTATTTCAATAGATAATGTAAATGAGGTATATTCAACAAATAAGAAATGTTAGTAACTTAGCACTAAAACCGATCATTATTACAAAATCACAAGATTAATATGGCCCGTATAGTATATACTGTAATAAGCCCGTATAGATTCTATTGGATAAAGAGTGATTGGTTTTTTTCATTGTTCACGTGATCTAATTTAACATATAACGAAATATATAAGTGTTTAGTGTATCCTAACGAAAAGTTTTATAAAAATCAGTGTGCACAATCAGAAAATACCAAAAGAAGACAAACCAACGTTTTCAACGCTATTTTTCTGAGCGGCAAGCTCAAGTAAACACATGATGGCAAATGAAAATAACCTGGTAAATTCGTCGCATCAACTTGAAACGAAAGAAATTATTATTGAAAACTAGACAAAAGTTTCGGTGCTATGTTCTGGCAACGTAAACATCGTTACGGTTGTGAACGGTATGGAATGCGACATCGCAGTTATGGATGTATTATGTATATCAGATTTGACCACCAGCTTGCTTTCCGTGAGTTAGTTGATTAAGAATGGCAATAGTGTTATCTCCAAAGAAAATGTTTGCTTTATTTATAATCAACAGAATGAACTCGAAGAAGCAAGGAATAGTTCAGCAAAGAACTAATGCTTACACGCCTGAACAGAACGGTTTATGCGAGAGGATGAAAAGGTCTGTAATTGAAAAAGCCAGATGTTTAATCTTCGATGCGGGTTTAGGCAAGGAATTCTGGACAGAGGCCGTCAATACTTCGGTGTACTTGAGAAATAGGTCTTTTCTTGCTGGACTAAACAACAAGACTCCATACGATGTCTGAACAAAAACCAAACTTAAGCCATTTGCGTGTATTTGGAAGTACAGTCATGGTACATGTTCTAGAGGAAAAACGTTTGAAATTGGGCAAAAAGGTTAAAAAGTTGATTTTAGTCAGCTATGCAGAGAGTATAAAGGGATGAAGCGTATATGAGTCAGCTACCTGTGACAACCAGCACAGACATTGTGATCATGGAGACTTCAGGCGAGAACATAATACAAGTACCTGTAGGAAGCATGTCTTAAACTGAGGAGATTAGACTTGTAGAAAGCATGTCTTCAACTGAAAAGAATAGATCAGAAGAAGAAAGTTCAATCTCAGAAAAAGAAAATGAAAAAGATGTAACATGTATGTTCAGAAAAATTTTTAATTTGATAGGAATGAAGTTTGTACGTTTTATCTAAAATTGCACGTAACGTTAACGTTGTGTTACAAATCATACATTGAAGTGTGGATCTCGCTTGAATAACACAAATTAAATAAATTTGTTTACATTTTCATAAATATGTGATGTATATAAGCTAAATGTTCAGGGCAAGCACGTGTAATTCCTTGTAAGGCACTCCGCGCCATTACTACATATAGGTGATGTTTTTATGTCACGAGACTTCTTGTGACTTATAATGTTTTATAATTGTAATAGCGATTTGATTTCAAAAACATCGTTGCTTTGAAAAATGGATTTTGATTTCTACGTACCTAATTATAAAATTGTTTATATTATGTGATTTTATTTGAACAACCTAAAAACTTCGTTTTCGTTAAACAAAATTTTGGTCTTTAAGAAAGCAATTTATTAATTTTAGGTGAATTTTGACAAATACACCTGTTGTGGGTACTTGGCTTTTGAATTTCGATATGATAATAACTTATATTTTTATATGTATAAATTTTTATCCTTCATTCGCTTTGTGAGACGAAATCATTACAATATTATTTTTACATAACTCTATTCGTTAAAGCGACGACAATCATTATTGTAATAGATATAATATAGATGCTAAGCTATAACTCGATCATTTATATAGCTCAAGCAAAGATCTGTAAGGACTCTGCTGCTTTTATCTAATTACTTTTCACGGCCAACTATTTAATAGCTCAAGCAAAGATCTGTACGCAGAGATCATTTATATAGCTCAAGCAAAGATCTGTAAGCAAAGATCATTTATATAGCTCAAGCAAAGATCTGTAAGCAAAGATCATTTATATAGCTCAAGCAAAGATCTGTAAGGACTCTGCTGCTTTTATCTGATCACTTTTCACGGCCAACTATTTAAAGATGAAAGGGAAATTATTTTTCAAAAACTAGAGATAAAAATGTCTCCGGGAAGTGGTCACACACGGACTACAAAAAAAAAGAAACAGCGTCAAAGAAATAAAGAAAGCGTACAAATAATAGATATAGTTGTTATGAAGACAATAAAATTAACTTTAATGATGTATATTAATATGATGGCATTGCATTCGATCAGGGGGGAGGGGCAAATCAGGAATTCCTCATGGTTAGTCAAATAATTCAACATGAGAGCAGTGATAGCTAGTGGATAGTAAGTTAGCCTATAACCGAAAGGTCGCAGGTTCGAATCCAGGGAACCACTAAATTTATATTTTCGGAGTTATGTACAGATGTCTAATTATCACTTACACGTTGCACGGCGGTGAAGGAAAATATCGTGAAGAAACCCGGACTTCCATGAAATTAGATTTTAAAAGACGCGTGCAGTGTGTACCTAAACTGAGAAAGGTCTGTTTTCTCCAAAGGGTTGTGAGGCATGATGGTAGCTGATCCATGTAGAAATCAGTTTTTTGCCAAATCCTTGAACTTGGGAAGCCAATCTCGATACCTCTAGCGGGTTAGGAAACGAGATAACATTAGGAGATCTGAGCAAATAATCACTGCATTTTAACTACTAACATTAAAAAAGACCTGAACATAAATAAAAAATGCGCATTCATTTGTTAAGAGTTTAAATGTTTATTTAAATTGTAATTTTCGTGGATCTTCAGCAATGCGGTTTATGACGCCTGCCGTGAAATAATCGCCCTGCCATAAAATAATATTTACAAGTTTTCTGTGTACGCGCAGCATACAAAACCCCTTTAGTCTGTCTTCAATCATTGTTAATCTCAGCTAAGTTTTTACGCGTCTAAGCGTACTAAATGTCCTTTCAATTGTATCTGTAGAGTAAGGCATTTCCAATAAAATGTATAGAACCTTTGATAAAAAGTTCCTGCTTGTTGTATCACTTCTGTTATCTCCAAAGTTTTAAAATTCTCCTTCTTGTTTGTCTAAAAAATGCACCAAAGTTCGACTTCCAGTGTAATCTCCTCTAATTCATAGCATTTTGAGACTTTTTCTATATGAATTTAAATCTGAAACTGTAATTTTTGTTATCTGGGCAGTTGAGTTAGAAGAATAAAAGGGCAAACGAATCGAAGCGAAGCTCAACAAAGTTTAATCACCAGGATTAAACTTTGATGAACTTCGCTTCTAATGGCGGCAACTTCGCTTCTAATGGCGGCAACTTCGCTTCTATAGGGCAAGTACAGCAAGCGGCGAAAATACTTGTTTAACGAACAAGCTGGGTGATTTATTCTTGTGATTTGTCTACAATTCTAATGCAGTTGTGGATCTCAGGAACATTATTTAAGTCATTTACCAGAAGATTTAATTTGTGGCAGGCGCAATGAAAATATAAACCCTTTTCATGTATTGCTCTCAATATATTTTGACCACTACTATATTTACCCGTCATCGAAGCACGTTCGTCATAGCCCCGCCCTACGAATTTATGGATTGGACTACCATAAAACAAACCATAAATTAGTCCCAAATATTTTTTCCATTTGGAGGTCTACGTTCTGTTGATAGCTGTTCCTTTCCCGATATATCAGCGAATTCATCAACGTATATGCTGTAGACACTTGCGGTTTTATCATTATCAACCAAGTTTTCTCTGATTAAAACTCCAAATAATTCAACATCTCTTTTCTATTTTTGGAGATTTGTACTAAGCATTTTCATGTCTTGGTTCTAAATCTTTCTTCCATATTTTATCGCTTTTAGTTTGAGAAAATCGTGAAAAACACTTTCAGCGCTTTCTTTTCCTCTTAATAACAAGTCATGAGTTCCACAAAAAATGATTGCACTGACTATAGATCTTATTGCATTTCTATTATTGTTAATAACTTTTCCGTGGTCTGTTTGCATAGCCAAAGAAATTGGCAGACGCGCTCTGTGTCATTGACTATTTACACTAGCTTTACAATAATTGAGTAGATTCTTATACTTAGTGAATGGTCGGATAACTAGAAATCCCTGTGCACTACGTGCACGTTTCGGTGGAAATAAAACGCAAAACAAACAAAACCTTTAAATCTCTTCGAATATGCACGCTAAGGCTTGTACATTTTTAACCAAATGTGGTTAAATTTACGTTTTAAGTGCGTAGCATCAGCTGCAAAATTATAATTTTCTGGAGGTACTCAGTATCGCTGTAACATTTCCATTCACTTTTCAATAGTCGTTACAAAAAATCATCCAATCCTCACTCGATGTAACTTTTACGACAATCATCTCCATCTCCTAGAACTGATGGAGATTAAGACGCATGAGACTTAGAAGCTACCTTGTCAATAATGTTTTCAGAATTAGCAGATTCCAATTCCAATCCATCTACCGGGTTTAGTAGGAAGTTATTCAACTTTTTAATATTTTTATCTACCGGATGATCAGAATGAGATTGTGTATTGAATGGAAATTAAGCGATTAAACGCGCGATGATCTTACTAAATAATGAAGCAATTCAGTTTAATAAAATGAGGGGGATATTTCCCAAACGATTTAATGAATGAATATAACAACAAAGGTAAAAATAAATAAAATAATAATTTAACATAATTGCCAAATGTCTCAACTAAAAACACAATATTATTATAATTTAGATGTCGGAAGTGTAAATCAAATAAAATTGTACTTTGTAATAACTGTCAACGATCTAAACTATAATTTGTAATAACTGTCAACGATCTATTCTGACTAAGAAATAAGTTTTAAACAAATCATTGAGATAATGGGATAAATTGAGATATTATAATTACTCTTGGATCTTTCCCTGAATTATAGTTAATAATATATATAAAATTTCTCATGTTCTTAAATATTGCGTATAAATCATAAACATGCACATACACAAACATATATTTATTATTTTAATAAATAAACGGTTTTTCGCAATTTCATAAGTTTTCTGTACATTTCACTTAGGATAACTGCTAGATACACATTCATTATATTAATTATTAAAAATGATAATACACATGTATAATACACACACAATAAAAATGACAACTCCATGAATATTAAATGTATCAAAAAATGCCACGAAAAGTAAAAAAGTCTGGTGCGTACAATAAGTTAGATGGTTTCCCGGCGCGTTAGCGAGCCACTTACAGTTGTTCACGTGAGAAGCATTGATTTTTCAAATTTAATACACACTTTGTAGTGATTATACCTGCGGAAACTATAAGCGTTTGAACTCGAATGGCCTATCTGTCGGAATCATTGGGATGCTTGGCAATAGTACATTTTCTTTTTTTTTAATTTCCTGTTTAAAATTGTAGCTTCGATTATATTGTTAATCATCTTTTTCAATGAAAGTCTGGTATCGTTGCAAAGTCGTGGTGGATCGATATTTCGGAGAATAATGATAGGCATGCCAATTTTTAATAACAAGACGTGTCACAACATGTCCGTGAGTCAAGTGAATTTAAAAGCTAATAAGGATAATTTACTACTTCGACTTGATTCATTACAGTGTCGATGGGTTTATAAGTTGTCTGCTCGCCTGATATTTTGTTTTGAATTTTGTAATTAATGGCACTGACATCACTATTTTTATCTTCTAATTTAGCACGTTCACTGAGCCACCGAGCCGTGTGGATTCATAGATTATCATTTTCCCATTTCCAATTCCCAACAATTGTTTTGCGAAATATTCAGCGAGTGTGTCATTTTGTACTTATATAGGCATATTGGTTTTTAAAGTCAGTTTTTGTACATGTTACCATAAGATTGATGATTTGAGACACGCATTAATTTCATCAGCGTGTGTTGAGCGTATTATAACGGGTAGAGTTTGTCGAATATCACCAGACAATAAAATGACTGCGCCACCAAAGAGTTATTCAGTCATAGTATATTTGTTTCATACTATGATTTGACATGATAATCGATTGATTACCAAACCTATTTCATTCTTATGTCACGAAACATACAAATGAAAAACTTCTTACACATAAATTGAAAATATGATCCAAGGTCCGTTTTAATTAATTTATTTTTATAAACTAGAATAAAAATCATATATATTATATATTGTTATATGGAGAAATTCTTATGAAGTTTTCCAATAGTCACATAAATTTCGATATTGAGCCTTGGCTCACATTTGATTTTATTATTCTATTTTATTTCGTAAACCAAATTCCAATTTTCCGAGTGCCATATTTCTTTAAGATTACGCAATGAACGCATTAATTACGCAATGAACGCATTAATTACGGTACTCGTCGTTCACCAAATTACTTTAATTATATTTCTCTTTTCCCAAGAGATTTAACTGCCGTATGTTAGAAACGTTATAATTGGTGCCATAGGACCGTTTAGACCAACAACCGTCCGCTACTTTCCATCTACACTGCCAATGGACTTTTCATATTCTGCTTCTTCTCTTGTCGCCGTGCGTACATGCAATGCTCTGCCACTTATTTTCACCATTTGCACATGGTGTTATGACAAGAATTATACAATCCTAGAATGGAATATCGACATGACATGAAACTGTATTTAAATGTGTAAAACCACTACTAATATACACTATACAAGCAACAGCTTCTTGTTTTATGTCTATTTCTGTCTGACATTTCCGTGGTGCCTATAAATGAAAATTCCCTCTGCATATTCGAAAATAATTGTAAAATTTTAATATAAGCATGTTATTTTTTCTTTTGTAATACATTTGTAAAATATATCGCAGTCGAAAAGAGAATTATGTCTAATTTAACATATGAAAACTATTCTGATAAATAATTAATATCTCCTATTATTTTGCTTTTTAAATTGAATATTATCTCATTAGGTTCTCCCTGTAAATTGAAAACATAACGCATAAATATATGACAACTAAAGTGAGAGTAAGAATTTAGTAGATCTAAAAAAATTACTTAAGAAAAACACTTTCTACGACTGCTGAGGCGCTTGTTTCTTCCACGTCTGTCCCTAACGCTGTTAGCATATATTTAATCGTAATAATTGAATTGAATGCCAATAACAAATATGAAAATTAAGCGTCTAATAATTTAGGAGTCAGTCTGTCGTAAACTAATATGTCCTAAAATACAAATATATCCTAGAATAAGTTCATCCAACCATATGGGGGTAACCGACACAACATTTGTTGCTTTCTTTCATGGATATTACCTTATAACCATCTCACAACTATCTTTCGAATAATACGGCATCACATATCGAATGTTAGAAAATATCATTGTACTGTAGAAATAAGGCTCAAATATTAAAAAAAATCCTAATGTCTGTATATATAAATACGTTACGAAATTCATTACCTTTGGGCTTATATATTTTACCTTTGGGTTTCTTCTATTCCTTGGCCATGTATGTGATTGCAAGAGCCGCGCCTTTAGGAAATGCATACAAAACAAAGTGGCTATCATTTATTTCCTAATAAAACAGGTTCTTCTTCCAGAGAAAAAGAGGTTCCGTCATGACGTTTCATTCGTTTTCATGTTATTCGAAATTCAAATCGAACTAACAGCAGTGATGAGTGAAATAATAAAATATGGAAATTATTTATAATAAGATTGAGAAATTATTAATTTGAGTTTCGTTATTGTGCTAGAATGACTACGGTAAAGATACTTTAAAATTGTAACACGTATACGTATTTGCATAAAAATCTGTCAAGCGCGAGTAAAACATGGACTGCGAGGGTTTCGCACATAGAGTTTCCGTACATGGGTAATTATAAACATTTAAGAGAGTATAGTGTTTCTATTAAACTATTTACAAATATTTATTTTTCACAATGTAAATATATTGTCTATAGTATAAGATCTAGGATAATCGCTGTAGCTTTTCAGTAATCTCCTAGTCAGATTTTATCCACCCTGTTTTATTTCATTATTTATGGTTATCGTTGGTGACGGCCCGACTGCTGCCGGAGACGTACGTCGTAACGGATTAATACTCGCTCCGCGTCACGACCGCAATAACGAAAGCTCTCGTAAAATATTTCGGAAGTTGAAGTTTTTTTACCGAATTCCATTTAACACTGAAATAATTTCATAAAACTTGAATTTCATAAAAGTTGTGCGTAAATGTTGTGCTAATGCAAAAAGTATATCTCAACAATATTAAGCAATATGTGTACAAATCGAGTTTTGACTAGCTGTTGTTATCTAGTTTTTTAAATAATCCAGTTTTAAATAAATTAATATTTAAGGAAAAATAATACCAAAGAGTGAGTGAAGGGTAAAAGAATTATGCCTTGTGTATGTTAAAAGTAACAACATTAATAATAATTACTTAGTTTTATAGTCTTGATTGATATGAAATATTAAACTTGGTGTGGGTAATGACACACAGCGGTGAGCCGCTCTCCTACGCAACTTGCCGGCGCCTGAATTCGTCGTCTAGGCAACCGAGCGGTATGGCGCCTCGTGGATGTTTTGGCTGGGCCCCTTGCCTAGTAGGCGATGCGTGGGTGATATTCATTTATATTTTATTTATGATTTCATAAGTGCTCTTTGTTCTACCTTCCAGTAGAATAAACTTACCTGCTTAACACCGACAGAGGTTCGCTGTTCAGATACCTCATCTACTTGGGCCTGTGTTTGCTTTAGCCCCATCTGGGCAGCAATCTGTTGAAGGGTTTTTTGGTCCGCTTACTGGACCATCAACCTCACCAGTGGGAGCTAATCAAACGTCTTTACCGCATAGTTACTACTTGTTGATGAAGTCATACGTCACGAACAGAATCTTCCAGGTGAGAGAGGACGGAGAATTGTCAATTATCCAAGATGTAATGGCGGGAGTTCCACAGGGACCTGTCCTTGGTCCTGTCTTGTATACCATCTACACCTCAGACCTCCCAGAAACAAAAGAGGTAACTACTGCTACTTTTGCTGACAACACTGCAATTCTCGCGAGCAACAAAGATCCTATTGTAGCATCTGTCGTCTTGCAGAAAAGCCTCGATAGGGTCAACGAGTGGATCCAGAAATGGAGAATCAAAGCCAGCACAACCAAATCCGTACAAGTTACTTTTACGCTGAGGAAAGGAAGCTGTGCTCCAGTAAAACTGGGAAAAAATGTTCTGCCACAGACTGACTCTGTTCAATATCTCGGTATGCATCTGGGCAGAAGGTTGAACTGGAAGAAGCACATCAAATAAAAACGAGACGAGCTGAACATGCGGTTCAGAAACATCTACTGGTTGATGGCACGCAATTCTAAATTGTCATTATACAATAAATTGCTGATATACAAAATGATCCTGAAACCAATATGGACATATGATGCACAACTGTCGGGAAGTGCTTGCGACTCCAATTTAAACATAATGCAAAAGCTGCAAAATGGTATGCTAAGAACCATTTCCAATGCACCATGGTTCATCACCAATACAGAGACCCACGAAGCTCTGAAAATAACAACAATTAAGGAGGAGTTAAAATTAATAGGGCATAAATATGAAACACGGCTGGAAAACCACCCAAATGTGTTAGCTACTGCGTTAGCAACCATCTCCTACAATAAACGACTGAAACGCCATTATATAATTGGTGACAGATGGTGAAGGATGAGGTGTCTCCTGCTGAGGAGCTCCTTGGAAATGATAAAACGACATAGAACAAATCTGCTTATAGTTTGGAACTGATTGCAAATAAACAAAAAAAAAATTATGGCTAAAATGCTAGTTTTGGCATATTTCAAATATCTTGTGAAATATAAAATTATAAAAAAAATTAATGTATTCCTCATAATCAAATGATATCCACATGATATATAAAATTAAAAATAAATTAAAGCTTTTATTTACTTTCCTTTCATTTTTACATGAATATTTAAAAAAATAGCTTAAAAATATTAGGGTTTATGAAATGTATTACTATGGCAATTTCAAATTTCTACGTCCCTTGATTTCTGAGAAAATCGGCTGTAAATATAGAAAAACGTGAATATCTTATTACATCTTTCATTGGCCTAAAACCATGGTACACCATTTATTATGGTATTTAAAAAATTATGATACTTAGGATCAACGCTATAATTTTCCTACAATATTTATGTAAGCTTCTAAAGGTCATATTTTCATATTTCCAAAATTTTAGGTTCAGTAGTCTTGGAATTGGGAGGTGAGTGAGCACATTTTTTGCATGTTTTTAGCACGTCTCCGTAGGTATGATTTCTAAAATTATGAGGAAAAAACCTTATAACTAATGCTTTCAGACGATATCTTACACAAAACATATAATTTAAAAAAGAAGTTTTGAGTAATTTCCCATATAAATATTTTTGAGTGTAAGCTATTGTAATATCTGCTGGATAATATGCTTTGTTACGATACCAAATTTCCATTTTCTATGTCATGTAGTTTCTGAGAATAACGGCACGCTTTAGAGATAGGCGCGTAGGAAACAAGCGCCTCAGCAGTCGTAGAAAGTGTTAGAGAAGTAATTTTCTTAGATCTACTAAATTCTTACTCTCACTTTAGTTGTCATATATTTATACGTTATGTTTCCAATTTGCAGGGAGAACCTAATGAGATAATATTCAATTTAAAAGGTAAAAGAATAGTAAACCTAATGAGATAATATTCAATTTAAAAGGTAAAAGAATAGAGAAGTAATTTTTTTAGATCTACTAAATTCTTACTCTCACTTTAGTTGTCATATATTTATACGTTATGTTTTCAATTTGCAGGGAGAACCTAATGAGATAATATTCAATTTAAAAGGTAAAAGAATAGTAAACCTAATGAGATAATATTCAATTTAAAAGGTAAAAGAATAGAGAAGTAATTTTTTTAGATCTACTAAATTCTTACTCTCACTTTAGTTGTCATATATTTATACGTTATGTTTTCAATTTGCAGGGAGAACCTAATGAGATAATATTCAATTTAAAAGGTAAAAGAATAGTAAACCTAATGAGATAATATTCAATTTAAAAGGTAAAAGAATAGAGAAGTAATTTCTTTAGATCTACTAAATTCTTACTCTCACTTTAGTTGTCATATATGTATACGTTATGTTTTCAATTTACAGGGAGAACCTAATGAGATAATATTCAATTTAAAAGGTAAAAAAATAGTAAACCTAATGAGATAATATTCAATTTAAAAGGTTAAAGAATAGAGAAGTAATTTTGTTAGATCTACTAAATTCTTACTCTCACTTTAGTTGTCATATATTTATACGTTATGTTTTCAATTTACAGGGAGAACCTAATGAGATAATATTCAATTTAAAAGGTAAAAGAATAGTAAACCTAATGAGATAATATTCAATTTAAAAGGTAAAAGAATAGAGAAGTAATTTTTTTAGATCTACTAAATTCTTACTCTCACTTTAGTTGTCATATATTTATACGTTATGTTTTCAATTTGCAGGGAGAACCTAATGAGATAATATTCAATTTAAAAGGTAAAAGAATAGTAAACCTAATGAGATAATATTCAATTTAAAAGGTAAAAGAATAGAGAAGTAATTTTTTTAGATCTACTAAATTCTTACTCTCACTTTAGTTGTCATATATTTATACGTTATGTTTTCAATTTACAGGGAGAACCTAATGAGATAATATTCAATTTAAAAGGTAAAAGAATAGTAAACCTAATGAGATAATATTCAATTTAAAAGGTAAAAGAATAGAGAAGTAATTTCTTTAGATCTACTAAATTCTTACTCTCACTTTAGTTGTCATATATTTATACGTTATGTTTTCAATTTGCAGGGAGAACCTAATGAGATAATATTCAATTTAAAAGGTAAAAGAATAGTAAACCTAATGAGATAATATTCAATTTAAAAGGTAAAAGAATAGAGAAGTAATTTCTTTAGATCTACTAAATTCTTACTCTCACTTTAGTTGTCATATATGTATACGTTATGTTTTCAATTTACAGGGAGAACCTAATGAGATAATATTCAATTTAAAAGGTAAAAAAATAGTAAACCTAATGAGATAATATTCAATTTAAAAGGTTAAAGAATAGAGAAGTAATTTTGTTAGATCTACTAAATTCTTACTCTCACTTTAGTTGTCATATATTTATACGTTATGTTTTCAATTTACAGGGAGAACCTAATGAGATAATATTCAATTTAAAAGGTAAAAGAATAGTAAACCTAATGAGATAATATTCAATTTAAAAGGTAAAAGAATAGAGAAGTAATTTTTTTAGATCTACTAAATTCTTACTCTCACTTTAGTTGTCATATATTTATACGTTATGTTTTCAATTTGCAGGGAGAACCTAATGAGATAATATTCAATTTAAAAGGTAAAAGAATAGTAAACCTAATGAGATAATATTCAATTTAAAAGGTAAAAGAATAGAGAAGTAATTTTTTTAGATCTACTAAATTCTTACTCTCACTTTAGTTGTCATATATTTATACGTTATGTTTTCAATTTACAGGGAGAACCTAATGAGATAATATTCAATTTAAAAGGTAAAAGAATAGTAAACCTAATGAGATAATATTCAATTTAAAAGGTAAAAGAATAGAGAAGTAATTTCTTTAGATCTACTAAATTCTTACTCTCACTTTAGTTGTCATATATGTATACGTTATGTTTTCAATTTACAGGGAGAACCTAATGAGATAATATTCAATTTAAAAGGTAAAAGAATAGTAAACCTAATGAGATAATATTCAATTTAAAAGGTAAAAGAATAGAGAAGTAATTTCTTTAGATCTACTAAATTCTTACTCTCACTTTAGTTGTCATATATTTATACGTTATGTTTTCAATTTGCAGGGAGAACCTAATGAGATAATATTCAATTTAAAAGGTAAAAGAATAGTAAACCTAATGAGATAATATTCAATTTAAAAGGTAAAAGAATAGAGAAGTAATTTCTTTAGATCTACTAAATTCTTACTCTCACTTTAGTTGTCATATATGTATACGTTATGTTTTCAATTTACAGGGAGAACCTAATGAGATAATATTCAATTTAAAAGGTAAAAAAATAGTAAACCTAATGAGATAATATTCAATTTAAAAGGTTAAAGAATAGAGAAGTAATTTTGTTAGATCTACTAAATTCTTACTCTCACTTTAGTTGTCATATATTTATACGTTATGTTTTCAATTTACAGGGAGAACCTAATGAGATAATATTCAATTTAAAAGGTAAAAGAATAGTAAACCTAATGAGATAATATTCAATTTAAAAGGTAAAAGAATAGAGAAGTAATTTTTTTAGATCTACTAAATTCTTACTCTCACTTTAGTTGTCATATATTTATACGTTATGTTTTCAATTTGCAGGGAGAACCTAATGAGATAATATTCAATTTAAAAGGTAAAAGAATAGTAAACCTAATGAGATAATATTCAATTTAAAAGGTAAAAGAATAGAGAAGTAATTTTTTTAGATCTACTAAATTCTTACTCTCACTTTAGTTGTCATATATTTATACGTTATGTTTTCAATTTACAGGGAGAACCTAATGAGATAATATTCAATTTAAAAGGTAAAAGAATAGTAAACCTAATGAGATAATATTCAATTTAAAAGGTAAAAGAATAGAGAAGTAATTTCTTTAGATCTACTAAATTCTTACTCTCACTTTAGTTGTCATATATGTATACGTTATGTTTTCAATTTACAGGGAGAACCTAATGAGATAATATTCAATTTAAAAGGTAAAAGAATAGTAAACCTAATGAGATAATATTCAATTTAAAAGGTAAAAGAATAGAGAAGTAATTTTTTTAGATCTACTAAATTCTTACTCTCACTTTAGTTGTCATATATTTATACGTTATGTTTTCAATTTGCAGGGAGAACCTAATGAGATAATATTCCATTTAAAAGGTAAAAGAATAGTAAACCTAATGAGAAAATATTCAATTTAAAAGGTAAAAGAATAGTAAACCTAATGAGATAATATTCAATTTAAAAGGTAAAAGAATAGAGAAGTAATTTCTTTAGATCTACTAAATTCTTACTCTCACTTTAGTTGTCATATATTTATACGTTATGTTTTCAATTTGCAGGGAGAACCTAATGAGATAATATTCAATTTAAAAGGTAAAAAAATAGTAAATATTAATTATTTATCAGAATAGATTTCATATGTTATATTAGACATAATTCTCTTTTCGACTGCGATATGTTTTACAAACGTATTGCAAAAGAAAAGAACGGGCTTATAATCAAATTTTACACTTATCTGGGAATGTGCAGTGGGAATTTTCATATAGAGGCACCACGGAAATGTCAGACAGAAATGTACATAAACCAAGAAGCTGTTGCTTGTATATTGTGTATTAGTAGTTGTTTTACACATTTAAATACAGTTTCATGTCATGTCGATATCCCACCCATGTCTCTAAGATTGTATAATTCTTGTCATGACATCATTTACAAATGGTGGGAATAAGTAGTAGAGCATTGCACATCTAAGGCGGCACAACAAGAAGCAGAATATGAGAAATCCATTGACAGTGTAGATGGAAATGGTGTACCAATAATTACTCTAGTAGCGGATGGTTTGTTGGTCTAAACGGTCCTATGGCACCAATTATAACGCTTCTAACATACGGCAGTTAAATCCCTTGGGAAAAGAGAAATATAATTAAAAGCAGTTGGTGATCGAATTAATGCGTTCATTGCGTAATTAATGCGTTCATTGCGTAATTAATGCGTTCATTGCGTAATCTTAAAGAAATATGGCACTCGGAAAATTGGAATTTGGTT
This sequence comes from Druceiella hillmani, assembly GCA_039881145.1. Classification (NCBI taxonomy): domain Eukaryota; kingdom Metazoa; phylum Arthropoda; class Insecta; order Lepidoptera; family Hepialidae; genus Druceiella; species Druceiella hillmani. The sequence goes on along the minus strand of JAYKKI010000011.1, from coordinate 14,581,540 downwards.
TACGAAATAAAATAAAATAGTAAAATCAAATGTGAGCCAAGGCTCAGTATCGAAATTTGTGTAACTATTGGAAAACTTCATAAGAATTTCTCATATAAGATTTATAATTAAAATATATATCGTATATTATTATACTGCATATTGTTATACATATATATTGTATATTAAATATTAAATATACAATATATATGATTTTTATTGAGATAATATTCAATTTAAAAGGTAAAAGAATAGAGAAGTAATTTTTTTAGATCTACTAAATTCTTACTCTCACTTTAGTTGTCATATATTTATACGTTATGTTTTCAATTTGCAGGGAGAACCTAATGAGATAATATTCAATTTAAAAGGTAAAAGAATAGTAAACCTAATGAGATAATATTCAATTTAAAAGGTAAAAGAATAGAGAAGTAATTTTTTTAGATCTACTAAATTCTTACTCTCACTTTAGTTGTCATATATTTATACGTTATGTTTTCAATTTACAGGGAGAACCTAATGAGATAATATTCAATTTAAAAGGTAAAAGAATAGTAAACCTAATGAGATAATATTCAATTTAAAAGGTAAAAGAATAGAGAAGTAATTTCTTTAGATCTACTAAATTCTTACTCTCACTTTAGTTGTCATATATTTATACGTTATGTTTTCAATTTGCAGGGAGAACCTAATGAGATAATATTCAATTTAAAAGGTAAAAGAATAGTAAACCTAATGAGATAATATTCAATTTAAAAGGTAAAAGAATAGAGAAGTAATTTCTTTAGATCTACTAAATTCTTACTCTCACTTTAGTTGTCATATATGTATACGTTATGTTTTCAATTTACAGGGAGAACCTAATGAGATAATATTCAATTTAAAAGGTAAAAAAATAGTAAACCTAATGAGATAATATTCAATTTAAAAGGTTAAAGAATAGAGAAGTAATTTTGTTAGATCTACTAAATTCTTACTCTCACTTTAGTTGTCATATATTTATACGTTATGTTTTCAATTTACAGGGAGAACCTAATGAGATAATATTCAATTTAAAAGGTAAAAGAATAGTAAACCTAATGAGATAATATTCAATTTAAAAGGTAAAAGAATAGAGAAGTAATTTTTTTAGATCTACTAAATTCTTACTCTCACTTTAGTTGTCATATATTTATACGTTATGTTTTCAATTTGCAGGGAGAACCTAATGAGATAATATTCAATTTAAAAGGTAAAAGAATAGTAAACCTAATGAGATAATATTCAATTTAAAAGGTAAAAGAATAGAGAAGTAATTTTTTTAGATCTACTAAATTCTTACTCTCACTTTAGTTGTCATATATTTATACGTTATGTTTTCAATTTACAGGGAGAACCTAATGAGATAATATTCAATTTAAAAGGTAAAAGAATAGTAAACCTAATGAGATAATATTCAATTTAAAAGGTAAAAGAATAGAGAAGTAATTTCTTTAGATCTACTAAATTCTTACTCTCACTTTAGTTGTCATATATGTATACGTTATGTTTTCAATTTACAGGGAGAACCTAATGAGATAATATTCAATTTAAAAGGTAAAAGAATAGTAAACCTAATGAGATAATATTCAATTTAAAAGGTAAAAGAATAGAGAAGTAATTTCTTTAGATCTACTAAATTCTTACTCTCACTTTAGTTGTCATATATTTATACGTTATGTTTTCAATTTGCAGGGAGAACCTAATGAGATAATATTCAATTTAAAAGGTAAAAGAATAGTAAACCTAATGAGATAATATTCAATTTAAAAGGTAAAAGAATAGAGAAGTAATTTCTTTAGATCTACTAAATTCTTACTCTCACTTTAGTTGTCATATATGTATACGTTATGTTTTCAATTTACAGGGAGAACCTAATGAGATAATATTCAATTTAAAAGGTAAAAAAATAGTAAACCTAATGAGATAATATTCAATTTAAAAGGTTAAAGAATAGAGAAGTAATTTTGTTAGATCTACTAAATTCTTACTCTCACTTTAGTTGTCATATATTTATACGTTATGTTTTCAATTTACAGGGAGAACCTAATGAGATAATATTCAATTTAAAAGGTAAAAGAATAGTAAACCTAATGAGATAATATTCAATTTAAAAGGTAAAAGAATAGAGAAGTAATTTTTTTAGATCTACTAAATTCTTACTCTCACTTTAGTTGTCATATATTTATACGTTATGTTTTCAATTTGCAGGGAGAACCTAATGAGATAATATTCAATTTAAAAGGTAAAAGAATAGTAAACCTAATGAGATAATATTCAATTTAAAAGGTAAAAGAATAGAGAAGTAATTTTTTTAGATCTACTAAATTCTTACTCTCACTTTAGTTGTCATATATTTATACGTTATGTTTTCAATTTACAGGGAGAACCTAATGAGATAATATTCAATTTAAAAGGTAAAAGAATAGTAAACCTAATGAGATAATATTCAATTTAAAAGGTAAAAGAATAGAGAAGTAATTTCTTTAGATCTACTAAATTCTTACTCTCACTTTAGTTGTCATATATGTATACGTTATGTTTTCAATTTACAGGGAGAACCTAATGAGATAATATTCAATTTAAAAGGTAAAAGAATAGTAAACCTAATGAGATAATATTCAATTTAAAAGGTAAAAGAATAGAGAAGTAATTTTTTTAGATCTACTAAATTCTTACTCTCACTTTAGTTGTCATATATTTATACGTTATGTTTTCAATTTGCAGGGAGAACCTAATGAGATAATATTCCATTTAAAAGGTAAAAGAATAGTAAACCTAATGAGAAAATATTCAATTTAAAAGGTAAAAGAATAGTAAACCTAATGAGATAATATTCAATTTAAAAGGTAAAAGAATAGAGAAGTAATTTCTTTAGATCTACTAAATTCTTACTCTCACTTTAGTTGTCATATATTTATACGTTATGTTTTCAATTTGCAGGGAGAACCTAATGAGATAATATTCAATTTAAAAGGTAAAAAAATAGTAAATATTAATTATTTATCAGAATAGATTTCATATGTTATATTAGACATAATTCTCTTTTCGACTGCGATATGTTTTACAAACGTATTGCAAAAGAAAAGAACGGGCTTATAATCAAATTTTACACTTATCTGGGAATGTGCAGTGGGAATTTTCATATAGAGGCACCACGGAAATGTCAGACAGAAATGTACATAAACCAAGAAGCTGTTGCTTGTATATTGTGTATTAGTAGTTGTTTTACACATTTAAATACAGTTTCATGTCATGTCGATATCCCACCCATGTCTCTAAGATTGTATAATTCTTGTCATGACATCATTTACAAATGGTGGGAATAAGTAGTAGAGCATTGCACATCTAAGGCGGCACAACAAGAAGCAGAATATGAGAAATCCATTGACAGTGTAGATGGAAATGGTGTACCAATAATTACTCTAGTAGCGGATGGTTTGTTGGTCTAAACGGTCCTATGGCACCAATTATAACGCTTCTAACATACGGCAGTTAAATCCCTTGGGAAAAGAGAAATATAATTAAAAGCAGTTGGTGATCGAATTAATGCGTTCATTGCGTAATTAATGCGTTCATTGCGTAATTAATGCGTTCATTGCGTAATCTTAAAGAAATATGGCACTCGGAAAATTGGAATTTGGTTTACGAAATAAAATAAAATAGTAAAATCAAATGTGAGCCAAGGCTCAGTATCGAAATTTGTGTAACTATTGGAAAACTTCATAAGAATTTCTCATATAAGATTTATAATTAAAATATATATCGTATATTATTATACTGCATATTGTTATACATATATATTGTATATTAAATATTAAATATACAATATATATGATTTTTATTGAGATAATATTCAATTTAAAAGGTAAAAGAATAGAGAAGTAATTTTTTTAGATCTACTAAATTCTTACTCTCACTTTAGTTGTCATATATTTATACGTTATGTTTTCAATTTGCAGGGAGAACCTAATGAGATAATATTCAATTTAAAAGGTAAAAGAATAGTAAACCTAATGAGATAATATTCAATTTAAAAGGTAAAAGAATAGAGAAGTAATTTTTTTAGATCTACTAAATTCTTACTCTCACTTTAGTTGTCATATATTTATACGTTATGTTTTCAATTTACAGGGAGAACCTAATGAGATAATATTCAATTTAAAAGGTAAAAGAATAGTAAACCTAATGAGATAATATTCAATTTAAAAGGTAAAAGAATAGAGAAGTAATTTCTTTAGATCTACTAAATTCTTACTCTCACTTTAGTTGTCATATATTTATACGTTATGTTTTCAATTTGCAGGGAGAACCTAATGAGATAATATTCAATTTAAAAGGTAAAAGAATAGTAAACCTAATGAGATAATATTCAATTTAAAAGGTAAAAGAATAGAGAAGTAATTTCTTTAGATCTACTAAATTCTTACTCTCACTTTAGTTGTCATATATGTATACGTTATGTTTTCAATTTACAGGGAGAACCTAATGAGATAATATTCAATTTAAAAGGTAAAAAAATAGTAAACCTAATGAGATAATATTCAATTTAAAAGGTTAAAGAATAGAGAAGTAATTTTGTTAGATCTACTAAATTCTTACTCTCACTTTAGTTGTCATATATTTATACGTTATGTTTTCAATTTACAGGGAGAACCTAATGAGATAATATTCAATTTAAAAGGTAAAAGAATAGTAAACCTAATGAGATAATATTCAATTTAAAAGGTAAAAGAATAGAGAAGTAATTTTTTTAGATCTACTAAATTCTTACTCTCACTTTAGTTGTCATATATTTATACGTTATGTTTTCAATTTGCAGGGAGAACCTAATGAGATAATATTCAATTTAAAAGGTAAAAGAATAGTAAACCTAATGAGATAATATTCAATTTAAAAGGTAAAAGAATAGAGAAGTAATTTTTTTAGATCTACTAAATTCTTACTCTCACTTTAGTTGTCATATATTTATACGTTATGTTTTCAATTTACAGGGAGAACCTAATGAGATAATATTCAATTTAAAAGGTAAAAGAATAGTAAACCTAATGAGATAATATTCAATTTAAAAGGTAAAAGAATAGAGAAGTAATTTCTTTAGATCTACTAAATTCTTACTCTCACTTTAGTTGTCATATATGTATACGTTATGTTTTCAATTTACAGGGAGAACCTAATGAGATAATATTCAATTTAAAAGGTAAAAGAATAGTAAACCTAATGAGATAATATTCAATTTAAAAGGTAAAAGAATAGAGAAGTAATTTCTTTAGATCTACTAAATTCTTACTCTCACTTTAGTTGTCATATATTTATACGTTATGTTTTCAATTTGCAGGGAGAACCTAATGAGATAATATTCAATTTAAAAGGTAAAAGAATAGTAAACCTAATGAGATAATATTCAATTTAAAAGGTAAAAGAATAGAGAAGTAATTTCTTTAGATCTACTAAATTCTTACTCTCACTTTAGTTGTCATATATGTATACGTTATGTTTTCAATTTACAGGGAGAACCTAATGAGATAATATTCAATTTAAAAGGTAAAAAAATAGTAAACCTAATGAGATAATATTCAATTTAAAAGGTTAAAGAATAGAGAAGTAATTTTGTTAGATCTACTAAATTCTTACTCTCACTTTAGTTGTCATATATTTATACGTTATGTTTTCAATTTACAGGGAGAACCTAATGAGATAATATTCAATTTAAAAGGTAAAAGAATAGTAAACCTAATGAGATAATATTCAATTTAAAAGGTAAAAGAATAGAGAAGTAATTTTTTTAGATCTACTAAATTCTTACTCTCACTTTAGTTGTCATATATTTATACGTTATGTTTTCAATTTGCAGGGAGAACCTAATGAGATAATATTCAATTTAAAAGGTAAAAGAATAGTAAACCTAATGAGATAATATTCAATTTAAAAGGTAAAAGAATAGAGAAGTAATTTTTTTAGATCTACTAAATTCTTACTCTCACTTTAGTTGTCATATATTTATACGTTATGTTTTCAATTTACAGGGAGAACCTAATGAGATAATATTCAATTTAAAAGGTAAAAGAATAGTAAACCTAATGAGATAATATTCAATTTAAAAGGTAAAAGAATAGAGAAGTAATTTCTTTAGATCTACTAAATTCTTACTCTCACTTTAGTTGTCATATATGTATACGTTATGTTTTCAATTTACAGGGAGAACCTAATGAGATAATATTCAATTTAAAAGGTAAAAGAATAGTAAACCTAATGAGATAATATTCAATTTAAAAGGTAAAAGAATAGAGAAGTAATTTCTTTAGATCTACTAAATTCTTACTCTCACTTTAGTTGTCATATATTTATACGTTATGTTTTCAATTTGCAGGGAGAACCTAATGAGATAATATTCAATTTAAAAGGTAAAAGAATAGTAAACCTAATGAGATAATATTCAATTTAAAAGGTAAAAGAATAGTAAACCTAATGAGATAATATTCAATTTAAAAGGTAAAAGAATAGAGAAGTAATTTCTTTAGATCTACTAAATTCTTACTCTCACTTTAGTTGTCATATATTTATACGTTATGTTTTCAATTTGCAGGGAGAACCTAATGAGATAATATTCAATTTAAAAGGTAAAAAAATAGTAAATATTAATTATTTATCAGAATAGATTTCATATGTTATATTAGACATAATTCTCTTTTCGACTGCGATATGTTTTACAAACGTATTGCAAAAGAAAAGAACGGGCTTATAATCAAATTTTACACTTATCTGGGAATGTGCAGTGGGAATTTTCATATAGAGGCACCACGGAAATGTCAGACAGAAATGTACATAAACCAAGAAGCTGTTGCTTGTATATTGTGTATTAGTAGTTGTTTTACACATTTAAATACAGTTTCATGTCATGTCGATATCCCACCCATGTCTCTAAGATTGTATAATTCTTGTCATGACATCATTTACAAATGGTGGGAATAAGTAGTAGAGCATTGCACATCTAAGGCGGCACAACAAGAAGCAGAATATGAGAAATCCATTGACAGTGTAGATGGAAATGGTGTACCAATAATTACTCTAGTAGCGGATGGTTTGTTGGTCTAAACGGTCCTATGGCACCAATTATAACGCTTCTAACATACGGCAGTTAAATCCCTTGGGAAAAGAGAAATATAATTAAAAGCAGTTGGTGATCGAATTAATGCGTTCATTGCGTAATTAATGCGTTCATTGCGTAATTAATGCGTTCATTGCGTAATCTTAAAGAAATATGGCACTCGGAAAATTGGAATTTGGTTTACGAAATAAAATAAAATAGTAAAATCAAATGTGAGCCAAGGCTCAGTATCGAAATTTGTGTAACTATTGGAAAACTTCATAAGAATTTCTCATATAAGATTTATAATTAAAATATATATCGTATATTATTATACTGCATATTGTTATACATATATATTGTATATTAAATATTAAATATACAATATATATGATTTTTATTCTCGTTGATACAAATAAAATAATTAAAACGGACCTTGGATCATATTTGCAATTTATGTATAAGAAGTTTTTCATTTGTATGTTTCGTGACATGAGAATGAAATATGTTTGGAAATCAATCGATTATATAATTGAGGTGTTTAATAAATGATTTTGTTAATCGTTCATGAAAATTAGAACTTGGTGTTCCAGGTAAAAAAATGTGATTAAAAGCGTTTATTGGTCTGAATGCAAAATTAGGTACTTATTGAATAATTATAAAGAAATGGCTCACGGAAAATGTTAATTTTTCCCCTGTGATAATAAATAAACCGACGAAAGTTTAGGCATCTATCAATGTAATTTATGTGTTGTATTCATAATTGTATAACACATGCGTCACTGAAAAAGTGGATTAGGTTCACATGATTATATACAATTTAATGAAATTTGTTTGGCAAAAATCAATAACGTACTTGATGGTTCTACTGGACATTTTGTTAACAAAGTTTCCACTGAAACTGGGCATTTGGTTCTTCTAATAAATATAAAATACTTAAACCCATTTGGGCTTCGCAAAATATAAATAACAGTTGCTGCAGTAATTACAGACCTCCATGTAGGCCCCATAAGCCCGGACGTCTCCTAAAGACGGACAGGATTTGAATTGGTGCAAGAAAGCGCGCCATTTGGTTATTTGTGGAAATTTTGTTCGCAATAATTTTTTGGGGTCTGTGAACAGTAATTAAGACTACATTAAAAAAATAAAACAATGAGAAGGAATAAAAAGGCGATTCAAAAATAGCCAATTTGACCAAATCTTTGTATGTCGAGGAAGCTTTAATTGTGATGGAAATGTCAAATAGGTGAATGCCTTTAACTAGACAAGAATTTCTAAAATTGGCATTTGATCTCGCTGAGTAATTAAAACTGGACTATAGATTCAACAGGGCAAATAAATCTGCTGTTAAGTATTTTTACTATGACCTTACCAAACATCATCCTGAACTCAGCTTAATAAGGCCATAGTCAACGAGTCTGATGAGAGCAGCCACAAGGCGCACACACGCACGCACGCACGATCGCACGCACGACCGCTCGTACGCACGCACGCACGCTCGCACGCACACACATATGTTATGATTTTTAGAAAAAAATCATAACATATGTGTGTGCAAACATCACTCGTTTTCGAGTTTCGACATGGAGAAACGTGGTATATTTAGTAATTGGTATTTTTTGTAATATTTAATAATTAATAATCTCATATTTTTGTTACACGTAAATATAATATTTTTCCGTTTTTTAATTTGCCTCACATATGAGTTTTCTGTTTAGCTGGCCTGGTCAGCGAATGAAATCCGAAATAAAACTGGATTAATACTAATATTATTATTGTTGTTTCGACATAATTTTAATAATAAAAAATAAATGAAACTGGTTACCAAATAAATAATTTATAAAACACGTATATTCATTTTATTTATAATTGTAATAAATTTATAATTTATGTGTGTTATCAAGATATTGCGAATACCATAAATTGGTTGCACATTGACAATCGGCGTCGCTATGCGTTCATTGGTGACTTTACGACCAGTAAATATTCGTTCTCGAGCAAACTGTTAAAATAACATTTGATTATTTTTGAGAAAGGAAAGATTTATTAGCTGTCTATAAATAGTTTTAAGGGTGGATTTAAAAATTGTACATATGGTAATTGTCTTTGGTTTTGTGTGTTCATTTCTATTAAGGGTCCTCGTTTGGTTCCAATTCTGGGGGAAATTTCAGTGTTTTTCAATATTTTGTTGCTAGCATGGGTATTTAACTAACCTTGTCGTTTCTAAACCAGTAGTTTGGGCATTACTGTCTGTGAGTAGTGAGTTAATTTTGATCGAGCTTTTCGACCGTGTAAGCGGTGAAGATTCAACATTTTCAAAGTAATTGTTCTGTCGAGAAGGTGGCGTTCTATTGAAGAAACTATGGGAGATACTACTAACTGGAGATGGATTTAGTTGGTCTTTGGTTATTCCGCCTCTGTTGATTGTTATTTTGATTGTTCTGGATGAAAGGTCTGGTCTGCGGTTGGAAGAGTTTTTTGATTTTATGGAAAACGTTTTTAGTTTTCAACTAATTTTCTTTGTAAATAAGTTATATTTTCTTCTTTAATTTATTGAGTGGCTAAGGGTAAAGATTCAGGATGCGTTACTCTGGTGGTAGAATCCTGATCCTGCTAGAAAAGTTCTGACTGTTTGGGTTCAGAAAATTTACGTTTGCAACTTTCATTGTCGTGAATATTTACATAATTAGTAATTGCACTGAGAAGATTTAAGGGTCTTTCCTAACAAGTTTGTGGAATTATGTTTTCATTTCAAGCCACCTTTCTGCTCCGTTTATATTCATGATTTCTTCTTCTTTGCCTTCTAGCTTGTCGATTTTTCCATTTAATATTATTGTATTATGAAACCATTTAGACTTTTTCTCATTGTAATATTGTTTAAGTACAGCCATTTTAGTTTTAATGTATCGGTAGAATTTATTAGGATTACAAAGCGATATCCTCCATTTTCGAATAGAAAATTATTTATTTGTTTATTAATGTATATATTTTATGTATTTGTATATTGGCTATATGTTTTTGTGTAAGATCGATTTTTTTGGATCAAACAACAGAATCAACAATAACATTACGATATTAATTGCGTAATGATGAAAAAGGCTGCGGTCCTCGTCGATGAATTGTTGCGAAAAGGTGGAATTACAATGTTAGGTAAATCTGTTCGACAAAGATCCGCACGACTGTGTCAATTGGGTCTCTCTTACGACCTTCGAGTTTTTTACAAACAATTTTGAAGAGCCAATACATTTATTTGATTATCTGCCAAATTTAATTTATGATTACGATTTAATTATAATATTAGCCAAACAACTTTAATGCAACTTATGACGAAATTTTATTAATTTAAATTCTACTTGCACAACTATACTGTAAGATCGGCAAGTGTCATGGGTGAAAGAGTCCGTCCTTTTTATAATAATTATTTTTTGTGTTTATGTTTCGCTTTTTAATTATAATGATTCTTAATATGGTGAATTATATTCCATTATTCAGGCATGGTGTCGGGTCTGATGACAGGTATCACCGTATAACACGCAAGAGTACACGTGTCCCTCCTCGAGTACTTGTACGTGTGTAAGTATTGTATGTGCATAAAAGGATTGTATTCTTGTTCGTGTGCAAGTATTGTGTGGGCAAAAAAGGATTGTACATAAATGTAAAATTTTTTGAATAAGAAAAGGCATCTTTCCATTTTATTTTAATGTTAATGAACTATTCCCCAGTCAACGAATAACGCCTTTCTTTGTCCGACACTTATTTTCAGATGCCCATGTATAGACCATGTTAGTTTTACATTTAGACAAGTTAACGTTTTGTTTAAGTATTTAATTTACTTTGGAAAGGGTTTGTAAATAAAATAATTTGAAAAAAATTAATTCATTTTTTATAATAAGAATAATGTTATAATTAATAGTTATAATATTTTAAAACGAAAAAATTATAAATGTATAGTTAATTAGTATTGTTAAAGCAATTTGAAATTACTTAAAGTTATTTTAGTTAGAGTAAATTTAATATACATCTTGTGTGTCAGAGTTTAATAAAAATATTTTAAATAGAAAAATCAAAAGATTAAACATTTTAATAAATTTTGCGTGACTATTAGAAATGATTAATTAGAAATAATATGTTTATGGTTTTTAAATTTTTTTTCAGAAATAAATTATAAATGTTTTATAATTTTTAAAACAGTATGATTTAAATTAAATTAAATTATTTATTTATTTTAAAAGGTTATACCATAAAATATTTGAAGTAATTTTTAAGGTATATTATTACAATTTTATTTAAATCAAAATATACTAGAATCTAAATAAAAATATATTATAAAAAGTATTTAATGGGGGTCCGAATGTCACCTTATAACTACTCATGTGATGAATAACCGTAACCTCCATGTCCTCCACGTTCCACACACACACATTAAACATTGGCACTTTATAATAAGCAACTTCTATAAAGAATGTTCAATAAAAGCAATATATGGAGTAAGGATATGCTATTTATAATTAAAAATAACAATTAATAATTTTAATATCACAAGATATAATTAATGATTGCAAGTTTGGTTTGGAAGATGATTAGCATAAGAGTATTTTATACAAATATATTTCACAAATAGCCTTTAATTTTTATTTAGAAAATTATTGTGTTTGAAAAAATGCGCTTTTTTTCTTGCTATAGATATTTTAGACAAAATATATGTGAGATTAAATTAGAGATAACTGTCATACATAAGATTATAACCGATAATAAAGGTCTTAAAATATTATTCTTGTTAGAAATTTTCTCGATAACTTCATTCAGTAAATTGGGGATGCTTTATCTGTAATTTTTAAGTTTTTATCAAACCTATATTTTTATCAATTATTTTCCTTGACTTTGTTGTTATGGAAGTATAAGTAATGAATGGGGATGTAAAATAAATAAAATGAATACCTATATGTTATGTGAAATCAGAATTAAGCTTTCTCGTTCAGTTATTTTTTACTTGACGGTTTTAAATTAAACAGTAACAATAAATTACTTTATCAATTTAGTTTACCGTATCAGAATAAGGAAGTTTTCTTTTCCTTTGCTATATGGTATCATGAACGATTGAATTTGAGGGTACAAAAGCAGAAATCGGATATTTAACGCAATAAGTTGGGGTAATTCACAAAAAAAAAACATTAAAGTCGATAAATAAAATACTATGACTCTGGAGAAAACAGTATCTAGTATCTGATGCACCAAGCAAAAACATGAAATGAAAAACTTTCACTTCAAATAATTATTAAAATAAATATAAATTGTACGATATACATATGTGACTATGAAATGGAAACAATCGCGTGTTGACTATTAAATTACTATTAAACTTACTGGATCAAATTTTAAATAAATAAGTAGTATAAGCACAGCCCAAGAATAAATATTTTTATTAGCTGAAAAAAACTTATCCAAATTAAAATGTAATTATACTTCAAACCATAATATGTCGTCCTGCGCGACACTAAACGTTGTCACATCGTAAATAAAACGAGACTTACGGACAAAAATATTATGTATCACTTTTAAAAGACCTACTGACAAAAATATGACGCATCACTTTAAAGTTTCTGTTCGTGTTATAATTTCTACGTACAAGTACTATTTCTACGTGCATAATAAACGATTTTTTAAATTATTTTTACTAAAAACTAGTTCTGATTACTCGAATATCCCGTAAAATAAGCTTTGCTAAGTATTGTGTTATAATTTCGCATGAAATGCATTTTTTTTTCATCGCAAACTTTTAAGCACTTTGCAATTATGTTTTTAGATTATACCGGTAGAAATTAAAATTAGCTATTGGGCAAAACGAGTAGAAGCAAATCGGGTAGCTACCCCTTTGTCCTAGTAAAAGAGAATTAATGGCTAGAATGTCTTAATTTCGTAACTGTTGTATTTTTATAACACAGATGATATGTAAGCATAAAGAAAAACGTCATGAAAGTCTTATGAAACTGGCCATGTAAGAAGCTGCAAAAAATTCTTTCAACATTGCAGCTAAAAATACCGCATAAACTTGTTAACTTTACAGTGGCATATCAAAACTGGATGCCCTGAAAAAAAATGGGAGGTTCAGCACAGTCCTTATGGAAATTCAAGTTTTTGAGCTTCTCCAATATATGTTTCACATGGACAATTGTTTTTTTGGTTTATAATAATAATAATAAGCCATTTATTCCGTAATTAAATAAAATTAAAATTCATACTAAAATAACATAAATAAATAAAGAAAGTTCAATTTTATTGATTAAAAATAAATAATTTAAATTCAAAAATTTTAACTAAGGACCTCTTTTTATATGTGGGTGTAGGGTATATGCCTCCTCCAAGCCATTCGATGAAGTCCGATCCTGGACTACTTCCATCCAACAGCTTCCTGCAGTCGTGATTATGTCATCTACCCATCTTTCTTGTGGTCTTTCTTTCTAAGGAGGTTATTTTGTCGATGAGTTGAGTCGTTTGTCATTTTGGTCCATCTTTGGTCTTGTAATCGGGCTGGGTGACCGACCTATTTCTTAGCTTGATGTAGAGCAATTTATGTTTCTTGGCGTGGTGACTTTGGTTTCCTTGCGTATGTCCGGGTGCTTCTTTTCATCTTTTAGTTTTATATTTAAAATACTGCGTTCCATCGCTCTCTGATATACTTGGATTTTGTTGCACGTCTCGTTGTTGTAGATCCACGTTTGACATTATATTAGAGGTGGCAGTATGCAAGAATCGAATACTTTGCTTTGATATTTGGCGGTAAATTTTACTTTTGGGTTTTTTTTTGCAGCTCCAGAACTTGTTTCAATAGAGTGTTATGCCCCTGTTAATTTCTTGTATGCTTCTAGTACATCGAAACGAGATTTGCTTTTTCAAGTAGATATATTCTTTTTATATATATATTTATATATATTATATATATATATATATATATATATATATATATATATATATATATATATATATATATATTATTTATTACAATATGTATATGGCATTTGTTCTACACAATTTTTGTTTTGGATGTGTTAAGTTCCAAGCCTGCCACCTTACTTGCCTGGTAGAGCTGATTTAGCATAATTTTTCAGACATTATGACGTCATCGGGGAATCGCAAGTGGCTTAGATATTTTCCTTTGACTGCATATACTTCTATTTGACCATTCTAAATCTTTTAGTATATTTTCTAGGACCGCAATAAATATCTTAGGCGATAACGGGTCACATCGTTTAACTCCTCTTCGTATATTTATTTCAGGTTCAATTTTATCCAATTTTACTTCATTTGTGCTGAGTCTATAGATGCTTTTTAGGATTTATATAGACTTTTGGCAGGATCTGGTGCGATAGAGTTATTATGCGATATGGAGTCGAATGCTTTCATATAGTTTACGAAGCAAAGATACAGCGGTATTCTAAATTCTATAATTGTTTCTATAATCTGTTTTTATCATCGAATGTGATCCATAGTTAAGTACCCTTTCTTAAATTCAAGTTGTTCTATGGGTTGATCTTTCTCTATAAACCGGGAAATTATTTTTTTCAATACCGATGCGAACAATTTATACATGGTAGGAAAGGGGTGTATTGGTTTATATTTAGCAACATCCTTAGGATCTCCTTTTTATAAAGTAGGCTTATTCTGGATTCAGTCTATTGTGTGGGCACTTTTTATTGTTACAGCATTTTGTTAAAATGTATCGTGATTGGTGTAATCAATAAGGATTTGCCTGATTTGGTTGCTTGGTTTGTAATGCTGTCAGGACCAAGGCTCTTATTATTTTTTAGTTTTTCAATTTTTATTAATATTTCTATTTCCGTATAGTGTGGTACCTCTGGGTCATTTTCAATATTATCACTCTGTATTTTCAGTGCTGTATAACATAGAATAGTGATTGAATTATAGTTCGTATAGTTTACGTAGAAGGCTATTGCAGTGTTAACGACGTCTGATCTACTTTTAATTTTCTTCATACAGAATGAGACTGTAATTTCTCTATCCATTGTTTACCGCTATTTAGCTGATTCCTGAGTTAATAAGGTGGTTTTCTATTATCTCTCTGTTTTATATAGTCTTCCTTTAAGTTTTTGTTTGTAATTTTTTTGGTCCTACTAAGACATAATTTTTAGAATTTGTTTACCATTAAGCGTAAATCAATTACATTCTACACCTGTTTAAAAATGGTTATGATTGGTTACTATGGGATTAAGAAAAAAACATCCTGATTTAAACCTTCGCAGTCTAGAACCAACATCCGTTAGTCCGTGCCAGAGATTTTAACAATCCTCAAGTGCAAAGTTTTTAATTTGCAGACAATTAGAACATCGACCAACGCAACGAAAACATTGACACAACTCATATCTACAATGTTGATGACACTGGATCCAAACGAATAGTAACAAACCTCCCAAACTCCTTAGTAGAACGGGGAAAAGACAAGATGGTGTTATATCAGGGGTGGACCGTGGTAAACTTACGGTAATAGTATGCTGCTGTAATGCAGCAGGCTTGTTCATTCCTCCTTTCTTTCTAGCATATTCTTGACTTTGGAGATGATCGAAGAACCAGCAAAACAGCATGTGGGGTACATGCTATTGGACATCAGGCCAGTACCTTAAATTATTCAAAACTAATTCTACTCGAAAAGGCAAAGCATAGCTGAAATACCAACTAACACGCGAGTAAAAGACCAAAAAAGGGAATAGGAAATGATAAGAGTTTTCAAAACAAAAGCAGTGAGGAAAAATTTTAAAAACATGAAAGTGAAAACAAAAAAAGTTTTTCATTGTCGTAAGACGATGGAGACAAATTCTATTCTTGTTTGGTTTGCACCGAGTTAGATACATACCCGCCTCTTGAAGACTGGATCAGGTGTGATGATTGTCATGTGTGGGCTCATGAAGCATGCACCGCATGTTCTGCTAGAGGCTCTTATTACTGTGATGCACGTCAAGAATAATTAGATTTCTTACATAATGATATATTGTAATTGTTACATAATTTAAGTTGAAGTTGAATTTTCTGTATCTTTTAAAATTGTTGATTATTGTCGTGAAGACTGATTAATGTAAAAAAAGGTTATAGATATGACCTAAGGCTTATATAATTATCGTAGTAAAGTAATTATTTTCTGATAATTTAAAAATATAAAAGTTGATTGATCTCGCCTTAGCAGATTTTGACGCCCCATACCGACAAAGCGGGTGTTTAGTAGAGTTTTGTGTTTTTTTGTTTTTGTATATTTAATGAAGAAAATTATTATGTCTGCGATACATTTACTTTATTAAATAAGCATTTTGACATATAAAAAAGGAAAGCTTCATTTATAATTCGGAAGTTTATTTTCTTAAACATCTGCCTTAGCTCCACATCTTTTGGGTCGGTTTCCCCTATGTACATACAATAATTTAAACTTTTGAGGAGTATGTAGTGTTTTTATTATACCACTTGCAAATATTAATGTTATTTTTCACTATGAAAATATTTTGCTATGCGTATTTTTCACAGGCGCAAATTATTGTGAATTTCTCAAAGATACTTTGGTTTTATCATTAGTTACTTTTGTTTTTATTATTAGCACGCTTTATTATTTGTTGTTTAAAATTCAGTTTTAGTTATATAACTCTAAACAAAAGGTAAAGTCCTTCGTGAGTAAATTATAAAATTATTTATAACATTATTTTTAATTAGCTCACTGACCTCAGGAGCATATGCATATTTTTCTCCATTTGAGGTTCTGTTCATGAGGTGTCCATTTGAGGTCACTGTTCCTAATGCATTTATTCCTCAATTGTATAATTATTTGCTAAAATTTTATATATATATAGATCAAATTATACAAAATTAAATTTAAAATAAACAATAGGTGTTCTCTATTGTTAATTTTCAACTTTATTTTTGGTTTGTTCTTTTTATGCATTATCATCTCATACTACAAACGACAAATTTACTAATATAGCGTTTATAATTACCGTGTAAAATATTAAATAATATTCATTTTGTAAATAGATAAAGTGGTGCCACTAGATGAACAACTCTTTTCGTTGCTGTTTTCTAAAGCAAGGCGTGACAAAAAGAGACATCATCATATTCTTCTAAGGCTCGCGAGCCATTGAATCGGTGGTCTCGGAAGTCAGAACACAAAGTTGGTAGAGTATCCCCTCTAAAGTCGGTATATTTCTGCCAACACCAAATTAAGAGAGGGAAAGCAAAATTTTAATAACGCAAATATGCAACAATGGGAGTTTTAATAATCAAATTCTAATAAAAACAAGCTTAAATATTTAGCTATGGCGTTGAAACAAGATTTTTTTACAAAATCAAATAACTAACGTTAAGATAAAATAATCAAATATAAATTAATTGTGGTAACATTTGTGATCGTATTCTTTGCATATAGCTGGAGTTATTATTTGCAGTGATCCAAAAATATTTTTTAGGTGGAGAATATCGTGATAAGTCATTGAAAAAACATTAGTTCCGCAAAAATCAATAGTTTAGAAGTTGTGTTTGTTTGTAATTTTTTGAAAAATCTTTACTCCAGCCACATAAATAACTTTTTTTCGAAAATTATTCCATTAAATTACATGAAATTTAGTATGAAAGTAGAATAGTCATGTTATTATAGGCTTTTATGCAGACTAAAGTTTATAGAAATTTGCTTCACTGTCATTCTGTGTTTAATAAGGTCGGTGATTGATACTTAATAGAAAGATTGTTTCATTGTTTTGTTTTCATGACATAAATTAGTGAAAATATAGGCTAAACATTGGTTGATGGATGAGGAAATGATAAAACATTAAAGATTAAATTAGGCAAAATAGGATACATCTAACTCTCGTCGCTACATTTTAATAAATTGACTTTGTCCCAAAATTTATCAATACCACGAAGAAATGTTTTGATTTCTTCAGATTTTTTTTAATTCTCCACTCAGCATGATTTTCAACCACGAAATCGTTATTGTAAACTATATTGGGAAATAATTTACAAGCAGGAACATTTTTTTATATTCGTGCGTTTAATTACACCTAAACTGTCAGTAGGATTAATTCTTTAAAATTGTTATAGATTTTTATTTATTAGGGTTGTCTCTTTTGCAAATAATTTTTTTAAAGGAACGCGGGAGGGCACAGTCATGTAATTTACAAAGCCGAAGAAAATTAATTCACAATGACGTAAATTTTCTAAAGTGCTATATTTCGATGGACATTAAAAGAAAGGTACGTTAAAATTTGGTATGTTTGAAATGTAAAATTTGTAAATTTGTGATATTCACAAATTGACATTGAATTTATTAGTCAATTATCTATAGATTCGTCTGAGCAACAATCGAGGAGTAGAAGTGAAGTTTTTGCTGAAGCTGCTGAAATTTTGCCAACATGGTCCGAGAAAACGGAAGATTTTCCTGCTGGTCAGCCTAGGGGTGAGGTATAGGAAACCACGTGGACGAGGACACGAATGTACCAATATACAGGAGACGCGCCAGCAGCTAGCATTCGGATATTCTAATTTATATCTATGATTGAAATCCTGGATTTCAGCCGGTGGCTGAAAGTTAACGTCAGTTGCTTCAGACGGAAGAATTGAAAAGAAATTGCATGAGACATGAAATGGAGCAGAGCAACGAAAATTGAAAAATTGTTTTTAGATTCTTAATTTTTTTACTTATACATTTTTATTCTACTTTGTGTTTCTATTTATTATTTTTTTTCTCATTTTTTTCATTTTTTTATATGCCATATTTATATATTTTTGTACTATTTTTATTTTCTATACTTTTATTTTTGTAAATTTTTCTGTTCATATTGTATTTTATTTTATATTTTTTAAATTTCACAACAGACAGTCAAATTTGCAATAATAAATCATATAGTCTTTATTTTGTTGTATGTAGAAAAGCAGTGTAGCATGTTATTTAAAAGATTTAAAAGTTAAAAAATGTTAATGTTTTTATTTTTAATCTTACTACTGTTAACGTCGTATTATGTTGTCAAGCTATGTTAATAAGGGTCTATAAGTACATTACAATTTAGTAAGAGATTCGTAAAACAAATATTCAATGAAATGATGTATTAACCAATGAAATAGGATTGTCATATTGAAATTCTATGAAAGAATGGTTTGTATTATCTAGTCCAAACTAATTTAATGCACGTTTTTGTTTTAGTTATGAGCCAATTGAACCATACATTTCAATAACAGAATTTTTACTTAATATAGCTTCTATCATCATTTGTACTCGAATTCAATTTGTCAGAATACAATATGTTTTTGCAAGTATTTGTTAAATTACCAAATATTAACAATTAATATGTATCGCTAACTTCCTGAATTAAAGCAGTCACTGGCTTATATCATCTAGTCCAAACTAACTGAATACACATTTTAACATTCTGGCTATAAATAAAGTGAACCATCCAGTGCAAACTAATTTTAAAGCACATTTTAATATTCTAATTATAGGTTAGATTGAATTTCAATCGCTAGACAGATTGAATTTCAGTAATAGAATTTTTGAATTATAATCATTAAATGTCATTATGTATGAATATTTAGTATTTCTATCCCATAAAATTAAAAAGTCTCTTTTAACATAAACTTCTTAGTCTGACGTTACTAAATGTTTTTAATTTTGTTGTGTAAATTTCATCTTGTTCATTTGTGTTTTACTTGAAAATAATTATGTTATCACTATTATCTTATTAAATAATTTTCCATTTATATTTAATTACATCGATATTGATTTTTATATATAGTGTTACCTATTTTATACAATCCAAGAAAATCGTACTTAAGGAGGAAACTCCAGTCACGCGCATAATTTGTTTCCTGTTAAGGAAACTGTCATGTTTATCTGAATATATTTTTCCTTTACTCTGAGATTCCATACTTAAATGTTATATATTCCGAGTCACTAGACTGTAATACACTCACAAACTCCTCTTCGCGAAAGTACACATAATTTCTCAAGGAAAAATTATATCAGTTCAAATAATGGGAGATTCAACAGCTGCTACATATTTGGCAGAGTTTTTGCATATTATATTTATGAATATTACAATACATATATATATATGTATATATATATGTATATATATATATATATATATATGTATATATATATGTATATATATATATATATATATATATATATATATATATATATATATATATATATTTGTATATATATATATATATATATAGTATGCCAGTTTACTCCGAAATATATTTTTTTAAAAATTTGTTCATAGAAGGTTTTATTTACTGTGTGATATATAGATATAAACATAAATATAAAAAGTATTGTAATTATTACCTTAGAGTGAAAGTCTCTCCCCGGCACATATGAATTGTCTTAATATTGTATCTTTATATGTAATTTTTGGAGCAATGATTTGGAATGGTTTTTGACTTGTTGATGGATCTATCCAATAATGACGATAATACGGTTTTCTTTCTTTGATCTGGTAACAAAATAACACACGGGCTGTTTTTTTTTTAAATTGAAACTTACTAATTTGGGGAATTTAAACGGCGTGTGAGTGCATAGCAAATCCTGTGGAAAAAAATATCCTCTGTAAACCATGCGCAATGTACGTTTGCCATAAAATATATAGTTATAGATTAATATCTATAACTATATAAATTAATGAAGAATAAATGCATATTTTGTCATTATTAATACAAAATACGTTCAGAATGACGATAAAAATATAAAAATATAAAATGATGTTTTGTAGTAATTTTTTAGACGCATGAATATTGTGTAATATCTTTGGTTAGCTGCCTTTTACTATTTTAATGCTTTATCTCATTTAAAAAATATTAGCACTAGCTGTAACTATTTGTTATAAATAGACGAAATATTGCGCTAAAACAATTTGAATTGTTTACTATTTTAATGCTATATCTCATTTAAAGAATCTTAGCACTAACTGTAACTATTTGTTATAAATAGACGAAATATTGCGCTAAAACAATTTGAATTGTTTACTATTTTAATGCTATATCTCATTTAAAGAATCTTAGCACTAGCTGTAACTATTTGTTATAAATAGACGAAATATTGCGCTAAAACAATTTGAATTGTTTACTATTTTAATGCTATATCTCATTTAAAGAATCTTAGCACTAACTGTAACTATTTGTTATAAATAGACGAAATATAGCGCTAAAACAATTTGAATTGTTTACTATTTTAATGCTATATCTCATTTAAAGAATCTTAGCACTAACTGTAACTATTTGTTATAAATAGACGAAATATTGCGCTAAAACAATTTGAATTGTATTTTAATGCTATATCTCATTTAAAGAATCTTAGCACTAGCTGTAACTTTTTGTTATAAATAGACGAAATATTGCACTAAAACAATTTGAATTGTTTACTATTTTAATGCTATATCTCATTTAAAGAATCTTAGCACTAACTGTAACTATTTGTTATAAATAGACGAAATATTGCGCTAAAACAATTTGAATTGTATTTTAATGCTATATCTCATTTAAAGAATCTTAGCACTAGCTGTAACTTTTTGTTATAAATAGACGAAATATTGCACTAAAACAATTTGAATTGTTTACTATTTTAATGCTATATCTCATTTAAAGAATCTT
This sequence comes from Druceiella hillmani, assembly GCA_039881145.1. Taxonomy (NCBI): domain Eukaryota; kingdom Metazoa; phylum Arthropoda; class Insecta; order Lepidoptera; family Hepialidae; genus Druceiella; species Druceiella hillmani. Next base: position 14,559,819 of record JAYKKI010000011.1, on the reverse strand, counting down.
AGCACTAACTGTAACTATTTGTTATAAATAGACGAAATATTGCGCTAAAACAATTTGAATTGTATTTTAATGCTATATCTCATTTAAAGAATCTTGGCACTAGCTGTAACTTTTTGTTATAAATAGACGAAATATTGCACTAAAACAATTTGAATTGTTTACTATTTTAATGCTATATCTCATTTAAAGAATCTTAGCACTAAATGTAACTATTTGTTATAACTAGGCGAAATATTGCGAAATATTATTATTATTTCTTTTTCTCCAGTATCATCAGCTAAGGTGATAGTGAGTTTAAATTTATTATTTTTAAAGTCAATCGAAACTTTATACATAGAAGCAAAAGAATTTATGACTTTTATTTTTTTTTTCATTCTGATAAATTATAATCAATTAAACTATATTTAACGATCGCAATAATTATAATTTTTTCTAGCATCCTCTTTGTTTAGAAGGAGATTGATAAAACAATACAAAATATGTGATATCATCGAAATATGATAACACATCAATTAATTTTAAGTGTACCTTTCATAAGAGCTGTCCGTTATCTAAATAGGGAACTCGATAATGAACAGCGAATCGACTTATGCAAAAACCACAATTAAAATTACACATATAGACTGCGAGAACCAGAAACATTGTAAAAAACTCGTATGAAGATGTACAAGTGTACATTTGTATTTATAAATGGGTTATAGAATCGGCGGTGAAACGGACTGTACAATTGATAGCTCACCTACGTACGTACAGGCGTTCCCGGGAGTGACACAAGTCGCTACGTGCTGTGCTGTGGTCAACGTATGTTTGCTTAGAGGCGAAAAAAGTTGGAACTGACGTTTAATTAAATAAGAAAAACGATTACTATTAATAAAATTTAAGAAGATATATTTGTTGTCGGTGAATTTAAACGTTTTCATATTACTTTTCCCATAAAGTACTTATTATTGTAATTTTAAAGGCTTGAAATTTTTCGAAAAATTGTGTTTACTGAAGCGTTGTGCTGTAGCCGTTTGTTCCACATTGAATCTATTCACTTTTATTGGTGAGTAAAATTATTTTTTTTATGTTGCACAATTGTTGCAAGTCTTCATTGAACGACAAATATGTGCGTTAGCTTTGGCGCGAAAGATTATAATTTAAGAATTCTAAAGATGGAGAAATAACGCAATTGATATTTACGTCTGTTACTTATTATTTGCTTCGTATTATTAAACTATTTTTTTAAAAACTTCTGCATTAGTTTTAAATCTATATAATACAAGTATTTTATGGGTTTAAAACTGATGGTACTCGTATTTATAATTTTTTTAATTTAATTATAATTACATAAATTAGTGATAAACTATTGAAATAAACATTTTAATTATATTGATTGGTTTTCTATTTATTTCGTTATTATGCGTTTTGCATTTTTTTAACATTGGTATCTTTAAACTATTTTTAATAATAGTTATTAGTTCTCATACGGTTTTTTTTTAAATTTCAAATCTTACAGTTAAAAGACGATCTGAAAAAATATAATTACCTTAATTAATTACGTTAGCTACTAAAATCGTCATATAGTTCTTAATATACGACCAGTGACACTTTGGAATACAACTGAAGGACATCTGTTGCCGTCGATACTTTGGTATGAATACACTTTAAGATAATAATATTTAAGGGTAAAATAGAAATGAATAAATCAATATTAGGCACACGTTGAGGAATACACTTTAAGATAATAATATTTAAAAATAAAATAGAAATGACTAAATCAATATTAGTCACAAGTTGAGGAACATAAAATTACGTTTGCACTAGATATTATATATATAGTGTAAATATCAATTCAATCTCTCAAACCAAATCAATATAATTATTGATGGACACGTGTTCGTTATGAATATTATATACAAGGATTATAAGTTTAAGATATTATGATATAATTAATTGTAGTATTTAATCGAGCTCCGGATTTTAGAATTTAATAGAGTTTTATTTTCAAAACAAAATATTTAAGAAACTAAAACTTAAATTACAAATAATCACATCAACTAGAAAAATAAGCAGAGATTAGAAAGTTAAGCAGAGATTGAAGTTCTTATGTTAGGCTAAATAATTTTGCTATGAACTTCAAGCTTCTAATAAATAAGGTATCAGACCTTATGAATTAGATTATTTTGAAATTTTTAAACTTTGGGTCGCGAGGGCTTATGAATGGGTTAACAAATTCGGTGACTTTTTCTCTAAGTGTAGAAGTAACGACTAAATATAAATTTATTCATACATTCAGTATATTCAAATAAATAAAAATCGATAAAAAACAATCGGAAAATACTGATCTTGGATAATAAACCGGTCCATTATATTGTAAATAATCAAGCATAAACATTTTGGACGAATAAACTGGGACGATTTTGTAATAATTAATAAATTCATAATTTTCAGTTTATGAAAGACTTGGATAAAATCTTATAAGTAAAAATTACTACAAAAACCATTTCAATATTTCTAAATAACATCAAAACGATAACTCATTAGTTCTTGAAGACAATAAATAAACTGTGTGTCATAGTTCAAATGAAAGGAAATATAAAACATAATGTCAAAATGGCAGCTAGATAATAATAGCTTAATATGAAATGATTCCTAATTGCATGCTTCAAGAAATAAATTGTTTGTTTATATATATATATATATATATATATATATATATATATATATATATATATATATATATATATATATATATATATATATATACATATACGTAACGAAGAGGAAATAAATACGATATCAAACTGAATGTTAAGATATATTTGATCAGATGGAAACTATTAGATCTCGAAGCCATACAAGGCCGTATCGACCGTGTGTACTCTGAACAATGACATTCATCTCATAAGCAAGTTCGACGCCTCCATCTTGTGTGGTTCCTCAAGGCATATACTGAGGAAAATAGAAGCTAAAAATTGAAACGTCTAACCCTGGTTCATTTGTGAATTATTTAAAACTAATCGCTAAAACTGTCGAAAACACTGTGTGAATATGACATATTCATAAATTAAAATTAAATATTTAAGTTATGTCAAGTTTATTTAAAAATACTCTTTATCTGTCGCGTTGCCCTCTTTGCTGAATGCGTGACTTTGTATGTCGATTTTACTGTGAATTAATTCACGTTTATATACGTGAATTAAAAAAAAAATTTAATATTGATTCATTAATTTACGACGTCAATAGAACGCAATCGTTGCCCAAGAAAATGCTAACTAAACCTTGATCTCATTATACCGCCACATAAATCGTCATCTTTATATCTATAGGCCCGTTCGTTTTCTTGATTAATTATATCTTCGAAACCCTTTCGGGCACGAAATAAAATGAAGATTATGATCGAAGATACCTTTTATAACTTGCAAGCTATTTTAAGTTCAGCTATAAAGGAGCTATTATTGCTTGCCACGAATTATGGCATTAAACGCGCTTTTTCAAGCACTCTTGACTGTTTTTGAGATTTTTGATATCACATTTTCCTTTAACAATTTCTCAATCTGATTTGACGATGCTTTAGGATCTCTTACTTTAGGATGGCGTATGTCCAACGCTTTCTTTTACTTATGTGGTGAAAATAATTTATTTTTTCAACTATTTTGAGTAAAACTTCTTTACGGGCCCATTGCACATAATTAATAATATTTACAGAAACAGTATTTAATTTATGAAACACCTTGAGAATTTAACTAGAAAAATACCTAAATTTACGTTTACCATGATTTAATAAAGGTTGTCCTAGTATTTTTGAATCAGAATGTAAAGTTATTCATTGAAAGATATTGCAATATTATAATAAACGAGCGAAACGAACCACGTAATCTTTATGTATGGGTGAACGACATTGGGTGAACACAAATTCTCACAAACGCGAAAATCACGCTGCTAGCCAGTCAAAGTATCTGTACTGACAATTTTCTTTGTTTTTTTTTAAATTTTTTTGGTCAATACTAAACTTCTTGTTAATATTGTATAAACTTATATGTAAAGTGTTTGCTACTGTTACTTATATTCATATATGCGTCCTGTGTTCTTAGTGAATAATTAATTGTTAAAATTATGTAATAAAGTAATCGTACACTTTATTTAAAAAGATAACTAAAGATGGAATTGAAAGAACTGAAATAGTAACCAAACACTAAATAAGCTATAATACATAACAAAAGAGATTTGATTTTATTGGCATTGGTTCAGATTTATTTACAGTTCCTTCGTTTGATAGTCAAAATTACCAAGTATGAAATTTTATAATTTTCTAAATAACCTAAATTTTCCACCTGAAGTATTTTAAAAGTACAGGTAGTAAAATAAGTAATGTGGATTTTTGCGCTTCTAAATTGAAATAGATGCAGAGTGTTGTTCGATTTGATGTTACTAGTACGTTCTTGAGTGCATCATTTCAGAAAACTTGGAAAGTCTTCGTTGTTGTGTAAAAAGCGTTGTCGACGATATTCGTTGAATGTTTGATATATTATTTAAACTATATATGTCTTACCTATTTTAAAACGTAAAAATTATTTAACGTTCAATTTTGGTAAAAATGGCTCCCAAACATTATATAATTAATAGTTTAGGAAAAATAGTTATTTCGTGACACTTTTAGTTTTATTTAAAAAACCCGTCGAGCGATTTGTACCAAGTCAATGAAAAATTATGTTATATTAATATTTTGAAAAGAAAAAAATTGTTACTGTTTAGTACGATTTTGGCAAAAATCGCTATCAAGAATTGTACAATTAACATTACATAATTGTACAGTAACATTACAGATTTTGAAACTGTTAAAATGATGTTATATTAACATTTTGAAAAGAAAAAAATATTTACTCTTTAGTTTTGGCAAAAATCGATCTCAAGAATTGTTAATATTACAGAAATTTTTGTACAGTTAACATTACAGAATTGTACAGTTACATTACAGATTTTGAAACTGATAAATGATGTTATATTAACATTTTGAAAAGAAAAAAATATTTACTCTTTAGTTTCGGCAAAAATCGATTTCAAGAATTGTACAGTTAATATTACAGAAATTTTTGTATAGTTAACATTACAGAATAGTACAATAATATTACTGATTTCTAAACTGTTAAAATGATGTTATATTAACAATATGGAAGAAGAATAATTTTCAGTAAAAAAATTTGTAATAATTTTTTGATTTCACTATTATACTACTTAAGAGAGATATTTTAGGAATCAGAAGTCAGACTCGTATAAAGTCAATCCTTTGAAAAAATTAAAGATGACATCATAAACAAAGGTAAATACAAAATCGCATTAAAAATGACATTGATGTTTCAAAACGCCGACATAAAATAAATGTGACGTGCTGTATATTTGTTTACACTGGAGCTTTCGGAAAAGTTTCGTTCTGAAGCGCACCCGCCGGGTGTAGTGCCGACTGTAATAAAAAGTACATTTTAGCGTTTTATTATGAAAGCAACACGTGGCATGGCAAGAAAACGACAGCAGGGGAAAGGTTAGAGGGAAATTTGGTAAGTGTTGGACAGTATAAAAGAGACAGCATAGCTAATAGATGCTCCGTTCGTTTTTATAAAGAATCTTTTCATGACTAATAGAAATATTTCTGACTACGTTAGTTTTAATAGAATTTAATAGAAAATGTTTAGTAATTTTAACAGAAATAATTTTAGTAAATTTAGTAAATTTAATTAGTAATTTTAATAGATTTTAATAGAAAATGTTTAGTAAATTACTAAGATAATTCACGGGAATGCTCTTGTTTTATTGTAAAAAACATTCAATATACATAATCTAAACATGTTTGTGAACAATTATCAAAAGACGGGTTTAGGCGATTGGCATAAGATAATTTTTGCAATTTTCATATTATTAGAAATTCGGTGTATTTAAAGCTCAATTTAAATTTAGTTTTACAGACTTGCAGTTAGGAAATATGTGGAGAAAAATTTTGGCGCGATGGGAGTAAAATTTTCAAGGGATTTTTTTTTGTGAATCTGTCGCAAGAAGGAGGGAAAATAGGTACTTAGATAATAACCGAAAGAAATATATGAATACAATAGAATAAGACAAGTATGCGCGAAAACAAATAAAAATGACTATAAGCTGTTTTGTATATTATAAAAGTAAACTGTCAAAATTTTGCACGAAAACAAACAAAAATGGTTACTGCCATTGCCTATTTCTCGCTTTATGCTTGTCAAAAGTAAACTGTCAAAATTTTGCACGAAAACAAACAAAAATGGTGCCCACTACTGCCATCGCCTATTTCTTGCTATATGCTTGTCAAAAGTAAACTGTCAAAATTTTGCACGAAAACAAACAAAAATGGTGCCCACTACTGCCATCGCCTATTTCTTGCTTTATGCTTGTCAAAAGTAAACTGTCAAAATTTTGCACGAAAACAAACAAAAATTGTGCCCGCTACTGCCATCGCCTACTTCTTGCTTTATGCTTGTCAAAAGTAAACTGTCAACATTTTGCACGAAAACAAACGAAAATGGTGCCTACTACTGCCATCGCCTATTTCTTGCTTTATGCTTGTCAAAAGTAAACTGTCAAAATTTTGCACGAAAACAAACAAAAATGGTGCTCACTACTACCATCGCCTATTTCTTGCTTTATGCTTGTCAAAAGTAAACTGTCAAAATTTTGCACGAAAACAAACAAAAATGGTGCCCACTACTGCCATCGCCTATTTCTTGCTTTAAGCTTGTCAAAAGTAAACTGTCAAAATTTTGCACGAAAACAAACAAAAATGGTGCCCACTACTGCCATCGCCTATTTCTTGCTTTATGCTTGTCAAAAGTAAATTGTCAAAATTTTGTCGATTTATTTATCTATTTATTATTGATTTATTACTAATTTTGTGTACTTCATCCCTTACAAGATTAATAACATATGTACTTAATTTATTTATGAACCCGAACATATAGTTGAGTAAATATAATCTACAACAGGAGCAATAAACCTCGACTTCCTTCAGCCGCATTTAGCCGTGTTTTGGTACTGGCATCGTGACGATATTTTTAATTGACAATTGTCTATGTAAATTTATATGAAGATTTTATTAGAGGTGTACGTTATTATATTTTATTAATACATTAAAATCTTCCTATATGAGTTTAGTACAATCTATGGATTTACACTGAGTATATTCTCTCTCTCTCTCTGCCGTTTTAACCCTTACTATTATATATACTAATAAATCAAGGTTTAGATCACCAAGAATGTTTCACTTCTGTTACGTGTACTGAGTTGCACGTGACTTACTTAATTGGTGTGTATACCACGTCTCCAATCAAAAATTTCCTCAAACTAGCATAGTCTTTGATTGAAAAACTAGGAAAACCCTATTTTGTGTAATATGTATTTATATATATTTATCATCCATTTATTTGGCAAATGTCCACCAAACCTTGATTGAGATAATCGATTATCCATTATAGACTTTTAGTTACTAGATCTAAAAACTAATTTTAATGGCTAATTGAAATGATTTATTTGTTAAAGTTACATCAGATAATCACAAAAACTGGCCAGTCGAGGGCTTTTTTAGAAGTTTCTTAGCCTTCTTTAGACAGTCTATCTTTTTTAGTTCTCTTATTCGTTTCTATTTGCAGGAAAGTTTTCTTTTTCATAGGTATTATCTGTTCTTAATTGATGATTCAGCCATCATGTTTGAGTTTATGAAAATAATTATAGCTTTATTCCAAAGAGTTCTTAATGTGTAAATCGTACTTATTTCTTTAAATACTATTATAAAATGGATTACCAAAAATATTTCCTTTCTTTTCGAATATTGCAAAGATTTTTCTCCTTTTCCGTCAGTAGCCATATCTTTGAGTTATAAGTTATATCTCAGAGATATAAGTTATACTGCGTGGAACTGGCTTGCATTATATACTTTTAATAACATTTCTGTGATAAATTGACTAAGAATTTTTGAAATCGTGAGTACCCAGCAAGTCTAACTAGTAATAAATAACTTATAAACTAAGATCAAAATAAAACAGATATTAAAAATTAATTAAATGTTACGTCCTCATTTAATACCAAAATCCTGTTATACTCCGATCCCACTTTATCATCAATTTAAGTATTAAAATAGATTGACAATTGTATACGACCTTTTTTTATGTAAATCAATATTGATTACTGATCTATAAATATTACACGGAGACTTTTATATTTACAGGAAAATTAAAATTAAAAAAATAGTAAATGTTTGTTAGCTAATTGCGATTTAACAAATTTCTTAAGAAATATATTGGTACGTAACACGGTGTGCGAATATTTGCAACTTTACGGCCCTGAGTATTAAAAATAAACGTGTCGTAAAAAAATTATTATCTGCCAGAGCTACTGAAGATATCTCAAAATACAGTACCAGATATATGGGATGATTTAAATGTTCCATATATAAGTTACTTGTTTATTTAAAACGATGCCTATGTACATAATGTGCAGTAAGCATTTTTTGTTTAAAAAATATCATTAATTGTCAATTTAAACAAAATATACTTACAAGAGAGATGCACGACGAGATATACGCGATATACGCAAAAGTCTTGGTAACGATCATGTTCGTGAAAGACAAGATTTGTACTTTTTAATTTATAAAGATCCAAGTGCGTTAAATACAAGTAGAAGGGTGCTAATAAGATGTTGGAAATTTAAGTTTCCAGTTAAATGTTACAAGTTTATACGACTTGCAAGCTTTACTTTTTCCTTGTTTAATTGTTATGACTGTCCGCTATTTCTTTTGTTTTTAAATATGTATATTCGTAGACGGTTTTGTCATTTTAATTAAATGAATTCAATTTTTTTGTGATATTCGACTATTGCCTCTGCGGGTATAAAACTGAGCTGCAATTCCGTGAAAGCCAATAAAGTGAATAGCAAACAAAGGAAATTACTCAGACCACCAGCGCACGCAAATATTTTACTTAGGCGTACCGGAAATAAAAATGGTAAAGTGAGATCACGGCGTAGCTCGTAACTTATACGATGACGCATTTTGCTAATTTCGTCACAAATCCTAATTTGTTCTAGAAATATTCTTAGGCTTTTACATGTCAAACTGTAATAAAGATGGCAAAGACCAAATCCTATTACTTTAGTATGGGTAGAAATACCCATTTCCGTATATACTGTAAATCCTATTACTTTAGTATGGGTAGAAATACCCATTTTCGTATATAATGCAAATCCTATTACTTTAGTATGGGTAGAAATACCCATTTTCGTATATAATGCAAATCCTATTACTTAAGTATGGGTAGAAATACACATTTTCGTATATAATGCAAATCCTATTACTTTAGTATGGGTAGAAATACCCATTTCCGTATATACTGCAAATCCCATTACTTTAGTATGGGTAGAAATACCCATTTTCGTATATAATGCAAATCCTATTACTTTATTATGGGTAGAAATACCCATTTTCGTATATAATGCAAATCCTATTACTTTAGTATGGGTAGAAATACCCATTTTCGTATATAATGCAAATCCTATTACTTTAGTATGGGTAGGAATACCCATTTCCATATATAATGCAAATCCTATTACTTTAGTATGGGTAGAAATACCCATTTCCGTATATACTGCAAATCCTATTACTTTAATATGGATAGAAATACCTATTTGCGTAATACCTAACGTAATATTAGGAAAGACTGCCAAACATTTCAAATATTAAGGGCCAGTTGTATGATTTAAAAAAAATGAAATATATAGGAGAGACAATTAAAAAGGAATGTTTATGAAATGTATTTCAAATTAATGTTAGTCTTTACTTGTAAATTCGTGAAACATTTTTGGTATGACGTAATGGGAATAAACGGATGTTTTAGAGTAAATCGGAAAGCAAATATTATTGTACCGGGAACTCTATTAACATACATTAGGAGATGTAATGAGAAATTAAGGTTAAATTATGAATCAATAAACGACAGGTCGTAAGACCAGCTCATCTAATATGGCATTTTTGGAAAGGACTCTGTTGAGTGTAGAAATGAATTTAACAAAGAATCAAACAGTTAACATATATTATGAGATGTAATGAGAAATTAAGGTTAAATTTTTAATTAATAAACGACAGTTAATAAGACCAGCTCATCTAATATGGCATTTTTGGAAAGGACTGTCTTTGTTGAGTGTAGAAATGAATTTAACAGAGAATGAAACAGTCAACATATATTATGAGATGTAATGAGAAATTAAGGTTACATTTTGAATTAATAAACGACAGGTCATAAGACCAGCTCATCTAATATAGCATTTTTGGAAAGGACTATCTTTGTTGAGTGTAGAAATGACTTTATAACCGGTTGCAAAAGAGCTAGCGAGGTTTATCAGGCGTCTAATTAGATGTTGACGATGGTCTATCTATGCAAATGAATATAAGGTATATAGCTGTTTTTCATTGTAATAAATTCGTAAGTAAATGAATTATTCCACTATATAAAACGAAACAAATACATGAAGCTAGAATTTATTATTTAGTCACATATTTTAAACGGATTAATAAATAAATAAAACGGAAATTTTTTAAAGGATGCAAATCTAACTAGATTTATTTAAAATCTTGTATCTTTTTGGGTTTTTCTTAATATTGGAATTGAGTTCTTAAATAGAAAATAAATTATTTTTTTGTATGATTAGTCAAAGGGGACAAGGTCTCTTTAACTAATCGCATTAACAACGATACGTAAGAAATATTTTCGTAGTATGACTCAAAACCCTCCAAAGGTACAGCAGTATCAATACTATCAGTGGTATTCAGTATATGATGATATACACGTGCGAAGCTTACAAAAACAAGCATACTAATAGGTTCATTAATAAGCACTTTTCCAAGAGAAATGTCTGTTATTATTTTCGTTGTGTTATGTCAGTAATTACGTCGACATGTAATTATTTCAAACATGCGAAGTTCGGAGTCAGTGGTCTACAGCAATTAAATATGCTTTTAATTAAAGCACATAATAAAAGTTGAGGTATATTTATTCGCACCGTATAATAGAGATATCAGATAAACGATGTAATGTTATTTATGATTGGTTGTTAAGTAAAAGTAATAATTTTGGCTAAATGCTTCAATAGTCCGCTTCCAAGGTGGGTTGTATCTTGATGTTGACTAGTTATTAGTTATTTTAAAAGTAGGGTGGTCCATTTAAAATGATCCAAAAAATTCAGGTAGAGAACATAGTGATAAGTCAGGTAAAAGAAATTACATGACTTATCGTGATGTTCTCTACCTAAACCTAACTATTCTCCTAAATCACATAAAATGTGATACGGAAGTAGAATAGTTATATAGTAAGTATGCGACGAGCGACTTTTGTGTTTATTCTTAGTTTCTGTTTGAAACTTTATATTGATTTTTTTCTCTGTTTTAAAAAGAAAAACGTACCTTTAAAAAAAGAAGAACCTGTCATTATATACTTGTTACTTGATTATTCTACTTCCATACCAAATTTCATTCACATGAAATTTGGTATCAAGGCGTCTTTCATTAGTGGTCGGATCACGACCTATTTCTTGTCAGACAGCGGCTACGCTCGACTCGTCCAGGTTCTCGACCACGGAAGTCAGGAACTACTCCTTCCAACAACGAATTACGTAGTTTCTTAAAAATCCGGTGGTATGAAAAACACCTATTTGATAGTCCTGCTTAATTTTCAGCAAATTCGCAGTAGAACCTGGCAGTTTCTCGTAAAATTTCATATTTAGTGACTTAGTGATATGATGTTCATTTCTGAAGATGTTGCAATAGTTACATTACTACAATTTTTTGTCTAAATTATCACCATATCCTAAGGTAAATTTTGAGATTATTAGCAAATTTCTAGTCGTATAGATTTTACTAGAGTAATTTTTTTAAATGTACGTTTTTCTTTCGAAAACAGAAAAAATTGGTGCACTGCGAAAGTAAAAAGAAATACTATTTAACTGTTAAATAAAAGCTTATGAGGAAAGCTGTTGGTGCGAAGGAAGAAAGTTTAACACAGCACAAAATCTTTGCTGCAAAAAAAGAAATTTCTTGACGAAAATGGTTTCCCCGTTAAATTTTAAAGAAGTCATAAAATGAATGAAAATTCAGAAGGAAAAGAGATTATATAATCTCGTACATATTTATTGAAACGGGAAGAAATCAAAATATTCCTATTTACAAGAGTCCAAAAAAAATTTAGGTAGAAAACATCGTGAACTTTTTAGGTAGAAAACTTTGAACTTATGATTTTTTTGTACTTTTTTGAAAAATATTTACTCCGGGGACATAGAT